>OU342745.1:162520033-162949188 GCA_910589775.1 Avena eriantha
GGTTCATGAAAAGAACACACATGCAATGATACTGGTGGATCCACGTGTGGTCTGTGGGAAGAACACACATGCATTGACTCTAGATGTAGTTAATGAAAAGAGCAGACATGCAATGACACCAGTGGATCCATGTGTGGTCTATGAGAGGAACACACATCCAATGACACTTGGTGTGGTTCATGCAATGAACACACATCCAATGACACTGGTGGATCCTTATGTGGTTTGTGAAAAGAATAGACATGCAATCACACTAGGTGGATCCATGTGTGGGTCATGAGAACAACACACATGCAATGACACTGGTAATATGTGGTTTGTGAAAAGAACAGAATTGCAATGACTCTAACTGTGGTTAATGAAAAGAGCAGACATGCAACGACACTGGTGGATCCATATGTGGTTAATGTGAAAAACACGCATCCAATGACACCGGTGGATCCTATGTGGTTTGTGAGAAGAACAGGCATGCAATGACTAGCTGTGGTTCATGAGAAGAACACACATGCAATGACACTGGTGTATCCTTATGTGGTTTGTGAGAAGAACACACATGCATTGACTCTGGATGTGGTTCATGAGAGGAATACACATCCAATGACACTAGTGATATGTGGTTTGTAGAAAGAACACACATGCAATGACACTACATGTGGTAATTAAGAAGAACACACATGCAATGACACTGGTGGATCCATGTGTCGTCTGTGAGAGGAACACACATCCAATGACACTAGGCATGGTTCATGCAAAGAACTCATATCCAATGACACTGGTGGATCCTTATGTGGTTTGTGAGAAGAAGACACATCCAATGACACTGGTGGATCCTTATGTGGTTTGTGAGAAGAACACGCGTGCAATGACACTGGTGATATGTGTTTTGTGAAAAGAGCAGACATGCAATGACACTGGTGGATCCATATGTGGTTTGTGAAAAGAATAGACATGCAATCCCACTGGGTGGATCTATATGTGGTTAATGTGAAGAACACGCATCTAATGACACCGGTGGATCCTTATGTGGTTTGTGATAAAAACAGACATGCAATCACTCTAGCTGTGGTTCATGAGAAGAACACACATGCAATGATACTGGTGTATCCTTATGTAGTTTGTGAGAATAACACACATGCATTGACTTTGATGTGGTTCATGAGAGGAACACACATCCAATGACACTAGTGATATGTGGTTTGTAGAAAGAACACACATGCAATGGTACTACGTGTGGTTCATGAGAAGAACACACATGCAATGATACTACGTGTGGTTCATGAGAAGAACACACATGCAATGATACTGGTTGATCCATGTGTGGTCTGTGAGAGGAACATACACGCAATGACACTGGGTGTGGTTCATGAAAAGAACACACATCCAATGACACTGGTGGATCCTTATGTGGTTTGTGAGAAGAACACACATGCAATGGCACTGGTGGATCCATGTGTGGTCTATGGGAAGAACACACATGCAATGACACTATATGTGGTTAATGAAAAGAGGAGACATGCAATGACACCGGTGGATCCATGTGTAGTCTATGAGAGGAACACACATCCAATGACACACTGGGTGTGGTTCATGAAAAGAACACACATGCAATGACACTTGTGGATCCATGTGTGGTCTGTGGGAAGAACACACATGCAACGACTCTAGATGTGGTTAATGAAAAGAGCAGACATGCAATGACACCAGTGGATCCACGTGTGGTCTATGAGGGGAACACAAATCCAATGACACTGAGTGTGGTTCATGAAAAGAACACACATGCAATAACAATAGCCGTGGTTCATGAGAAGAACACACATGCAATGACACTGGTGGATCCATGTGTGGTTTGTGAGAGGAACCCACATCCAATGACAGTGGGTGTGGTTCATGCAAAGAACACGCATCCAATGACACTGGTGGATTCTTATGTGGTTTGTGAGAAGAACACACATCCAATGACACTAGTGGATCCTTTTGTGGTTTGTGAGAAGAACACCCATGCAATGAAACTGGTGATATGTGGTTTGTGAAAGGAGCAGACATGCAATGACACTAGTGGATCCATATGTGGTTTGTGAAAAGAATAGACAGGAAATCACACTGGGTGGATCCATGTGTGGTTCATGAGAAGAACACACATGCAATGACTAGTGATATGTGGTTTGTCAAAAGAACAGACATGCAATGACTCTAGCTGTGGTTCATGAGAAGATCTGACATGAAATGACACTGGTGGATCCATGTGTGGTCTGTGAGAGGAACATACACGCAATGACACTAGGTGTTGGTCATGAAAAGAACACGCATCCAATGACATTGGTGGATCCTTATGTGGTTTGTGAGAACAACACACATGTAATGACACTAGTGGATCCATGTGTGGTCTGTGAGAAGAACACACATGCAATGACTCTAGATGTGGTTAATGAAAAGAGCAGACATGCAATGACACCGGTGGATCCATGTGTGGTCTATGAGAGGAACACACATCCAATGACACGGGCCGTGGTTCATGAAAAGAACACACATGCCATGACACTGGTGGATCCATGTGTGGTCTGTGGGAAGAACACACATGCAATGATTCTAGATGTGGTTAATGAAAAGAGCAGACATGCAATGACACCAGTGGATCCATGTGTGGTCTATGAGAGGTACACATCCAATGACACTGGGTGTGGTTCATGAAAAGAACACACATGCAATGACTATAGCCGTGGTTCATAAGAAGAACACACATGCAATGACACTGGTGGATCCATGTGTGGTCTTGAGATGAACACACATCCAATGACACTGTGTGTGGTTCATGAAAATAACACACATCCAGTGACACTGCTGGATCCTTATGTGGTTTGTGAGAAGAACACACATCCAACGACACTGGTGGATCCTTATGTGGTTTGTGAGAATAACACACATGCAATGACACTTGTGATATGTGGTTTGTGAAAAGAGCAGACATGCAATGACACTGGTGGATCCTTATGTGGTTTGTGGGAAGAACACACATGCAATGACATGGTGGATCTAGATGTGGTTTGTGGGAAGAACACACATGCAATGAATCTAGATATGGTTAATGAAAAGAGCAGACATGCAATGACACTGGTGGATCTATGTGTGGTCTATGAGAGGAACACACATCCAATGACACTGGTGGATCCATGTGTGGTTTGTGAGAAGAACACGCGTGCAATGACACTGGTGATATGTGGTTTGTGAAAAAGTAGACATGCAATGACACTAGTGGATCCATATGTGGTTTGTGAAAAGAACAAACATGCAATCACACTAGGTGGATCCATGTGTGGTTCATGATAAGAACACACATGCAATGAGACTGGTGATATGTGGTTTGTGAAAAGAACAGACATGCAATGACTCTAACTGTGGTTAATGAAAAGAGCAGACATGCAATGACACTGGTGGATCCATGTGTTGTTAATGAGAAGAATACACATCCAATGACACTGGTGGATCCTTATGTGGTTGGTGAGAAGAACAGACATGCAATGACTCTAGCTGTGGTTCATGAGAAGAACACACATGCAATGACACTGGTGTATCGTTATGTGGTCTGTGAGAGGAACACACATGCAATGAATCTAGATGTGGTTCATGAGAGGAACACACATCCAATGACACTGGTTGATCCAGGTGTAGTTTGTGAGAGGAACACACATGCAATGAGACTAGGTGTGGTTCATGAGAAGAACACACATGCAATGACACTGGTGTATCCTTATTTGGTTTGTGAGAATAACACACATGCAATGACTCTAGCTATGGTTCATGAGAAGAACACACATGCAATGACCCTGGTGGATCCATGTGTGGTTTATGAGAGGAACAGACATGCAATGACACTGGGTGTGGTTCATGAAAAGAACAGACATTGAATGACACTGGTGGATCCATGTGTGGTTCGTGAGAAGAACAGACATGCAATCACATTTGGTCGATCCATGTGTGGTTCATGAGAAGAGCACACATGCAATGACACTGGTGGATCCATGTGTGGTCTGTGAGAAGAACACACATCCAATGACACTGGGTGTGGTTCATGAAAAGAACACACATGCAATGACACTGCTGGATCCTTATGTGGTTTGTGAGAAGAACAGACATTCAAGGACTCTAGATGTGGTTCATGAGAAGAACACACATGCAATGACACCGGTGTATCCTTATGTGGTTTGCGAGAAGAACACACATGGAAGGACTCTAGCTGTGGTTCATGAGAAGAACACACATCCAATGACTCAAGGTGTGGGTCATGAGAAGAGCACACATGCAATGACACTGGTGGGTCCATGTGTGGTCTGTGAGAGGAACATACATGCAATGACACTCGGTGTGGTTCATGGAAAGAACACATATCCAATGACACTGGTGGATCCTTATGTTGTTTGTGAGAAGAACACACATGCAATGACACTGGTGGATCCATGTGTGGTCTATGGGAAGAACACACATGCAATGACTCTAGATGTGGTTAATGAAAAGAGCAGACATGCAATGACACTGGTGGATCCATGTGTGGTCTATGACAGGATCACACATCTAATGACACTGGTGGATCCATGTGTGGTTTGTGAGAAGAACGCACATGCAATGACACTGGTGGATCCATGTGTGGTCTGTGGGAATAACAAACATGCAATAACTCTAGATGTTGTTCATGAAAAGAGCAGACATGCAATGACACTGGTGGATCCATGTGTGGTTTATGAGAGGAACACACATCTAATGACACTGGTGGATCCTTATGTGGTTTGTGAGAAGAACACACTTGCAATGACACTGGTGATATGTGGTCTGTGAGAAGAACACACAGGCAATGACACTGGTGGATCCATATGTGGTTTGTGAAAAGAATAGACATGCAATCACACCGGGTGGATCCATGTGTGGTTCATGAGAAGAACACACATGCAATGACACCGGTGATATGCGGTTTGTGAAAAGAACAGAGATGCAATGACCATAACTGTGGTTAATGAAAAGAGCAGACATGCAATGACACTGGTGGGATCCATGTGTGGTTTGTGAGAAGAACACACATCTAATGGCACTGGGTGTGGTTCATGAGATGGTTTGTGAGAAGAACACACATGCAATGACACTGGTGGACCAACATGTGGTTTATGAAAAGAACACACATGCAATGACACCGGTGGATCCATGTGGTTTATGACAATAACACACATGCAATGAACTCTAGTGGGTCCATGTGGTTTATGAGAAGAACACACATCCAATGAACTCTAGTGGATATATCTTGGCATAATTTGATGTATGCCACGATGTATTTCATTGTACAAGACACTCACTTTCCATTTTTATACTACTCAGTTTTGCCCTTGGTTTTATGTGGTATTACTTAGTTTTGCCCCCTCTCTCTATCTTTCGTAGAAGCCCAAACGTGTGTTCACCCTGTCTGCTACTCCCTGATTGGTTTTCACAGTTGTCACGCGGATCGTGGGCACCAACCATTGATTCTATGCGATCCAATGATGATTGTTGCACACGTCGTGCCCTTCATAGTACAACATGAGACAACACAGACGTCTTCCTCAGCGAGACTTCTACAAGAAGGAACACGATGCTATCCATGGAAAAGTCGTCGAGCGGTCATGTCATGTTTAATCAAGTCTGAAAAGCCTACTACTCCTACTACTACGCCACAACGCATGCGTCATCGAGTGCACGATCGTCGATGGACAGCTGTAGTTTATTGCCACTTGATTTTAATAAGAAATATCCCATTTTTACGCAGCGGCTCTCAATCTCACTTCCAACTAGGCCCGACCGTAAGAAGCTTGCACGCACTAGCCGGAGGCCGAAGAGCTGAGCTCGATGAGACCTAACGTCTCCACCTTCATCAACACATCCCTCTACCCGATCTAGCACAACCCCACAAACCTCACCATACAGCCACCTACCTTCCCCTCTACATTTCCACTTTTAACTATCTCCAATTTTAGGGCCGTGTCAAACTTCGTACATAGAAATTGTGTATGCGCCCTTTGCATGTGGCTCAATACAGAACTACCATGCATGGCCCGGGAAAAAAACGTGACGTACCGTGCGCGTGTCATGGTGCACGGTGCAGTAGACTGCGCGGCGCGTTGCACGGTGGTGCAATGAAACATGCCTTGCTTCCATCCACCTTAACTATAGAGCCCCTCTCCGCACACCCACTCTCACTCTCGCTCACTCTCCCCACGCAACCCTCTCCACTGTCCCACCAGCATCCGCAAACTCCAGAGAATACCCCGTCCGCACCTGTGATGGCGGAGGAGGATAAGGTGGCCATCGTCGCCTCCGAGGCCACCGGCGAGGAGGGCCCCATCTCCTCGCCGGCCCCCCTCGACGCATTGAAAGCAGCCGCCGTCCCTGTCCAGGCCCTAGTCGAGGCATCGATGGCAGCCGCCGTTCCCGTCCAGGCCCCCATCTCCGCTACCGACGGAGCCACCGAAGAGGAGCCCCCCACCAGTGAGGAGGCCCCTGCTAGTCACAAGCAGATCAAGCACTTCTTGGGCACCTACGATCCAGATAAGTACATCGCTCCGCTGAACCCCTATGACACCGGCATCGATGACCCATGGTCGGAGGTAACTAGGGTTTGCTCCCCTCCCCTGGTTCTTCTACCGTTCCCGTCGTTGGATGCTAGATCCTGGTCTATCAGGATTCGCTTGTTCGCATTTTGATTGCTCAATCTTCTTACATCATCTACTCCCCCATTTTCCTCTTCTTCCAATAGGTTTCCGGTAGCGACGTCTGCAGCGATGTCCAGTCCATGCACACCAAGACTCGTCAGGTGCTGAGGAGGCTGCGGGTCGGCCAGTACGACGCCTTCTTTAGGGGCGGCTACTGGCGCTGCCCCTTCTGTCAGGGGAGTCTCGCCGACACTGTCTTCAACTCCTTACTGAAGCATGCAGAGGGCCCGGCTTCCAGCATCCACAAAGGCGGCGAGCGCAAGACCGTGAACATAAACGCCTACATCGCTGAACACCGGGCTCTCAGCATTCACCTCCAAAACCTCCAGCGGGTGGTCATCAAAGAGGGTTGCATGCCTCCAATCAGGCCCAAGGCCCCCAAGATCAATGGACTGGGCAGCAAGAAGTGGAGGAAGCGCCAGAGGGAGGAGGCGGAGGTGCTGGCGCATGAAGGACAGGTTGGATGTGTACTTGAATGTATCTGCATCCGCGGCGACTACTGCTGCTAAGCAGCTTCTTTTGATTTTCTATATTTTGCTTGTATCCTATTTCTGGCTGAATGCATCGAACCTCGTTAAGCAACCTACTTTCTATTGCTATATCCTATTTAGCTACGCACAGCTATATCTACATTTGTATTGTTTTCTGAATGAATGTATTCTGCCTGGTGTGATTTGCTGCTCTAGATTTGCTACCTGATCGGAGGCAAAAAGAGGTCCAAAAGGGAATGAATTATCGAAGAGAGAATCTTCTCTAGATTTTCTACCAATTTGGGCAAAATGAAACATATGTGTTTCGCAAGAGAGGAAAAGGGTACTCTTTCAAACTGCTAGTTAATGAGCTACCATCTTGACGAGGCCCCACCTTGACGTCTCCCTCTACAAGAAGGAACACGATGCCGTCCATGGAAAAAGTCATCGAGCGGTCATGTCACGTTTAATCAAGTCTAAAAAGCCTACTACTGATACTACAACACATGCACAGGGCAACGGGGTCATCGAGTGCACGGTTGTCGACGGGACGCTGTAATTTATTGCCACTTTATTTTAATAAGACATATCGCATTTTTACACAGCGCTCGCAATCTCACTTCCAACTGGGCCCTACCGCTAGTAACTTCCATCAGTCAAGGCCCCCCCTCGAGTAGATCTAAAATTGCTAGAAATTGGTTCCGCGCTACTTGCATGCAGTGGAATCGAGGTCTGCCATGAGCGTGTTTCAATGCAGCTCTAAAGTGGAGATCGTGGCTGTTTCAAAAAAAAGGGAACCCAAAAAAAAGGTCGAGATCGTGGTAGCCCCCCACCCCTGCCCACCACACGTGTCCACTCAAGGACTACAATTTTGTGTGTGTTTATAACCCCCCTCGACCTTCTTCTTCCATGTGCTCGTGTCATTTTCCCCCAGTCTGTCTAGTCCCAAGACCCCAATCTACACCTACCGTGCGCGCTGAAGCTCCATCGCTTGCACTACCTCCTTCCCTTTGTGCGCCATGAAGCGTACGCGTGGAGACGAGCTGGAGGTGAAGCCAGTTGAAGGCGCAACAGCAGATGGCTCAGTCGTCACCAAGCAGGCGGAGGAGTCTTCTCCGGGCATGAACGCCGCTCGTCGCCGCGCCGTCGAGGGTGCGAGCTCATCCGTCCAGCTAGTAGCCGTTGCCGCCGAGAAGCAGGTAGTAGCCATCGCCGCCGAGCAGCAGGTGGCCGACAACATTGTGGTTGACAACGTCATGGTGCCAGCGACAGATCTGGATGGGGGGCAGGCGGCAGGCAGAGGAAATCCGGTGCTCCACATCAACGACCCCATCGTCGTACAAGAAATCTTTGACGCAATCGTGGAGAATGACGAGTTCGAGGAGGAGGTCCCTGATGAGGAGTCCGAGGTACTACATTGCTAGCTTCTCTAGTCGCCACCGCAGATTTCACAGTTCATACATAGGATTTGCCCAATCGTGTACATATTCTTTTGCTCTTGAAGTAGGGTAGTATATATATGGTTCGATCGGTCGATTTATGCATCTACCATCTAGTCACAAAACCCCAATCCGTCTAGTCACAAACACCAATCTGCTCATCTGCCATCTAGTTGAGTTTGCTAGTTGAGTGTTGATTTCGATACACAACATGCCTATAACATTTTATTTCTATTCCTTACTGAGCCCAATGATTCAATTTTGCCCCAAAATAGTGCAAGGGCATATGATGGTGTCGTTTTCTTAGGGATGGTTAGTGAACCTGAGGCAGCAATGCACATAAACAATATAGGTTGTGTTGTTGGTATTTTGGTTCTCCGACTCCATCGTTGAAAAAAATGAGGCCCTAATTTTTTTCTCATATGGAACCTATATATATAATCTTGGTATTGTTTTTGATCTATGAATGTGTTGTATGATGCATATGTATATCCTGGAATATTGTTTTGTATGATTACATTTCAATTTCTTATTGTGGCCAATGATTCAAATTTGCCCCAAAGAGAGGCAGACACATTGGTGTCAGATTTTTCCAAGGATGAGTTAGCGAACCTGGGGCCATGTACAAGATCAATATAAGCTGTGCAATTGTTACTTGGTTCGCTTACGCCATCCCTGTAGAAACTTATGAGGACGCAATCTTTATTCTACATTCATAGAACTATGATATTTGAATTATCTATTCAATGCATTCATAGTGTATAAGAAATACATTTTAGTTTGTCACTGAGGCCGATGATTGAAATTTGCCCCAAAAGAGTTCAAGGGGAGACACGTATGATGGTGTCGTGTTTTAGGGATGGGTTGGTGAACTAGAGGCAGCAATGCACACAAACAATATAGGTTGTGCTGTTGGTACTTTGGTTCTCCAACTCCATCTGTAAAACAAATTAGGAGGCCCTTGATTTATTCTCATATGGAACTACATATATGATCCTTGATTTGTTTCCGATCTTTTAATGATTGGTATGATACATATGTATATGAATGGTTTTGATCATAAGTATTTTAACATGTACCTGAAGATTAATTGTTTGGTTTTTTATTTATAATTACAATATTTAGGCTTGTTTTTGTACCTGACTATGTATATAACTAAATATTTTTTTGTATGATTACATTTCAATTTCTTATTGTGGCCAATGATTCAAATTTTCCCCAAAGCAAGGCAGACACATTGGTGTCAGATTTTTTCAGGGATGAGTTAGCGACCTGGGGCCATGTACAATATCAATATAAGCTGTGAAATTGTTAATTGGTTCGCTTACGCCATCCCTGTAGAAACTTATCTGGCCACAATGTTTATTCCACATTCATAGAACTATGATATTTGAATTATCTATTCCATGCATTCATAGTGTATAAGAATTACATTTTAGTTTATCACCGAGGCTGATGATTGAAATTTGCCCCAAAAGAGTTCAAGGGGAGACACATAGGATGGTGTCGTGTTTAGGGATAGGTTGGTGAACCTGAGGCAGCAATGGACAGAAACAATATTGGTTGTGCTGTTGGTACTTTGGTTCCCCAACTCCATCTCTGAAACAAATTATGAGGCCCTAGATTTATTCTCATATGGAACTACATATATAATCCTTGAATTATTTCTGATCTTTTAATGATTCTTATGATGCATATGTATATGCCTGGTTTTGATCATAAGTATTTTTAACATGTACCTAAAGATCAATTGATTGGTTTTTTATTTATAATTAAAATATTTAGGCTTGTTTTTGTACCTAACTATGTATATCCTTGAATATTGTTTTTTACGATTACATTTCAATTTCTTATTGTGGCCAATGATTCAAATTTGTCCCAAAAGAGAGGCAGACACATTGGTGTCAGATTTTTTCAGGGATGAGTTATTAAACCTGGGGCGATATACAAGAACAATATAGGTTGTGCAATTGTTACTTGGTTCACCCACTCCATCCCTGAAGAAACTTATGAGGCCCCTAGATTTATTCGACATACACTCTGATGCAATTAATTGTCATTGTGTTGAGATGAAATGATCTATGAACTGATCAAACTATTGTTGAGATGCTTTCTCTTTGATATCCACGTATATATTGTCTAACATGTACATGTTGTTAATTATTGAGTTGTAATACAATTCAATCATATGTATGAGTTCTAAGTTATATTCTTAAAAATCAACAGGAGGATGATGAAGAAGTGGACGATAGCAAGGAATCTAGGGACAACAAGAGCCGCTACGTGTTGAGGCAGTTACGGTGTGGGCTAATCCGTTTCTACTGCAGGGGAGACTATTTTGCCCATTCTGTGGCAGAGCAATCAACGTGGACCTCGACAACATGATCCAGCACACGGTGGGCGTTGCCAGAGGGGGAGGCAGAAGCCATAGGCCGATTACCTTGGCGCGGCACACAGCCTTTGGCAAATTCCTCTAGGATTATGTAAGGACTGGCCTGTATCTCATCGACTAGGCTGTCCCTGCCTCCTGCTAATGCCCCTGCCCTGCTAGGCATCTCCGTGTCATGGCCTCCTGCTGCCGCCCCTGCTTTTATTTTGTTTTAGTTAATTATTACCTGTGTGTGGCATGTAAGACAATATATTTGTGGTGTCTCTGGTGAACCTTCTATACTAATCTACTCCTTTATATGGAGTGCCTTAAAATTTCTAGTGTTCAATTATATTACTGATCATGGTCATGCACACTACAAAAAATTTCTAGTGCTCGATTATATTATAATTTTCAAGGAATACATCAACAAGTTAAATTGGTCAAATTTTTGTATTGAAGTAACTAAATGATCTCACATCGGCGGTAGACGTTGGCAGAAGCCGAAGGCATCAGGCGAAGACCTTGGAGTGGCACGCAGTCTTCAGCAAATTCCTTATAGGTTCAACAACGGGTTGCCTCCGTCCAGCTCCGAATTCGCTTACAGGTCCAACATGGCAGAACATGAGCTACCACAAAGACCTCGGCATAGGTGGCAGAATTGGTGCGGGTGCAACCACGACAACGGCGAGCTCAGATTCTAGAGGAGGAAAATAGAACCGAGGATCGTCGACACGATGATAGATCTCACCGGGAACCAATTCTCATCCGCACACCGTGCCATGGGTGCGTCCATGGTGAGGGCGAGCTCCGACTCGGGATGGGGAGGAGAGCTAGGCCGAGCAGCTTCGTCACATCCCAGCTCTGCTCCATGGCCGCGTCCACAGATTGCGACTCCGGGGAAGAATAAGACGCGTAATGGATGCAGGAGCCAGTGCTGCAAGCCTAATTGACACTAAGCGACGGGAGCGACATAACGACGAGAACTGACAGGGGGGCCCAACTTGATGGCTGTTAGCCTGATTTTTTGTATTGAAACGTAAAGTTGAATTCGTGCCCAAAAAGATCCTCTGAGTATTTGGCCCAGTAACTGTAGTCATCGCGGCTGATTTCAGGAAACTTGGGTACCGCGTTGTCTGGGCGACCCTTCTCAGCAATGAGCCCCATGGGTTTCCCATGGCCTGGGACAGGATATCGCATTGCTAGATTGGTTCCTGGAGATTATGATTAGAGAGAGAGAGACAATGGCAGTATATAAGGGGGGTCAGAGGTCGGTAAAACTCGCGAGAAACACCAAATTGTCGCCTAAGAAAAGAATCTTAACAAAATAGGGAAATAAATCACGGATTTGGAAGAGTCCTGCAGCGTAACGACCAACTATACTGGCGCTGACCATATAGCTCCAGCCGTATAGTTGGTTCCGGGCAGATATTTCCAAATATCTCGAGTCCAAGTCGATTAAAGCACGACTCGGAACCGACAACAATGTTCTTTATTATTAATTTTTTAATGAATTAAAACGGAACAAAAAGACAAACAAAAAGTGTCTCAGAGTTTAACGACCAACTATACGGCCAGAATTTTGGCTACGGTCGTTTAGTTGCGACCGTATAGATACAAACATCAAAAGTAAAAAGTGTCTGAGAGTTTAACGACCAACTATACGGCCGGAATTTTGGCTCGGGACGTATAGTTGCGACCGTATAAGCTCAGATATCAAAAACAATTTCACGAAGATGATACCGAGAGTTTAACGACCAACTATACGGTAGGAGCTTCCTCTCCGGTCTTATATTCGGTAAAAACCTTCAAAAACGTCAGAAAAACACAAGGAATTCAAAGGCAAAATTTTCAGAATTAAAATTTGTGAAAACAAATCACTTATTTGGGTAAGAACACTTACCTTGCGCTTACCAATTGCTTATCCGGGGATGAAAAACTCCTCAAACACCAAAGACTTCTTCTCTCTTGGAGGAATTGACCTTAGTTCATCGAATAATTCTTGTAAACGGAAATCACCAGGACTAAAGTTCCTCTCAATAAGATTGGTGTCTTGTTGGGCAAACATGGACACTGCATCCAATATCTTTATTCTTGCCTCTACATAATCTACAACTCAAATTCTTGAAGTGAAAGAGTCCAACGGATCAGTCTTGGCTTATGGTCTTTCCTCTCAAGGAGTTCTTTTAAACCATCACGATCCGTTTGAACTCTTACCTTGGCATCAACTATGTAAGAATGAAATTTATCACAAGAGAAAAATACAGCAAAAAGTTCCCTTTCTTCCTTAGGGTAATTCTTTTGAGCACCATTTAGAGTTCTACTAGCATGATGTATAATATTAAATCCGCGACTAATGTGTTGTCCTAGAGTTACTCCTACAACATCATCACTAGCTTCACATATTAATTCAAATGTTGTATCCCAGATAGGTGGTTTAAAGATAGGAGCACGGGATAAAGCATTTTTGAGTTTATCAAAGGCTTCAAGACATTTATCATCAAAATTAAATCTTACTCCCTTTTGCAGGAGGTTAGTCAAAGGTTTAGATATTCTAGAGAAATTTCTAATGAACCTTCTATAAAAACCCACATGACCAAGGGAACTTCTTATACCTTTAATATCCCTAGGTTGTTGCATTCTCTCTATTGCCTCAACCTTAGCTCTATCCACTTCAATTCCCTTACCTAATACCTTGTGTCCAAGTACTATACCTTATTTGACCATAAAATGTCACTTCTCCCAATTTAGAACAAGATTAGTTTCTTCACAACGCTGCAAAACTCTTTTGAGATTATCCAAGCAACTAGTAAATGAAGTTCCATAGATAGAAAAGTCATCCATAAATACTTCCATTTTCAGTTCTATAAAATCCGCAAAAATAGCAGTCATGCATCTTTGAAAAGTAGTTGGAGCATTACATAAACCAAAAGGCATATGTCGGTAAGCATGTAAACCATAAGGACTAATGAAAGTTGTTTTAAGTTGGTCATCAGGATGAACAGCTATTTGAGAAAAACCAGAGTATCCGTCCAAGTAGCAAGAATGAGTGTAGTTTCCTAACCTTTCTAAAGTTTGATCTATGAACAGTAAAGGATAGTGATCTTTCCTAGTTTCTTTATTTAATTTCCTAAAGTCTATGCACATCCTATGCCCAACAATAGTTCTAGTAGGTATCAATTCATTGTTTTCATTAGGAACAATAGTAAAGCCGCCCTTCTTAGGGACATAATGAACATGACTTACCCATTCACTTTCTTTAACAGGATAGATTAGACCTGCGTCCAATAGGCGTACAATTTCTTTTCTTACCACTTCCTTTATTTCAGGTTTCAATCTTCTATTAAATTCTGCAACTGGTTTAGCACCTTCTTCCATGAATATCCGATGGACGGTTATCATGGGACTAATGCCCTTCAAATCATCCATTGAGTACCGAAAGGCCTTGCGATGCTCCCTAAGTATCTTCATGAATTCTTCTTCTTCTTCTTCTCCTGAAAGCTTAGCACTAATAATAACAGGAAATGTATTTGTACCATCTACAAACTTGTATTTAAGATTATCTGGTAGTGTCTTCAACTCTGGGGGTGGTAATTCCTCGCCCCCTCTCTTTTATGGCTCTTCAAAAGCCACATCAGTTGGAGGTCGCATAATGGTAAGTGAATCCAATTTATCTTCTACTTCTCCTAGGGACTTGTCCTCCATAACTATTTCTTCATAATTTGGATCTTCATTTATTTCTTGTTCTTGATTACTAAGGAAAAGAGCTTCCATTTCCTCAATAGTATTGTCTTCCTCTTCTTCTTGTATTTGTGGAGGCGTGTCTTTAAATTTGGAAAAGTGGAATTCTTTTTCTGCTCCCCCAAGCTTAAGAGACACAATCTCCTTTTTGAAATCAACATAGGCACCTATATCACTCAAAAAGTTTCATCCAAATATAATTGCGCAAAGAGTGTCAGTTGGCATATCAACAACTAAAAAATCGATAGGAAAGTTTTTGTTGGCAATTGTGATAGTTGCAACTTCAAATACTCCCATTGGAATTCTAAGATTTTTATTAGCTAACATAATTGTCATATCAGTATTTTCAATTGTAGACGGTTCTATCTCTTCTTTTATTTCTAAATCGAAATCATAAGATATAACATTAACTTGGGTGCCAAGATCGCATAAACCATAGTGCAAGGTTTCTTTAAATATGCAGGGAAGAATAGGCTTAGCCACATATTTTACTTTTGTTTTACCTTCAACAAATACGGAAGTCTCTTCATCAAGTTCAACTATGTTACAATGTGCATACATGGCCATAATTGGTTCCTTGGTTACCTCTTCATATTTGGTTTCTTACAGATGTTCCACGACTTCTGGCATACTTTCTTCTTCCTTCTTCTCTTGTACTGCTTTGACCTGTTTATATTCAAGAATATGCTTTTGTGTAGTTTTAGGGAAAGGCATCTCATGTGTTGGATCTAGGGAGGCCAGTGTTTCTTTAACTTCTCTTTTCTTCTCAGGTTCAGGTGGTGGATCAAATATGACTACACCCTCTTTCAGATCTTTAATATGTTTTGTAAAAGCTTTAACAACTTCAACACAAGATCTGAATCCAAATAAAGTTCTTTAGATAATTCTTTAACATGGCCTTTTTTATTATAGTCATGAATACAATCATGTTCTATTTGTATGCCTCCTTCACTTCCTAGACCAAAATTCCATGAAACTCTATGATCGCGAATTCTATTAAGTAAAGCCCAAGCTTTAGTTATATGAAGATTAATAAAGGCTCCTTCCACGAAAGAGTCTAGTTCAATTTTATTAGGTTGAATTAAATCGCCATAAAAGATATGCAATAAATACCATTCAGGTAGATCATGATGAGGACATAGAAATAGTAAATCTTTAAATCTAATATAATCTCTTACTAGTCCTTCATTAGAACGGTTCCTCCAAGTCATTATAAGATGCCTGATTCCAAAAGATTTTGATAATGGATAATATTTTTCTAGAAATTCACAGGCTAGATTATCCCAAGTAGTAGTGGCTTCAGGGGGTAGAGATCTATACGATGAGAGAGATGTACTAGTCAAAGTCTGACTCAAAAGTTTAACCCTTACCTCATCAACAGTATATCCCGTCAATTGAAAAGTACCATATATATCTTTGAAACATGTAATATGCTCATATGCATCAGGATCTTCTTCATCTCCAGTAAATTGCTTCTTGTGTAGAATACCGAGTAACAGAGAATTTATTTCAAACCCCTTGTTTTTTCATTGGAGTTATCTCGTTTATAAATATCATAGGGCTTCCCAAAGTGGTTGAGTGGGTTAGCACTAGTCATATGCTCTAACTCCATCATGTTGGTAGAAACTAATAACTCAAAACAATACTTAGCAAGACAAAAATAAATAAAAAAAAACTAAAGACCTACAACGCTTAGCTCCCCGACAACGGCGCCAGAAAATAGCTTGATGACTGCAAGTGCACATATCTTTTGTAGCTAGTTTCAAAATAAAGATATCGATCCCATAGGGAGCAGGGGTGTGAAGTCTAATAACTCTTTGAACAATTATTATAATAGAAATGCTAAATAAAGTTCAAAGTGACAAGATAAAATGCGAGTATTGTGTAAAAAGGTGTTTGTGGGTTTTTGGTATAAGAGCAACAATAAAGTAAAGTAAAACAACTGAACACAGAAACTAAGTATCGAGTATGTAAGAGAGATTGGAACTGCAATAGGGAAAAAACGTTCTCAGGGAGTAGCGGATACACCACTAGCATTATAAGGAGCTAAGATGAAGATTATTATCATGAACATTCTCAACTATGTATGTGTGGGAGGAACTCCGTATTTGGACAATAGGCAGCAACCGCTACTCATGTCAGCCTCATAAGCATAGCAGTCAGCAATCAACATCAATCGAATTGCTGCGCTATTAAGGGATGTAATCCCGTAGGACGTATCCCATGGCATGGATAGTGTCCCCTGAGTTTCCTCGGTTTCCCAAGTTGATACGTAAGGAGTGCCAACAACTTTATAGTCACTGTAAGTGCTAACACACCTCCGTCTACCAACAAGTAGTTCCCTTTTGGTCGTAATGCTATACTTCAGATGAATGTTCATCACATCATTCTACCAATGTTGTGACCTCGTTATTAACAACATCCAATGTCCATGATCATGAAACCTTGATCAGCTTGTTAATCAATGAGCTAGTTTATATGAGAGGCATCACTAGGAACTTTGTATTTTTTTATTAAGCACACATGTATTAATGTTTCCAATTAATACAATTGTATCATGCAAAATAAACATTTATGATAAACATGGAATAATATAATAACCACTTTATTATTGTCTCTCAGGCATATTCCCTTCAGTCTCCCACTTGCACTAGTCAATAATCTAGTTTGTGAACTTGTATATACAACACCTAGGTGTTGAATATACGCTAACATCATCTCCGGATCTAGAACTTTCAGGTCCATGTGTATTTGCATGTCTTTGCATCTCTACGCATCACTCATTCTCTAATGAGATGACATTGTATAAATTTAGTTCTTTGGTGAGACCTTTAGTCCTTTGGGTTAAAACATGGGTTGATAACAAACTACTTGACACAAATACCCTCCTTTGCTGCTACTATGGCAGTCATATACTTAGACTTTTGTTGTAGTATCCATCACAATGTGAGTTTACTCACCAAGTGTTGAAACACTTGAATCTTGGTACAATTCTTTCCATGCAGCAAGAACCTTTCTTGTTTCTTCCATATTGAACCCTCTTCAATATCTCATATATGTACGTCTGGCAAAACCATATTAGCGCCTCAATCTATCCATATAGACATTGATGCCAAATATTTCGGTTTTTCCCAAGTCTTTCATCAAAATGAAATTCTTAACCAGTGTCAATAAAAGATACATCAATTCCAATCAACAATATGTACTCCGCATAATGTATTGAAAATTTGTCTCAGCGCCCCCACTTAATATCTTGCAAATGAAAGCATCTTCATCATCTCCGATAAAATTAAACTCCTTTAACATTTTCATCACGGTGAAGATTCCAACTCAGCTATGCTTACTTCAACTATTGAAGTTTGCATGCCCTTTTAGCACCCTTTGAATTAATAAAACCCTTCAGACTGCGTATTGTACATGTCCTAGGTAACCATTCTATTAGAAGAACATTGTTTTGTTTCTTCAACTACCATACACCAAATTATATGTAGTGGTTGCTAGATTAATCCGTCAAGACTAAATATTGCTATGAAAGATCAAATCTTGTCATAGTTAACTCCTTAAAGATTGTTGTAAATTCATTTTCAACATTTCGATTATTTCATAGATGTGAAATGTCCATGTCTATTTCTTTATAGATCCAAACACGACTGATAGGCTTCATGCTTTTTTGGAGGGTCTTCCAAGTTCAAAAAGCTTGATTTCTCGTGTATGAAACTATCATGGATTTTATGACTTCTAGTCATTCTATGGAGTTAGGGCCCACGATCGCTTCTTTGCATGCAGTCGGTTCAATATTGTCAAAACAATAATGACTTATTTATGAAATCTCACTATTTGATTGTTACCCATGCATACAATTCAAATAGGAACTCTAATCTCCAACATCACAACCTTTGTAATCACGGGAGCCATGAGCATTGTGGCTGCCACCGGGACACCTTCCGATGCTGCGCTACTTAGCACATATAGCTAAGGTTCAATAACCTTATGAAAGTTCTATTGTCCTCCCACTTAACTTTTTGCGAAAATTTCCTTTCAAGAAACATAACATTCCAAGCGACAAACTCTTTTGTCCTCGGTGTTGTGGAGGAATTTCCAAACAATTGTTTGGGATAACCTACAAAGACGTGCATATCTGACTTTGGTTGTAAACATTTTACTTATGCATAGCATACCAACATTTAAGAAAATACAATTTGGGTTTTATCCCAAACCATAACTCATATGGTGTCATTTCAACGGATCACGATGGTGCTCTTTTCAGTGTAAAAGCGGTAGTCTCTAAAGATTAAATCCTTAAATATAATAACAGTTTTATAAATGACACCTTTAATCTTACCATGTCAAACAAGATTTGATTTGATCTCTTGAATATACCATACTCCTATAGTTTATCAGGAAATGCAAATCCATGGAACAATTCCCGAAATCTTAGGTGTTTTGCTAAACCTGTAACTCAAATATCTTCCTTTATGATCGAATCATAAAATCTTAATTTTCTTGTTACAATGATTTTCCACTTCATCTTGAAATTCTTTGAACAATTTTAAAATGTTTCATACTTCTTCCTTATTATGTAAATATATAGATATATTCACTCAAATTTCCGGAGAAAGCATATGAAGCAAAAAGATCCATCGCATATGGCTACATATAATGGACTATATACATCAACATGCAGAACGTCCAATAAGTTAGTCATCCGTTCCTCTTTGGCCTATGAACGGAGTTTTAATTATCTTGAGGAAAGTCTCACAAGAATCATTTGATCAAAATCAAAGACTCCAAAAATCCATCAACATGGAGCTTCTTCATGTTTTCTATCCAATATAATTTAAACGGCAATTTCACTTCGTAAGTGTTCTTTCAATAATTTGTCTTGCGACATTTTAGCATTTGTTTTATGGACGTGATTTCTCCAACTAGGCTTATAAAAGTTCATCCATCTTTTGTGGAATACGGTAATTATTTGAACAACCATTGTTCTCATTATACCAGAACAAAATAACAATTATTTAAACAAATCTTGAAGGCAAGCTTTGATGTCAATGATGAATACAATAACACTTTATTTGTTTTCAATGAACATCATCACATATTCTTTTGCTAGTTACTTAGGCCATCGTAGTTCATGAATTGCACTGCTCTGTATGATATTTCCTACCAACCAATTAGGTATCTAATACCCAAGAACCACATTGTTTAACAAGCAAAGAATACAACCATAACATGGATATCTTCTATATACCTTAGCTGGACATTTCCAATCTTTTCTTTTTCTGCCAAATATTTTATAGATTCTCTTTCGGCATTTCCTTTTCCTTTTAAAAGAATCTATCAACATCAACAGTGGCGCCATATATATGACACATAGTCCAAAGCATGTATAGTAAAAGACTAATACCTTTGGAGTAGATCACCATCATCTAAGGTTTGGTGTTCTTTCAAAAAAATTCATTCTTTAGTAATCTTTTAGTGTAGTAACATTTTACTTACATCTTCTATTCATCCTTATCATGAAAACTTTCATTATCATGCTACTATGGCCATTAAGGACGAATAGTGAGTATAATGTCAGTTCCCAAACCCTTTTTGGGAGATCAGGACGTCTAGCGTCTCCAACCTTCACAAATTCTCATACAATGTGAGAACATGTATTTTGCCAAATTATACTCTATCATATTGCAACCATAAAAAATGTTTCAGATATCAAAATATCTTCCACACATGATGGTTTCTGAAACAATTCTTTCAGCTCCTAGATAACCTCGATATTAAAATAACTTTTGAATATCAAGAATCATGGAGGAAAACATGATACTTTAGATACTAACATTGGAATTCTTACTCTCGTTTTAATATTACTTATTAAACTTCATGGAGTAAATAGAGTTTGTTGAAAGTTTGCAATAAGATTTCAAAAATTGACATTCAAAACAATACGATACTAGTTCGTAAAGCAAATATCCAGAATTCTATAGTTCTATTATCTCAATTAAGACTAAGCATAAGGTAGTAAACAGATGCCAATGACTACAAAAAATTATGCAAATTCACTTTGATTTAGTTTATGACAAATTGAGTTCGACTAATCCAAATTAGAAATGAATGCCCACTCAAAAAGGACATCCCTCGTGTCTTTTTGATGATTACATGAACCAACTCCACTACACCAAGTCCAGTCTGAAGGGAATATGCCCGAGAAGCAATAATAAAGTGGTTATTATCTTATTCCATGTTTATGATAAATGTTTATTTTACATGCTATAATTGTATTGATCGGAAACGTCAATACATGTGTGTTTAATAAACAAAAAGGGTTCCTAGTTATGTCTCTCTTATAGACTAGCTCGTTGATTAACAAGATGATCAAGGTTTCCTAATCATGGACATTGGATGTTGTTAATAACGAGGTCACAACATTGGTGGAATGATGTGATGAACATTCATCCGAAGTATAGCATTACGATCAAAGTCATTATGTTTATATTCCTATAACACTATACGAAGTAATCTTTATCCTTAGACCATGAGATCATGTTAATTGCTAACACCGGAAGAGTAACTTGATAACATCAAATGCCACACCAAAACAGGGTGACTATAAAGATGGGTTCAGTGCTACGAAAGTGTTATGTTGAGGCTCATGGATCAAGAGTGGAATTTGTCAATCCCGATGACGGATAGATATACTCTAGGCACTCTCGGTGATATCACATTAAGATAGCTTGCAAGCAAGTGATGTGATCACTAGAATGTTATATCACGGGAACGAGAAAAGAGTGCATGTCGGTAACGAGATCAAACTAGGTATGGAGATACCGATGATCGAATCTCGGTCATGTAATATATCGCAAGACAAAGGGATTTAGTTACAAGCGTTAAAGGTTCTCATGATCACAGAAGTCATCGTTGAATGTGTAGGAGTCAGTACGGATCTCTAGGTCTCGCTGCTGATTATTGATCGGAGAGGGGTCTCGATCATGTCTGCATTATTAGTGAACCGTAGGGTGACACACTTAAGGGATACCGACACCATTTGGAGCAAATATGTTTCAGATAAAGATTTAAGAAAGCGCTGGAATTATTTCAATAGACACCGAAACTGTTTCGGGTGAAATTGCTGAAATTGGTTCTGCATGTAATATTGAAATGTTGCAGGGGGTTTTATGTGAATGTTTGTTAATTAAAGTAATTAACAAAATTCTGAATAAAAAAATAATAAAAGAGTTTTATTAAATGAGAGAGCATTAAATTTGGAGAAATTTAATGCATTCAAAGTGGAGACTTTAAAAGGGAATGTGAAGAGGCATTTTAATGTGGAGGGGTTACCACCATATGAATGGAGGAGGTGAAGAGACACCTCCTCCATGCGCCAGCCATGAAGGACGGGCACCCCCTCCTATAAAAGGCCACCCTCTCCTCACTTCTCAAACACACCTCCTTGTGAAGGTCTCTCTCCCCCTCTAGTATTATTCCCCATGGTCTCGGATCAGCGAGATACATGTTCTCGGTGGCTTTATCTGGAAAGGAGTTGCTTCTTCCGCTGCTTTGCTGGAGCGAGGGATGGAGGTTGTCAGGGTACCGGACGTGTGTGCGATCACGGATGCACCGCTGCTTTGCGGTGCTGGACTTGGTGGTGCTGGAGCTGGATCTGAAGGACGTGCTGGAGCCGGACCTGCTCAGACTTCCTCACGATCTTGAGATCGGCATGTGTACGACTACATCAACCACGAGTTCCTACTCGTTAACAAAACTCGTTGTCTTCGAGGGTAAGTTCTCGATGGATGTATGTCCACCTGTTGCTTTGTACCTAGTAGATATATCTTGGCGTGTATTTCACATCGTAGGAATTTTTTTTTCTATGCTGCGGACCCAACACGGTCATCACGTGAGTCGGTGTAGCTTCAAATGTGAGCATCTATATGGGCATCATATCTACCATATGACTCATGCTTAACCTTTCGGTCTGTATTCCGAGGCCATGTCTATACATGCTAGGCTTGCCAAGTAAGAAACTTAGTACTGGCATGTGTAAAACTGTCTTACACCCGTTATGCAAACGTGGATTCAAGTACACCCGATCATCACGTGATGTCTTGAAGCAGCGAAACATAAATAGTGCGTACTTAAGGAAGAACACATTTTTATCTTGATATCGAAATGAGGGATCATCTTATAATGCTACTAAAATGCCAAACAAGCAATATAAGATGCAAACATCAAATGTGTAAAGTGGAATGATATGGTCCATGCATTTGATCACTATCATGTGCATTGTGGTATGATATCTATCAGTCCTTTATGTGTAAGTCCAAGGTCTATGGAACTTACACGTTAGGTGTGTTGTAAGGGTATCGACTATACATCAACTTATAACATTACCATATCATGACACCAGCCCAGCAACAATCTAAACTAGACGCTTCTAATTTATCCATTGCAAGTTTTACATGGCTTAGCGCTTTCGAAGATAGAATTGGTCTTACCTACGAACATGTAACCACAATGATGATAACTAAATTATAAGCAGCTTGTTGTAAATCAGATATTAACTATAGTAGGAGAGACAGATACCGGCTAGCCACTTATGCAAAACTAGTTGCATGTCAAGTGTGGAACCAGTCTCATGTGCGAGGACATGTAAAGTTAGTCCGGGCCGCTTCATCCCACTATGCCACCAATATCCAAAATAGATAGAAGATGCAATAAAATAATCATCATCGCCCACATACTCTTATGTGTACTACCCGTGCAAACCATCCACGCATAGATCAGGCTCTGATATCACTGTTGGGTTCGTAGCATAGAAAACAAAAACTTGCCAACGATGGGAACTATTATACGCCAAGATCTATCTATTAGATACAAGCAACGGGTGGATATACATCCATAGAGAACATACCCTCGAAGACAACAAAGCTTTGTTAACAAGATGGAACTCGTGGATGATGTATTCGTACACTTGCCAATCTCAAGATCGCGATGAAGTCTAGCAGGTCCAGCTACAACACGCCCATTAGATCCAACTCAAGCAAGTCCAGCACCACCAAGTCCAGCACTGCAAAGAAGCGGTGCATCCGTGATTGCACACACATCCGGTACCCCGACAAGCTCCGTCCCTCGCTCGAAGAAAGCAGCGGAAGTAGCAACTCCTTTGAAGATAAAGCCACCAGGAACATGTATCTCGCTAATCCGAGACCATGGGGAATAATTTCTATAGGGGAAGAGAGATCCTTCAAGAGGAGGTGTACTTTGTGTGGAGGGGAGGGGGGCCTTTCATAAGGAATAGGGGGCAGCCAAGGGCCATGGTGTGGCAGCCATGGTGGTGCCCCCACCTCTTCCATCATTCATGTGGTGGATGCTCCACTCACATAAATATGCCTCCACTCACATGCATTAAATTTCCACCAAATTTAATGAAAGCTCTCATTAAATAAAAATATTTTATTTATTTGATTCAGAATTTTGTTAATTACTTTAATTAACAAACATTCACATAAAACCCCCTGCAACATTTCAATATCACATGGAGAACCAGTTTCTACAATTTTACCTGAAACAATTCTGGTTTCCATCAAAATGATTCTAGCGCTTTCTTAAATCTTTCTCTAAAACATATTTGCTCCAAATGGTGTCGGTATCCCTTAAGTGTGTCACCCTACGGTTCGTGAATAATGCAGACATGATCGAGACCCCTGTCTGATCAATAATCAGCAGCGGGACCTAGAGATCCGTACAGACTCCCACACATTCAACAATGACTCTTGTGATCGTGTGAACCTTTAACGTTGTAACTAAATCCCTTTGTCTCGCGATATATTAAATGTCCGAGATTCGATCATCGGTATCTCAATACAGAGTTAGATATCGTTACCGACATGCGCTCTTTTCACGTTCCCGTGATATAACATTCTAGTGATCACATCACTTGCTTGCAAGCTATTTCAATGTGATATCAACCAGAGGGCCCCGAGTATATCTATCCGTCAACGGGATGGACAAATCACACTCTTTATCCATGAGCCTCTACATAACAACTTCGTAGCGCTACACCCACCTTAATAGTCACCCTATTACAGTGTGACATTTGATGTTATCAAGATACTCTTCCAGTGTTAGTGATTGACATGATCTCATGGTCTAAGGACTAAGATTAATTTGTATGATGTTATAGAAATATAAACATAATGAATTTGATCGTAATGCTATACTTAGGATGAATGTTCATCACATCATTCCACCAATGCTGTGACCTCGTTATTAACAACATCCAATGTCCATCATCATGAAACCTTGATCATCTTTTTAATCAACAAGCTAGTTTATATGAGAGGCATCACTAGGAACTTTGTAGTTTGTTTATTAAACACACATGTATTAAAGTTTCCAATTAATACAATTGTAGCATGCAAAATAAACATTTATCATAAACATGGAATAATATAATAACCACTTTATTATTGCCTCTCGGGCATATTCCCTTCAGTCTCCCACTTGCACTAGAGTCAATAATCTTGTTTATGAACTTGTATATACAACACCTAGGTGTTGAATATATGCGTTTGCTAGTGGTTAACATAATCTCCGGATCTGTCACTTTCGGGTCCATGTGTATTTGCATGTCTTTGCGTCTCTACGCATCACTCATTCTCTAATGGGATAACATTGTATAAATTTAGTCCTTTGGTGAGACCTTTAGTTCCTTTGGGTTAAAACATGTCGATAGTATTGTCGTACAATATATCTTCATAGTATTATCCCACTGTGAACCACGCCTAGTTTGATAACAAACTACTTGACCCAAATGCCCTCCTTTGCTGCTACTATGGCAGTCATATACTTAGCCTTTTTTTGTAGTATCTGTCACAATGTCTTAACTTTGGAACTCATCCAAATCCATCATGGAATTTCCTTTGCATAATATTGTGCCACCCATAGTTTAAATTGAGATAAATTTAATTTGTATCTTGTGACAAACTAGTATCAATGTAACATATTACAATGAACTAGTATCAACTATTTGTCACTTCATGATATACTCTTAGTTCTTACAAAGCTCATAAGAATATATTTATTATCATCTAATGATCATCATATGAATCATTCTGGTATATGTTCATAACATTTAGAGCATTGGACATATCTGGATATGTACATATCATGGTATTATTGATCAAAATCTTCATGTGATTTTACGCACCAAGTGTTGAAACACTTGAATCTTGATACAATGCTTTCCATGCAGCAAGAACCTTTCTTGTTGCTTCCATATTGAACCATTTTCAATATCTCATATATGTACGTCTGACAAAACCATATTAGCGCATCAATCTATCCATTTAGACATTGATGTTGAATATTTCGGTTTTGCCCAAGTATTTCATCAAAATGAAATTCTTAACATGTGTCAATAAAAGATACATCATTTCCAATCAACAATTTGTATTGGACTCTACATAATGTATTGGAAATTTGTCTCAGTGTTCCCACTTAATTTCTTGCAAATGCAAGCGTCTTCATTGTCTCTGATAAAATTAAATTCCTTTAACATTTTTATCACGGTGAAGATTCCAACTCCTCTATGCTTACTTCAACTATTGAAGTTTGCATGCACTTTTAGCACCCTTAGAATTAACAAAACCCTTCAGACCGCGTCTTGTACACATCCTAGGTAACCATTCTATTAGAAGAACATTCTTTTGTTTGTTCAACTACCATACACCAAATTATATGTAGTAGTTGCTAGATTAATCCGTCAAAACTAAATATCGCTATGAAAGATCAAATCTTGTCATAGTCAACTCCTTGAACATTGTTGTAAATTCATTTTCGACATGTCGATTATTTCATAGATGTGAAACATCCATGTCTATTTCTTTAGAGATCCAAACATGACTGATAGGCTTCATGCTTTTTCGGAGGGTCTTCCAAGTTCAAAAGCTTGATTTCTCGTTTATGGAACTATCATGGATTTTATGAATTCTAGTCATTCTATGGAGTCAGGGCCCATCATCACTTATTTGCATGTAGTCGGTTCATTATTGTCAAAACAATAACGACTTGTTTATCAAATCTCACTATCTTATTGTTACCCGATGCATCCGGTTCAAATATGAACTCTAATCTCCAAGATCACAACCTTTGTAATCAAGGGAGCCATGAGCATTGTGGCCGCCACTGGGACACCTTCTGGTGCTGTGCTACTTAGGACATATAGCTAAGGTTCAATAACCTTACCAAAGTTCTATTGTCCTCCCACTAAACTTTTCGCGAAAAATTCCTTTCAAGAAACTTAACGGTCCAAGTGGCAAACCCTTTTGTCCTCGGTGATGTGGAGGAATTCCCAACAAATTCTTTGGGATAACCTACACAGACATGCATATATAACTTTGATTGTAAACATTTTACTTATGCATAGCATACCAAAATTTAAGAAAAGACAAATCGGGTTTTATCCCAAACCATAACTCATATGGTGTCATTTCAACGAATCACGATGGTGCTCTTTTCAGTGTAAAAGCGGTAGTCTCTAAATCTTTAATCCTTAAATATAATGGCAGTTTTATAAATGACACCTTTAATCTTACCATGTCAAACAAGGTTTGATTTGGTCTCTCGATATACCATACTCCTATGGTTTATCGAGAAATGCAAATCCATGGAACAATTCCTGAAATCTTAGGTGTTTTGCTAAACCTATAACTCAAATATCTCCCTTTATGATCGAATCATAAAATCTTTATTTCCTTGTTACAATGATTTTCCATTTCATCTTGAAAGTCTTTGAACAATTTTCAAATGTTTCATACTTCTTCCTTATTAAGTAAATATATTGATATATTCACTCAAATTTCCGGAGAAAGCATATGAAGCAAAAAGATCCATCACATATGGCTACATATAATGGACTGTATACATCAACATGAACAACATCAAATAAGTTAGTCATTCGTTCCCCTTTGGCCTATGAATGGAGTTTTAATTATTTGGAGGAAAGTCTCGCAAGCGTCATTTGATCAAAATCAAAGACTCCAAAAATCCATCAATATGGATTTTCTTCATGTTTTCTTTCCAAAATAATCTAAACGGTGATGTCACTTCGTAAGTGATCTTTCAATCATTTGTCTCGCGACATTTTAGCATTAGTTTTATGGACGTGATTTCTCCAACTAGGCTTGTAAAAGTTCATCCATCTTCTATGGAATATGGTAATTGTTTGAAAAAACCATTGTTCTCATTATACCGGAACAAAATAACAATTATTTAAATAAATCTTGAAGGCAAGCTTTGATGTCAATGATGAATACAATAACACTTTATTTGTTTTTGATGAACATCATCACATATTCTTTTGCTAGTTACTTAGGCCATTGTAGTTCATGAATTGCATTGTTCTATATGATATTTCATACCAACCAATTTGGTATCCAATACCCAAGAACCACATTGTTTAACAAGCAAAGAATACACTGATAACATGCATATGTTCTATATACCTTAGCTGGACATTTCCAGTCTTCTCTTTTTCTGCCAAATATTTTATAGATTCTCTTTCAGCATTTCCTTTTCCTTTTAAAAGAATCTATCAACATCAATAGTGGCGCCATACATATGACACATAGTCCAAAGCATGTATAGTAAAAGACTAATATCTTTGGACTTGCACTTTGAAGGACATCATCATCATCTAATGTTTGGTGTTCTTTCAAAAAATCCTTCTTTAGTAATCTTTTAGTGTAGTAAAAATTTTACTTACATCTTCTATTCATCCTTATCATGCCAACTTTCATTATCATGCTACTATGGCCTATAAGGACGAATAGTGAGTATAATGTTAGTTCCCAAAACCTTTTTGGGAGATCAGGACGTATAGCGTCTCCAACCTTCGCAAATTCTCATACAATGTGAGAACATGTATTTGGCCAAATTATACTCTATCATATTGCAACCATAAACAATGTTTCAGACATCAAAATATCTTCCACACATGATGGCTTCTGAAACATTTCTTTCAACTCCTAGATAACCTCGATATTAAAATAACTTTTGAATATCAAGAATCATGGAGGCAAACATGATACTTTAGATACTAACATTGGAGTTCTTACTCTCAATTTAATATTACTTATTAAACTTCATGGAGTAAATAGAGTTTGCTGAAAGTTTGGAATAAGTTTTCTAAAAGTGACATTCAAAACAATACGATACCAGTTCGTAATGCAAATATCCAGAAATCTATAGTTCTATTATCTCAATTAAGACTAAGCATAAGGTAGCAAACAGATGCCAATGACTACAATAAATTATGCAAATTCACTTTGATTTAGTTTATGACAAATTGAGTTCGACTAATCCAAATTAGAAATGAACTCCCACTCAAAAAGGACATCCCTCATGTCTTTTTGGTGATTACATGAACCAAATCCACTACACCAAGTCCGATCACCACGTGAGTCGGTGTAGCTTCAAAGGCGAGCATCTATATGGGCATCACATCTACCATATGACTTATGCTTAACCTTCCGGTCCGTGTTCCGAGGCCATGTCTATACATGCTAGGCTCCCCTAGTAAGAACCTTAGTACTGGCGTGAGTAAAACTGTCTTACACCCGTTATGCAAATGTGGATTCAAGTACACCCAATCATCACATGATGTATTGAAGCAGCGAAACATAAATGGTGCGTACTTAAGGAAGAATACATTTTTATCTTGATATCCAAATGAGGGATCATCTTATAATGCTACTAAAACGCCAAACAAGCAATCTAAGATGCAAACATCAAATGTGTAAAGTGGAATGATATGGTCCATGCATTTGATCACTATCATGTGCACCGTGCTATGATCTCTATCATTCATTTGTGTGTAAGGACAAGGTCAATGGAACTTAAACGTTAGGTGTGTTGTAAGGGTATCGACTATACATCAACTTACAACATTACCATATCATGACACCAGCCCAACAACAATCTAAACTAGACGCTTCTAATTTATCCATTGCACGTTTTAGGTGCCTTAGTTCTTTCAAAGATAGAACTGGTCTTACCTACGAACATGGAACCAGAACAGTGATAACTAAATTATTAGCAACTCATTGTAAATCAGATATTGACTATAGTAGGAGAGATATACACCCGCTAGCCACTTATGCAAAACTAGTTGCATGTCAAGTGTGGAACCGGTCTCATGTGCGAGGACATGTAAAGTTAGTCCGGAGCGCTTCATCCCACTATGCCACCATTATCCAAAATACATAGAAGGTGCAATAAATGATCACCATCGCCCACATACTCTTATGTGTACTACCAGTGCAAAGCATCTATGCATAGATCAGGCTCTGATACCACTTTTGGGTTCACAACATAGAAAACAAAAAAATTCCGATGATGGGAACTATTATACGCCAAGATCTATCTATTAGATACAAGCAACGGGTGGATATACATCCATAGAGAACATACCCTCGAAGAAAACTAAGCTTTGTTAACAAGATGGAACTCGTGGATGATGTAGTCGTGCACTTGCCGATCTCAAGATCGTGATGAAGTCCAGCAGGTCCAACATGTCCATCAGATCCAGCTCCAGCAAGTCCAGCACCACCAAGTCCAGCACCGCAAAGAAATGGTGTATCCGTGATTGCACACACGTCCGGTACCCCAACAACCTCCGTCCCTCGCTCCTGCAAAGCAGCGGAAGCAGCAACTCCTTTCTGGATAAAGCCATCGGGAACATGTATCTCGCTAATCCGAGACCATGGGGAATAATTTCTAGAGGGGGAGAGATCCTTCACGAGGAGATGTACTTTGTCAGGAGGAGAGGGAGGCCTTTTATAGGGAAGAGGGGGCATGTAGCATCCCAATGAAACCACTACTAGAAAATCGCGTGTTGTTTTATTTTGTGCATCATCATGACCACATGCTCATGTCATCATGCCACATTGCATTTGAGCATCTTCATGTCAGCATGACTTTGTTTGCCTAAAACTATTTTCTAAAAGCCCACCTTGTTTTCAAAATAACCCACTCTCTATTTCAAATCAAAACCCTAAGTCCATCCTGATCTTATATTCGTCTAAAACTATTTTTAAAATATTTTGTTTTATAAGAATAAAATAAATATTTTAGGGGGAGGTAGCCAACCGTTGGGCCTGGCCACCTACGACCCCCACTAGCTTAAGATCATTCCACCCCGGACACCACCCTCCAGTCCCTAAACCCTAATCCTACCCGCCGCCACATGCCTAACCCTAATCCTACTTGCCGCCGCACCGCTACCCGCACACTCCACAACACGTCCACCCCAACGTGCTAACCTAGCCTGACACGCTACCACTTGGCTGTCCTCTGTAACACACTCGCGCCCGCACACTCCCAGCATGCCAACCCCGTCCGTGCCTCTCTCCCGGCCCCACCCTGTTCGACGCCTACCTACCTCTGCGGGATCCCGTTCGTCGAGCAGAGCACTGCCGCCCCCTCAGGCCCTACTTTAGCTCGCCAAGGCATGCCCCTCCCCCGCTCCGGCCATGGATGCGCAGGCCCCGCTCTCCTCCTTGTCCACAGGCCGCGCCAGGGACGCCGCCACGGCACGCCTCATTTGCCGTCGCCCCGTTCGACCCGCCGCCAAGCTCCGCGCCCGGCCCCGCGTCTTCGGCGCCCTCCTCTTCCCGGTCATGTCGTTGCCCTACGGTCCTTCCTTGCCGACAGAACTCGGTCAAGCTCGCCACCGACCCGGCCGCCAGGGATCCCTCTACGTGCTGTCGCCGTCCTCTGTCTCCCGCGAGCTACCTGTCGCCGTCGCAGGCCCGACGACCTCCTGCCGTCCTCCTCCCGCGCCAGCGAGCTCCACGCTCCAAGACGCCACCGACCGCTCCTCTTGAGCCCGACCCCAACCTCTGCAGCGTGGGCCTGATGCCGACGCCAGCAAGCCCGCCTCCTGTCCTGAACACACAAACGCTGACCACTGCGAGTTTCTCCAGGTCCAAGCCTGCCCACAACCTGCAGGTCTTCAATGCCGAGCTCGTCCTCGAGGTGTTTGTCTTTGTGCCTGTGCAGGTCCTTTTTGGTACTAATGCCATGGATTTTTCCCCGCTGATACACAACTATAGCCTCCAGGATATGATGTGGTGTGGTGGAAATGGTGATGCTGAAGGGAACCACGACTTCGGCCACAACCTCCAGGTGGGTGAGAATAAGAAGCTGGACAAGGTCATCGGGTGTCGTAGTCAAGACCATCCGAAGACCGCCGGTGCCTGAACCATTCAAGTCCATCATCGACCAACAAGCCGGGAACCCACAAGTTCTTCTTCATGTACCAAAGATGCTGAGACCTCGGGCACCAAGTTCCCCTCATGGATTCGAGAAACCCGATCCCAAAGTTCGAAGACCGACTCCTCCAACCCTCGGAACCACAAGATCGCCGAGTCCCCTATGTGTGATCCCTTTTCTGAGCCTCTATTTTATAAAATGACATATATCTTGTTGCATATTAAATCGTCATGCTTGCATACATATTGTGGTTTGGGGGCTTTTAGCTGATCCACCTCATAATTAAATATGGAGACCATATGCGGGCTAATCTAGTCCTATATTGCCTCCATTTAAATTTGTGTAGCGAACCGAGACCATGTTTTTCCTTGTTAATTCAACATTTAAATTGCGGGGTATCTATACAAAATGAACCATCTAATTAATTCGGGGCCCCGGTTCCGCTTAATTTTGTCTAGTTGCCTCGCATCTTTGCCATGTCATACATCATATATGCATAATGCCCGATCTTCTGCCGTAGTATTAAATAGTGCATTTGGTGCTTATTTTAGTGCTTTGGTTCTTCACGGATTAGGCCGTTGAGTGGATGCGAGTATCAACAAGTTCTTCGGATAATGAACCTTCGGCTATGTTTTCCAGGCGAGCATTCTCCCTCTTTCTACCTATTTTGCACTTATAGTCTTTATTTCCTCCTGTTGATCTATTGCTATCCGTGTCACGATGCTTTAGTGTTCCATACCAGATATATTCTGCGCAGCCTTTTATATTGCCTTGGACACCTCCTATTACCTGTTGTTTGGTAGATAGATGGGTGTGATCCTGTGTCGTGAAGTACCACAAAGTTGTTGGAATGTTGTCTTATGCTTTACGGTGGAGAGGATCATGACTTTAAATACAACTATTAAATTGCTGCGATAACTAATGAAAGAGGCACCGGTGGGAAATTTAAGCTATAGGTTTTTCATGTGCACTTGTGGCCCATAGGACCTGAGTACTTGATAACTGTTCATTATTATTCGCACTATCCACATCCAGGAGACCCTATGGATCCCCCTTAGCCAGAGCTTGATTCATTTCTTATTTCTTGGGGCCACAAACTAGTTTGGGGTTTTATTACTATCCTATACTTATGCCATGCTTTACTGCTTTATTTACGATTGTGCGTGGAGCACCTGTACTATTTTGGATCGTGACATGTTTTTGCTGTATCGACAAGCCCAATCACACTTTCAGGTTCCCAGTCGTTTACCGCCGTCTACACAAACCTTGGGTCCGTCTTAGAGCCGGCCAACTTCGTTGCGGGTAGCTTAGTGGGGTGGCCCCTTGAAATGATTTATGAATCATGTGATTGCTTTGTCATGAAAGCCTCGTTGGGTTTTGATTTGGTTTTTCCGAGGTTGATCATGTGTGTGTTGCTATTTGTGCACCCTTGTAGGGTAAATCTTTCTGAAAGCCGTGTCCGCGGTGTATCGTGTCATGTTATACCTTTCTAGTAAGTATCTAACTCCAATGGAATGAAATAAAAGTGCCAACAACTGCTGGGTTTGGGATGTCACATGCTAATTGTATCTGACTAGTAAGTACTGCAACTACTACTGAATGGTTAACTAAAATTGCCCACTACTTATGCTATCGGGATGACTCATGCTATCTATATCTGACTGGTAAATGCTACAACTATAATGGAATGAATAAAACTGCCAACTATGTGAGTTCCTCAGCTTGACTCTCTCGTTTGGTCTCGAGGGGAACACCAGGATGGGTATGATTGGTGCTAGTATCAGGTTGGTCCCGAATAGGTCTCTCCTATCCCTCTCTAATAGCCGACAGTTGCATCGAGTCTCTATAGGTTGTTTAGGGCATGATGCGTTGCCACTTCAGTCCACCATACCTATTAGGCGAGAGCCACCAAATTCTAGCCTCGCCGTGTACTAGCCTCAGTACTGACCGCTCCGTTTTTCCTTTGCCCTTTGTCGGCACCCTTTTTGTTTAACAGGTATAAGTTTGACGCCGTTAGCAGGGTTACCCTTCCGGCTTGGCCTGGGCAGGGTTATGGACGCCATTGGTTATTCTTCAGGGCTCTTAGCCCCATTTGCATCTTATCCATACTCGGATGTTGTATCATTTTTAGGATGATTTGGATCTTTATACTGTATATCTGTATTTTTTAACTCATGGAGTCGTTGTTGTATATAAATGTTCTGTGGGTTCTATCGTGGACTAATGTGTAATGGTATTACTTCGTTTTCCACCTGCACGCAAGTGCCTGGTGGGCGTCCTTGAATCATTTCTATGCGGGTTTGGCGGGAAGCGCTAAAATCTGCATAGGGCCGATTCGAGGGTGTTACAAAGTGGTATCAGAGCTCAACAGTTATGATACCCCACTGGTCCAGACTGTAGGATAACCTAGCAAACGACCGATGCAGAGTGTCAATACTATTTTGCAAAATCGGTTGGATAGATCTGATTAGGTCTGCTTTTGATCCTTACCCCTCTGCTATTCTCCTCTTACCTCTCCGTGTTTTGAATCCGCTCTCTTACCTTTTCTTCGAGTCCAGGAGTTCTCGTGGTTGGGTTTTTGTCGTACCTTCAGGGTTTTGCTTCCATCCGCTTGTAACGGTGTTGCCATCTCTGGCCTTCATGCAATCCAAGGAAGTTTCCTCTATGTACATTTTTAAGTGGACCCAAAAATCCACTAAATTTTTCTTTGTATCTTACGGTGGTTTTCAACGCGACGATATCTTCTACGTTAGATCCGATGAAGAGCCTGCATCACCCCTTTGTTTTGAACACCACTTGTCAAGATCTTCAGTCTAAATTCAAGAGTTGGTTGCATAAATCTACTATTCATGTATGGAGTAATGCTTTGGGTGCGCGATGGGCTGATCACCATCCGACTACTCTTATCATTCGCTCTTGTACATTGAATCGGTGGCTCAAGCAACTTTACTCCTTCCATAGAAGTTAGAGTTGGCCTTATCTTTTGAGACCTCGACCTTCGTCTTTGTTTTTCCGGAGTGTTCTCTTAATGAACGTGAACAACGACCCCTTGTTGGTGGTGTCACCGAATTCAAGATGGTGTAAGGATCTTTGTTAGTGGTGCCGCGAGGATCTACATGAAGCAAGAAGATTCAGATCATCGCCCTTCATCCCCGTACCATGAGGCGGATCTTGAGGGCGAGATTCCTTGTTAGTGGTGTCGAATTGTAGCATCCCGATAAAACCACTACTAGAAAATCGAGTGCTGTTTTATTTTGTGCATCATCATGACCACATGCTCATGTCATCATGCCACATTGCATTTGAGCATCTTCAGGTCTGCATGCCTTTGTTTGTCTAAAAATATTTTCTAAAAGCCTACCTTGTTTTCTAAATAACCCACTCTCTATTTCAAATCAAAACCCTAAGTCCATCCGGATCTTATATTCGTCTAAAACTATTTTTAAAATATTTTGTATTATAAGAATAAAATAAATGTTTTAGGGGGAGGCAGCCAGCCGTTGGGCCTGGCCACCTACGACCACCACTAGCTTAAGCCCGTTCCACCCCGGCCACCACCCTCCAGTCCCTAAACCCTAATCCTACCTGCCGCCACATGCCTAACCCTAATCCTACCCGCCGCCGCACCGCTACCCGAACACTCCACAACACGTCCACCCCAGTGTGCACACCTAGCCTGACATGCTACCGTCTGGTCGTCCTTTGTAACACGCACGCGCCTGCACGCTCCCAGCACGCCAACCCCGACCCTGCCTCTCTCCCGGCCCCACCCTGTTTGACGCCTACCTACCTTCGCTGGAACCCCTTCGTCGTGCAGAGCAGCGCCGCCCGCTTCAGGCCCTGCTGCAGCTCGCCAAGGCATGCCCCTCCCCCGCTCCGGCCATTGATGCGCATGCCCCGCTCTCCACCTCATCCACAGGCTGCGCCAGGGACGCCGCCGCGACACGCCTCGTCTGCCGTCGCCCCGTTCAACCCGCTGCCAAGCTCTGCGCCTGGCCCTGCATCTCCGGTGCCGTCCTCTTCCCGTCATGTCGTAGCCCTACGGTCCTTCCTCGCTGACAGAGCTCGGTCAAGCTCGCCACCGACCCAGCCGACAAGGCTCCCTCTACGTCTTGTCGCCGTCCTCCGTCTCCCGCGAGCTTCCTTTCATCGTCGCAGGCCCGACGAACTCCTGCCGTCCTCCTCCCGCGCCAGCGAGCTCCGTGCTCTAGGACGCAACCGCACGCTCCTCCCGAGCCCGACCCCAACCTCTGCAGCTTACGCCCGCAGTCGACGCCTGGAAGCCCGCCTCCTGTCCTGAACTCACAAACGCTGACCACTGCGAGTTTCTCCAGGTCCAAGCCTACCCACAACATGTAGGTCTTCAACGCCGAGCTCGTCCTCGAGGTGTTTGGCTCTGTGCCTATGCGGGTCCTTTTTCTACTAATGCCATGGAGTTGTCCCCGCTGATACACAACTATAGCCTCCAGGATATGATGTGGTGTGGTGGAAATGGTGATGCTAAAGGGAACCACGACTTCGGCCACAACCTCTAGGTGGGTGAGAATGAGAAGCTAGACAAGGTCATCGGGTGTCGTAGTCAAGACCATCCGAAGAGCGCTGGTGCCTGAACCATTCAAGTCCATCATCGACCAACAAGCCGGGAACCCACAAGTTCTTCTTCACGTACCAAAAATGCCGAGACCTCGGGCACCAAGTTCCCCTCATGGATTCGAGAAACCCGATCCCGAAGTTCGAAGACCGACTCCTCCAACCCTCGGAACCACAAGATCGCCGAGTCCCCTATGTGTGATCCCTTTTCTGAGCCTCTATTTTATAAAATAACATATATCTTATTGCATATTAAATCGTCATGCTTGCATACATATTGTGGTTTGGGGGCTTTTAGCTGATCCAGCTCATAATTAAATATGGAGACCATATGCAGGCTAATCTAGTCTATATTGGCTCCATTTAAATTTGTGTAGCGAACCGATACCATGTTTTGCCTTGTTAATTCAACATTTAAATTGCGGGGTATCTATACAACATGAACCATCTAATTAATTGTCGGGACCCCGGTTCCGCTTAATTTTGTCTAGTCGCATCGCATCTTTGCCATGTCATACATCATACATGCATCATGCCCGATCTTATGCCGTAGTATTAAATAGTGCATTCGGTGCTTCTTTTAGTGCTTTGGTTCTTCGCGGATTAGGCCGTTGAGTGGATGCGAGTATCAACAAGTTCTTCGGATAATGAACCTTCGGCTATGTTTTCTAGGCGAGCATTCTCCCCCTTTCTACCTATTTTGCATTTATAATCTTTATTTCCTCCTGTTGATCTATTGATATCCTGTTGCGATGCTTTAGTGTTCCGTACCAGATATATTCCGTGCAGCCTTTTACATTGCCTTGGACACCTCCTATTACCTGTTGTTTGGTAGATAGATGGTCTTGCGAGTCGTAGCCTCTTGCTTAGGTGCGATCCCGTGTCGTGAAGTATCACACAGTTGTTGGAATGTTGTCTTATGCTATACGGTGGAGAGGATCATGATTTTAAATACAACTATTAAATTGCTGGGATAACTAATCAAAGAGGCACCGGTGGGCAATATAAGCTATTTGGTTTTTCATGTCCACTTGTGTCCCATAGGCCCCGAGTACATGATAACTGTTCCTTGATTATCCGCACTATCCACATCCGGGAGACCCTACGGATCCCCCTTAGCCAGAGCTTGATTCATTTCTTATTTCTTGGGGCCACAAACTAGTTTGGGGTTTTATTACTATCCTATACTTATGCCATGCTTTACTGCTTTATTTACGATTGTGCCTGGAGCACCTGTACTATTTTGGATCATGACATGTTTTTGCTGTATCGACAAGCCCAATCACACTTTCAGGTTCCCAGTCGTTTACCGCCGTCTACACAAACCCTGGGTCCATCTCGGAGCCAGCCAACTTCGTTGCAGGTAGCTTAGTGGGGTGGCCCACTGAAATGATTTATGAATCCTGTGATAACTTTGTCGTGAAAGCCTCGTTGGGTTTTGATTTGGTTTTCTGAGGTTGATCATGTGTGTGTTGCTATTTGTGCACCCTTGCAGGGTAAACCTTTCTAAAAGCCGTATCCACGGTTATGGATGACTTGGAGCACAGTATCTCGATCATAGACAAGCATAATTAAATTAGTGCTATAAATTTGGCTTAATATGTGACTAGTAATCAGCTTAACTACTATGGAATGGATAATAAAAGTGCCAACAACTGGTGGAACGGGGGTGTATCATGTCATGTTATACCTGCCTAGTAAGTATCACAACTCCAATGGAATGAAATAAAAGTGCCAACAACTGCTGGGTTTGGGATGTCACATGCTAATTGTATCTGACTAGTAAGTACTGCAACTACTACTGAATGGTTAACTAAAATTACCCACTACTTATGCTATCGGGATGACTCATGCTGTCTATATCTGACTAGTAAATGCTACAACTATAATGGAATGAATAAAACTGCCAACTGTGTGAGTTCCTTGGTTTTACTCTCTCGTTTGGTCTCAAGGGGAACACCAGGATTGGTATGATTGGTGTTAGTATCAGGTTGGTCCCGAATAGGTCTATCTTATCCCTCTCTAATAGCCGACCGTTGCATCGAGTCTCTATAGGTTGTTTAGTGCATGCTGCGCTGCTGCTTCAGTCCACCATACCTATGTAGGTGAGAGCTGCCGAATTCTAGCCTCGCCGTGTACTGGCCTCAGTACTGACCGCTCCCTTTTTCCTTTGCCCTTTGTCGGCAGCCTTTTTGTTTAACAGGTATAAGTTTGACGTCGTTAGCAGGGTTACCCTTCTGGCTTGGCCTGGACAGGGTTATGGATGCCATTGGTTATACTTCAGGGCTCTTAGCCCCATTTGCATCTTATCCGTACTCGGATGTTGTATCAATTTCAGGATGATTTGGATCTTTATACTGTATATCTGTATTCTTGACTCATGGAGTCGTTGTTGTATATAAATGTTCTGTGGGTTCTATCATGGACTAATTTCTAATGGTATTACTTTGTTTTCCACCCGCATGCAAGTGCCTGGTGGGTGTCCTTGAATCGTTTCTATGCGGGTTTGGCGGGAAGCGCTAAAATCTGCATAGGGCTGATTCGAGGGTGTTACAGGGCAGCCAAGGGCCATGGCGTGGCAGCCATGGTGGGTCCCCCACCTCTTCCATCATTCATGTGGTGGATGCTCCACTCACATAAATATGCCTCGACTCACACTTCCACTCACATGTATTAAATTTCAACCAAATTTAATGCAAGCTCTCATTAAATAAAACTATTTTATTTATTTTATTCAGAATTTTGTTAATTACTTTAATTAACAAACATTCACATGAAACCCCCGGCAATATTTCAATATCACATGCAGAACTAGTTTCTACAATTTCTCCCGAAACAATTCCCGTTTCCGTCGAAACGATACCAACGCTTTCTTAAATCTTTATATGAAACATATTTTCACCAAATGGTGTCCGTATCCCTTAAGTGTGTCACCCTACGGTTCGCGAATAATGCAGACATGACCGAGACCCCTCTGCGATCAATAATCTGCAGCGGGACTTGGAGATCTATACTGACTCCCACACATTCAACGGTGACTCTTATGATCGTGTGAAACTTTAACATCCTAACTAAATCCCTTTGTCGCGCGATATATTAAATGTCCGATATTTGATCATCGGTATCTCAATACCTAGTTTGATCTCGTTACGGACATGCACTCTTTTCTCGTTCTCGTGATATAACATTCTAGTGATTGATACATTGCAAATGTATATATAATTTTTGATGTTCCATGCTTGGTTTTATCCACTTTCTTTTGTTTTTGTCCACACTTTGCAGTACTTTTCATATGATTTCTTGGACTAACCTATTAACAAGAGCCACAATGCCAGCTGCCTCTTTTCTGCTGTTTTTGGTTCTAGGAAAGTCAGAAAATGAATATTCTCGGAATTGGACCGGACAAAAGCCAAAGTGCCTAATTTTCCGGAAGTCATCAGATGCCAGAATACGAGACGGAGAGGAGCCATGGGGCCATCACACCACCTGGCCATGCCAGGGGGTGGTGTGGCCAGCCCAGGAACCCCCTCGGCCTCTCCTTCCACCTATAAGATTCCCTCAGGACGAAAACCCTAAATACCCGATCAAAAATCCACGAAAGAGTCTGTAGCCACCGTCATCTCCATCCCTAGATCGGGAGGGATCTGAAGCTCTTCTCGGCACCCTGCCGGAGAGGGGAGTTCACCCTGGAGGCCTTCTTCATCATCATGCACGCCTCCGGTGTGATGCGTTAGTAGTTCATCTCTGGACTATGGATCCATGTAGTAGCTAGATGGCTAGTTCTCCTCCTTTGAGCTTTCATGTTTAGATCTTGTGAGCTCTGTTCATGATCAAGATCATCTATTTGTAATTCTGCATGTTGTGTTTGCGGGGATACAATGGATATTGAGAAGCTATTTCAGATTGATTATTGCTCTATCATGTCTTTTTTATTTGTGATCTTGCCTGCTTTCTGTTGTTAGTAGCTACCTTGGCCAAGTAAATGCTAGCAACTCCAAGAGTTAGTATTTATGCTCGATAGTGGGTTCATGCCTCTGGTAATCTGGGAAGTGACAGAAATCTCTAAGGTACTAGATGTGATGTTGCTACTAGGGAGAAAACAATAATCCTTTGTTCATACAACAATCGTATTGTTTACATTACATGCAATTCGTAAAGCAATAATCTGTTGCTTGTAACTTAATACCGGAGGGGGTTCAGATGATAACCTGAAGGTGGATTATTAGTCATAGATGCAGTTGGATGGCGGTCTATGTATAATGTTGTAATGCCCAATCAAGTTCCAAAGGAGTCAAGATGATTAGTATATGCATGTATTTCTTTCTCGATGTTTGTCAATTGCCCTGCTGTAATTTGTTCACCCAGCATGTTATCTATCTTAAGGAGAGCCACCTCTAGTGAACTATGGATCCCGGTCCTTTTCTTTTACATTCAATCTACAAATTGTTTACTTCTTTGTGTTTACTTTCTGCAAACTATTACTTCCTTCCATTCGATACATTTAATCCTTTGTTTTCAGCAAAACCGGTGGGATTGACAACGTCATCGTAAGTTGGGGGAAAGGTTATGTGGTTGTGTTGTGCAGGGCTCCACGCTGCTGCTGGCACCGGTAGTGCGCCCTGCCAACGTTCAGCTAGCTACACCTTTGGGGTGTTTCCTTGCTCCTACTGGATTGATAACCTTGGTTTCATACTGAGGGAAAACTTGCTGCTGTGCTCATCATACCTTCCTCTTGGGGTTCCCCAACGAGCTCGATATATTTTGGGCCATCAAGCATATTTTCTGGCGCCGTTGCCGGGGAGTCAAGGACATCTTCACAAAGGGAGTCCCTCATAACCAATCTCTTTACTTCGTTATTTTTTTTTGCTTAGTTTCTTTTTGCTTGTTTTGTTATCAAAAACACACAAAAAATAGTTTTACTATTTGCTTTTTTTATTGAAAAAACAAAAAAATTAGTTCCTATCTTAAGTTGCCACTATGTCTAGTCTTGCTCCAATCACTATGTCACCCGAGGAAATGATTTTCACTTTTAAACAAGGAATTGAGGAAAGTTTCAAGGAAGCTTGGTCTAGAATCTCTGATCTACATGAAAAAATTTGTTCCTTAGCAGCTTTTACCTTGGAATTGCTCTTTGCTATAAATATGCTTTAGATGCTGTTGTGGGAGGAGATTTCCTCCAATGTAATGAGGATGATGCTATAAATGCTATAAAGAAATTGATCCTTACTTACAACTTGCCTAGCCAAACTAATATTTCTTTCGCAAAAATATTTGCTAGATTGGACACCCTTGAGACTGGCACTGCTAGCTTAAAAGATTGCTATAATACGCTTAGGGAGCACCACAATTATGTTCCAATAAATTCTGAACCATCAAAGTGGATCCCCATAGTAAAGATTGAGATAAACACTAAAACTTTCCAAGCCCGCTGCGATATCATGTCTGAATTTTGTCTTATGCCCAAACATATTTATGAATCTTTGAATCTTTGGGGGCTTACTGAAGGAGGAAAAGAAATTTCTCTTGCTAATAATGCTACCATATTACCTACTGGAATAGCTGAAGGAGTGTTTACATAGATCCTAGGAAAAATGATTCTACTCATTATCTTGTCATTGGATGTGCAGGAAAAGGACAAATTACACTTGGAAGGTCCCTATTAGAACTCCTTGGAGCAATAATAGATGTGGGAAAGGGGACCATGCACCTTTCTTCTCCACCAAAAAATCATATTTTCCCCAAGGTTAAGAATAAAAGTAAGAGAGGCAAGGGCAAGAAATTTGGTCTTAATGCTTCTTCATTTGAGAACACTTGATTCTTTTCTTTCTTCATATGCCTAACTTAAAGGCGTTAAAGAAAAGTACTTATTGGGAGATAACCCAAAAGTTTTAGATCAGTCTTGGAAGTTATTACCTCTGTAATAACCGCTCCTTATCCTTTTTGTTTGCTTTTTGTGCCAAGAGTAACCTCTAATAAGAGAGAAGTAATGATTGGGAAAGTTGTTGTCCCGAAACAGATTTTTGTGCTTCACCGTAAAAATTTGTGCAAAATCTGTGACCGTCTTTTTGAGGAGTGAATTTTTGTGCTTCTGCCCCAGGTTGTTGTCTAACGTCTGTTAGTTCAACACTTTTTGATTTGAGCAATAGAAGGTCTTGGAAAAAATTCGTCTTTACCTGCTGGTCTATTTTGACATATTTCTGCCATTTTCTGCATTTGCTTCTTGTTGATTCCTTTTTGAGTTCTTTTGGGGAATTGAGCTTTTTGAGGGAAGTACTACAGTAGCTAGTGTTCTAATGGAAGTTTATTTGGTGTTATAACTGAACCTTAAGACCTATTATCTTGAGTGCACTAATGTTGCTAATAAAGAATATGTGAAGTTTTGTATGAAGGAAAAATTTAAGGTGTATGGAAGAAATGAGTAATGAGATGAAGGATGGACTAAAGCTCAAGCTTGGGGATGCCACCTGTGTCACCCCAATTAATATCCAAGAAGTACAAGCGTCAAAGCTTGGGTATGCCCAAGGCATCCCCTTCTTCATCAATAAAAATCCCAGGTTTCTTCCAAACGCTTCATTTTTATTGTTTCATGCACAGTTGTGTTGTTCTTGGAGCGTCTTCTTTTTTGTTTTCGTTTTGGTTTTTTGTTTTTTGTTGTTTTCTTAGTTTTCCGAATAAATTGGTTGGACCCCCTCTTTAATACATTTGTGTTCAAATAGTTTGGTTTGGATTGGAAAAGAGTAGGAAAGTTCATGCTTATGTGGTAAAAAGAGCTTGTTTTTGACTGTGGCCTATGCTTTGTATGCCATGCTTGATATTTTTTTGGCTTTATGCTTAGTATTCTTTGATGTAGCATGACTTGTTATAAACAATTGAGATTTCTTAATGTGCTTTGGATGAATCATGTGTTGTTTTAGCATATTAAAGCTTAGTATAGTGGTATTCTCCTTTGATGCTTTATTTGGGTTGACTTGGTGCATGCTCACACCATGCTATGACTATCTCAAGTCACCATAGCCTTTATGATCCTTTAGTTGTCAACTTGTAGTATCACTTTATGCTTTGATCAATGATGTTTTGTCGCTCTACATGATTATGGCAAGTATTGCTCTCTAAGTTTGTCGCTCCCAGTCTTTTGCTAGCCTCCACAACCAAGTGTGAGTTCCACTCATGCATCCAACTCCCTAAACCAATTTATTCCAAAGAGTCCACCATACCTACCTACTAGCTTATTCTATTCCAAGTATATTCTTGCTTTTGTTTACCTTTCGAATTAAACTAGTTATGAGAAAACTAGTGATTAACGCTCTCACGAACTTGATTGGACACTTTACTTTTTTGCATCTAATAAACTTGAACCATTGGGTCCTTGTTTGTTGCGTATAAGCTTGCGCTTTATAAGTTAAAATTAGAAGAACCATGTATCATGGGGAACGCTTTCAACATTGCACTTGTACTTTGTACCCCATTGATATCATGTTCTTTGGCTTATGGATCCCGGCGGTGTGAAATAAAAGTGGAACTTGTGAGATCATTGAGTTTGTATGTGTGTTAGAGAAACGCCTGGGCCGCTAGCCTAAGCCATGCCTAATCATGGTGGAAACTTGCAGCATCACCATAATGAGCACTCTATGAAGCATCCTCAATAAAAACCTATGCAAATAGAAAATAAAAAGATCGCTGAGATGCTCATTGTCTGCTTGCCTTGTCATTTTGATTATGGGATAGCTCCTGTATCATGTGCAAGGGGTACCCCGTTGGCGGTTCTTTATGATACATATGTACTTAGAATGACAAGAGCTTACTCGTGACTAAAGTTGAGTAGCATGAGGTTCGGTCTTCGTAAGTAAGCGGCATGAGATTTCGGTTTATAACTTGTCAAGCATATCCTCTTAGTTGTGTCACTTTAACCTTAATCACCTTCAAGATGCTTATGATAGGGGCAATTAGAGCTGAAAGCTATAAGTGCCATAATTTTTGGAAGCTCTTTATGAGACTTGAATCCCTACTTCCTTCTATGAAGGCCCTTCTTCCACCATTATATATTGAGTCACCACCCTCTACCTTTATGCACCTACTTTGAGAGCATAGTGGCCATTCTTAGTTCTATGTGCATTGTCCCAAGACTAGTTGATTGATGCATAACTTGATATTGCTTGTTTTAAACTATTTGTTTCTAGTCACTCTTATGAACTTTGAAGGTGTCCTATGCAATTATATTTGCTACTCTATGAGGGACAAGTTGAATACTATTATGCTATGTTTTCTTTATGTGACACAAACAAACGTCTGGCAAAGCATTGTTATTCATGAATCTTTTGTTTATGCCTTTTCATGTTGCATTATAGTTTCTTTGTCTTATTACTAGAACTTTGTCTTTCATGTTATGATTGAAGTACTATGATCCCAGCTTTGAATGTTTTAGAAATACTTTGATCAAGTCTTTGACGGTGCATGTCACCTCAAAAATTATTCTTTCTTTTTATCACTTACCTACTCGAGGACGAGCAGGAGTTAAGATTGGGGATGTTGATACATTGCAAATGTATCTATAATTTTTGATGTTCCATGCTTGGTTTTATCCACTTTATTGTGTTTTGTCCACACTTTGGAGTACTTTTCATATGATTTCTGGGACTAACCTATTAACAAGAGCCACAGTGCTAGCTGCCTGTTTTCAGCTGTTTTTGGTTCCAGGAAAGTTAGAAAATAAATATTCTCGGAATTGGACGGGACAAAAGCCAAAGTGCCTATTTTCCCGGAAGTCATCAGATGCTAGAATACGAGACAGAGAGGATCCAGGGGGCCACCACACCACCTGGTCGCGCGGGCCAGGCCTGGCCACGCCAGGGGGCGGTGTGGCCAGCCCAGGCACCCCCTCGCCCTCTCCTTCTGCCTATAAGATGCCCTTAGGACGAAAAACCTAAGTACCCGATCAAAAATCCACGAAAGAGTCTATAACCACCGTCATCTCCAGCCCTAGATCGGGAGGGATCTCAAGTTCTTCCCGGCACCCTGCCGGAGAGGGGAATTCACCCTGGAGGCCTTCTTCATCATCATGCAAGCCTCCGGTGTGATGCGTGAGTAGTTCATGTCTGGACTATGGATCCATGTAGTATCTAGATGGTTGGTTCTCCTCCTTTGTGCTTTCATGTTTAGATCTTGTGAGCTCTGTTCATGATCAAGATCATCTATTTGTAATTCTGCATGTTGTGTTTGTAGGGATCCGATGGATATTGATATGCTATTTCAGATTGATTATTGATTCTATCATGTCTTTGTTGTTTGTGATTTTGCATGCTTTCCGTTGTTAGTAGCTATCTTGGCCAAGTAGATTCTAGCAACTCCAAGAGTTAGTATTTATTCTCGATCGTGGGTTCATGCCTCAGGTAATCTGGGGAAGTGACAGAAATCTCTAAGGTACTAGATGTGCTATTGCTACTAGGGAGAAAACAACAATCCTTTGTTCATAGAACAATCGTATTGTTTACATTACACGCAATTCCAAAAGCAATAATCTGTTGCTTGCAACTTAATACTGGAGGGGGTTCGGATGATAACCTGAAGGTGGATTATTAGTCATAGATGCAGTTGGATGGCGGTCTATGTATAATGTTGTAATGCCCAATCAAGTTCCAAAGGAGTCAAGATGATTAGTATATGCATGTATTTTTTTCTTGATGTTTGTCAATTGCCCCGCTGTAATTTGTTCACCCAGCATGTTATCTATCTTAAGGAGAGCCACCTCTAGTGACTATGGATCCCGGTCCTTTTCTTTTACATTCAATCTACAAACTCTTACTGCTTTGTGTTTACTTTCTGCAAACTATTACTTACTTCCATTCGATACGTTTAATCCTTTGTTTTCAGCAAAACAAGTGAGATTGACAACCTCATTGTAAGTTGGGGGAAAAGTTATGTGGTTGTGTTGTGCAGGTCTCCACGTTGTTATTGGCACCAGTAGTGCGCCCTGCCAACGTTCAGCTAGCTACACCTTTGGGGTGTTTCGTTTCTCCTACTAGATTGATAACCTTGGTTTCATACTGAGGGAAAACTTACTGCTGTGCTTATCATACCTTCCTCTTGGGGTTCCCCAACGAGCTCGATATATTTTGGGCCATCAGTGATCACATCACTTGCTTGCAAGCTATTTCAATGTGATAGCACTGAGAGGGCCCCGAGTATATCTATCCTTCATCGGGATGGAAAAATCACACTCTTGATCCATGAGCCTCTACATAACACCTTCGTAGCACTGAACCACCTTTACAGTCACCCTGTTACGGTGTGACGTTTGATGTTGTCAAGATACTCTTCCAGTGTTAGTGATTAACATGATCTCATGGTCTAAGGACTAGTATTACTTCGTATGATGTTATAGCAATATAAACATAATGACTTTGATCGTAATGCTATACTTTGGATGAATGTTCATCACATCATTCCACCAATGATGTGACCTCGTTATTAACAAAATACAATGTCCATGATTAGGAAACCTTGATCATCTTGTTAATCAATGAGCTAGTTTATATGAGAGGCATCACTAGGAACATTTTATTTTGTTTATTAAACACACATGTATTAACGTTTCAAATTAATACAATTGTAGCATGCAAAATAAACATTTATCATAAACATGGAATAATATAATAACCACTTTATTATTGCCTCACATGCACATTCCCTTCAACACTGCCATGAACCTCGCGAACGCGATACGCCCGAGGATACAATGGTACTACGAGGGCCAGTCGATGACTTTGAATTCTAGGCATTCTCGCATGAAGTTGGCTGGTATGCCAAAGATGATGTCCAAGTTAATCTTGCCCAAGGGGTATACGTCTTTCCCTAGGACGATGCCATGGAACATTGTGTCGGAGACTTCTAGGTAGGGGGATGGGATCCGCATGGCACGCAAGGTGCTGGCGAACATCAAGAAGATGTCGCTACCACCGTCCATGAAGATGCGACTCATCTCGAAGCCTCTAATTTGGGCCTCGAGTACGAGGGGAGAGTGACCTGGGCGAGGTACTTGATGCGGATGATCGCGTCTGTCGATGGTAATGTAGGACTCGTACCCACTGAGGTACTCGATAGTGGAGGGTGGAGAGTTGATCGCTAGGTTGACTTGGCGAGTGATTGATTTTTGCACCCGATTTAATGAGCGTCCTTTTTGGATCATTCCCATATTTCCCATCACTCGCGGCTACTGTTCGCCTCCGTTGTTCTGGACAGGCGCAGCCGCAGGTGGGGGTGGTCCAGGTGGTGGTGGTGCTCCATGAGCCACGGCTCCCGGAGCAGCTCCGTAGCCCTGGTTTATCACGCCGCGATTTATCTGGGCAAGGCATTCGTGGAGCTTGAGGAACTCGCGTCAGTCCTTTAGGAGGTGACTGGATTTTTTCTTGTTGTCGTGTTTGTCGATGTAGAAATGTACGTTGCAAGATCTGAACAATTTGTCTTGGATGGATGTTCTAGGTGCTTCATCGTGAGTACGGCGTTGCCATACTTGCGTGGTTTTCCTACTATCACGGTATCCACCACTACGGTATCCGCTGTTGCGGTTGCCGTCGTCGCGCTTATCGGTGTAGCCATCTATGACCATGTTGACTTCCTCGCAGTCCTCGTAACAACGCATCCAACATTTTCCTTGGCGATCGCCTCTACGACTGAGGTCGTCATCATCATCTGAGTGGGCACGGTTGTTTTTCACTGAGTCCTCTTCATCGCCCACCTGTTCGCGATCTCCAACAGGTGGTCGATTGTTTTGGGCTTTGAATGCCTATCTCCTCCTTGAGCTCTCTACGGCATACGCCACCGTTGAATGCGTCGATTGCGCGATCCTCGGAGATGTCCTCTGCAATTTTTTGATGATGGACCACCTCTGAATGTATGAGCACAATGACTCGCCGGTCCTTTGGTAGAAGGCTATTAATTCTTCGATTGATGCGGGCCTTTTGTAAGTTCCCTTGAAGTTCCGCATGAAGTTATAGACCAGCTCATACTAGCTACGGATGGACCCACATCGGAGGTTGTTAATACGTGCACGAGCGGCACCTTGCAGCTGTAGCTGGAGGCATTGCATGGTCGTCCTCGTGGTTGCGCCGTGCAACCTGGCCGAGGAGATATGATCCTCCATCCAGATCTTCGGGTCCTGGAGGCCGTCGAATTTCGGATTCTCTGTGTAACACCCTCAAATCGGCCCTATGCAAGTTTCAGCGCTTCTCACCAAACCCACATAGAAACGATTCAAGGACGCCCACCAGGCACTTTCGTGCGGGTGGAAAACGAAGTAATACCATTACACAATAGTCCTCGATGGGACCCACAGAACAGATATATATACAACAGCGACTCAACGAGTCACGAATACCGATATACAAATACGAAGATCCAAATCACCTTGAAAACGATACCACGTCCAAGTACGGACAAGATGCAAATGGGGCTAAGAGCCCTGAAGAATAACCAATGGCGTCCATAACCCTGGCCAGGCCAAGCCGGAAGGGTAACCCTGCTAACGACGTCGATCTCAAACCTGCTAAACAAAAAAGGGGTGCCGACAAAGGGCAAAGGAAAAGAGGAGCCTCAGTACTGAGGCCAGTACATGGCGAGGCTAGAATTCGGCGGTCTTGGCCTACACAGGTATGGTGGGCTGCAGCGGCAGCGCAGCGGCACTAAACAACCTATAGAGACTCGAGACAACTAGCGGTTATCAGAGAGGGGTAAGAAAGACCTATTCGGATCCAACCTGAAGCTAACACCAAACAAACCCATCCCGGTACTTCCCCCTCGAGACCAAACGAGGAAGTCGGACCAAGGACCTCACACAGTTGGCAATTTTACTCATTCCGTTATAGTTCCAGCACTTACTAATCAGATACAGATAGCATGAGTCATCCTGATAGCATAAGTAGTGGGCAGTTTTAGTTAACATTCCGTTGTAGTTGGAACATTTACTAGTCAGATATAATTGTCCTGAGGAATCCCAAAACCCAGCATTTGTTGGCACTTTTATCACATTCCATTGGAGTTGCAATACGTACTAGGAAGGCATAGTATGACACCGATCACCACAGATCCTCCAGTTGTTGGCATTTTTATTATCCATTCCATTGTAGTGAAGCTGATTACTAGTCACATATTAAGTCAAATTTATAACACTACTTTAGTTATGCTTGTCTATGATCGAGATACTGTGCTCCAAGTCGTCCATAACCGCGGACACGGCTTTCAGAAAGTTTTACCCTGCAGGGGTGCACAAATAGCAACACACACTCGATCAACCTCGGAAAAACCAACTCAAAACCCAACGAGGCCTTCACGACAAAGCAATCATAAGATTCATAAAATATTTCAGGGGGCCACCCCACTAAGCTACTCGCAAAGATGTTGGCCGGCTCCGGAACGGACCCAGGGTTTGCATCAATGGCTGTAAACGACTGGGAACCCGAAAGTGTGAATGGGCTTATCGATACCGCGAAAACACTCCGCAATCCTAAATAGTACAGGTGCTCCACGCACAATCTTAAATAAAGCAGTAAACATGGCATAAGTACATGATAGTAAATAAAACCCCAAACTAGTTTGTGGCCCCAAGAAATAGAAATGAATCAAGCTCTGGCTCAGGGGGGTCCATAAGGCCTCCCGGATGTGGATAGTGCGAAAAATCAAGGAACGGGTATCAAGTACTCGGGGTCCTACGGGACAGAAGTGAGCGTGGAAGAACCAAATAACATCTATTGCCCACCGATGCCTTTGCATTAGTTATATCTAGCAATTTAATAGTTGTGTTTAAAGTCATGATCATCTCCACGATTAAGCATCTCCACCGTTTATCATGTGCCAACTTGCCATCAATGGTGGAATGACAACGACGCGTAGCAACACAGAAGCAAGCAACTACTACTCGCAGGGCCGACTATCTATCAAACAACACGCAATAGGAGGTGTCCATGGCAATATAGAGGCTGCAAGGAGTATAAATTGTGCACGGAAACTAAAGCATCGCGACACAGATACCAATTGATCAACAGGAGGAAATAAAGACTATAAATGCAAAATAGGTAGAAAGGGGAGAGATGCTCGCCTGGGAAACACTGCCGAAGAATCATATCCGGAGAACTTGTCGATACTCGCATCAACTCATCAGCCTAATCCGCGAAGAAGCAAACACTAGAAGAAACACGGGATGCAATATTTAATACTACGGCAGAAAATCCGGCATGCTTATGATATGATGCATGGCATGGCACAGATGCGGTGCAATTAGGCAATATTAAGCGGAACTGGGGTCCCGATAATTAATTACCCGGTTCAAGTTATTTATCTACCCCCAAATTAAATGTTGGATTAACAAGGCGAAACATGGCATCGGTTCGCTACACAAATTTAAATGGAGTCCGGAATAAGACAAAGGTATCCCGCATAAACACTCCATATTGAATTTAGGTGATTCGACTATTTAACCCAACCCACCAGATGACATGTAGGCAAGCATGATGATTTAATATACAACAAGATATATGTCATTATAAAATAGGGGTCTCGGAAAGGGAAATCACATTAGGGTATCGGCGATCTTGGGGTTCACTAAGGGGGTTCAATGGGGTCGGTCTCAGGGTTCGACGGGGACGGCGAGGTTCGGATACAAGATGGAGAACTTGGGTTCCAAGCGGTCGATCTTGTCGTCGATGGCGAACTTGAGTGGATCGGGTACCGGTGGTCTTCGGATCCGTGTAGGAGATCATGACGCCTGTGACGAAGAACTCGGGTTCGGAAGGAGGTCTTGGCATTCCGATGGATCGGTCCCCGGGGTCGAAGAACTTGGTGCGCCAGGATTCAGTCTTCGGATCTTGGGTTGGGTCGTCAGTTGATCTTGGCGATTCCATGTCGAAGGTCTTGCCGGAGGTTCGACGAGTGTCACCCGTTTGGTACGGTCTTCGGTCTCAAGGGAGGTCTGGGTGTTCCACGGGACATTGCAATAGACGAAGTTCTTGTTGGTTCCACCCCGAAGGCATTGTTGTTTCGCGACGGAGGCCTTGGCATTTATGTTGACGACCGTCCGGTTTGGCGATCTTCGGTTCCGTGGAGAACTTGATTCGGCATCAGCACATGGTACATGCTTCTCGGAAGATCTTTGTGTTAGGAACTTGGTCTGGGCCGGGACGGGTCATCGAGCGATGTTCATCCTCCAGAACAACAGCCACATGGTCAACATCTGGCCGCGTAGAGCAAAAGAACTGCACACGAAAACACGGAAACGGGTACCACTACAGCAACCGAGGCATACATCGTCTTCCCGGGGCTCTGCGTGCGCACAACGCGAGGACGGCGAGACGTAGGTGCAGGGCACCGACCGGGACAGCGGATGGTGAGCTCGAGCTGAGGAGGACGACGCAGCGACGGCGATGTGGGACCCAAGAGGCGGGGCGATCTTGAGGTGGAGGGAGCCGGAGACGGCGAGGTTGCTGGCGGTACGGGACAGGGGCCGAGGCGCCGGAGACTGACACAGGAGGAGTCGCACGGGCCGAGGAGAATGACGACCGGAGGCGGGGCACATAGGGGCACTCGCGCACAATGGGGAAAACAGGGGCGTGGCCGGAGGCGAGGCGTGCTTGTCGGCGGGCACAGCGAGGTCGCAGGTGAGGGCGGCGACCGACGGTTGTAGGGGTCCGGCGAGTACCTCTGCTGCACGGGAGGGCTAGTAGGTGGAGACCGCGGATGCGGGGCTGTCTTGGAGAGGGCACCGAAGGGAAGGAAGGCAGTGGCCGGAGACGAGATGGGGGCGAGCTCCGACGAGCAGGGGTGGCACTGCGGCCGGCGAGGAGGAAGCGAGGGCGCATGGCGCTGAGGTCGAGGACGGTCGGCGGCGATGAGGCGCAGGCGGCAGCGGGGTCGGAGGAAGGGAGACGAGAGGAGACTGCGGGGAGAAGGCCGAGAGGACGGCGGTGATGCGCGGCTCCTGGCGTGGTTGCGGCGGCCAGCAGCAGTGGGGAGGCGGCCGCGGGGGAGGAGGCCTGGCGGCGGTGGAGCCAGCGCAGAGGGCCGGGGGAAGGACGCGAGGTGGTGGGGCCGGGGTGTGGTTTGTGAGAGGCGGAGAGATCGAGGCCGGGTGCGGGCTGTCAGTGGGGTGGGGCCAGGGAGCGGCAGATGCGGGTGGGACTGGGTCGCTACGCGCGGGATGGTTGGCGGCTGCATGTGTTGTGTGCGTGCCTGTGCGTGGGTGTGAGTGTGTGTGTTGTGCGCGTGTGAGGTGGAGGGAGGGGCAGGCTGTGTGGATAGGGTAGGGGTGGTGAGGTGTGGATAAGGGGAGGAGAGAGGGGGTTAGGGGTAGGTAGGTCTTGGGTTTGGTTAGGCTAGGATTAGGGTTTTGGGACGTGGCCGGCCGGGCTTTCGGGTCTGGCGGGCTGCCTCCTAAAAAAATTTAAATATTTATTTGTTTAAAACAGGGCATTTGAAATCCGTCTTTAGATGAAACAAAATATTCCGGAGACCCGGGGTTTATAGTTTGAATAAAGACGGGGCATTCAGAAAACAAAACCAGGCTTTTCGAAAATAGTTTTTAAACAAACCATGCATGATTATGACGATGCTCAAATGCAATGTGACATGATGACATGAGCATGCAGTCATGATGATGCAATGCACCCAAAACACCGCGATTTTCTAGTAGTGGTTTTAGCGGGGCGCCACACTCTGGTGGTAGTTTGAACCCTTTTGGCATTCGCTTTTGTCGTATGGATCTGCTGAAGCAGCTGGTGCTGCAGGGCTCCGCCCCATCATCTTCTGAGTACGTCGAGCAGGCGTGTCTCGTGTGGATCTTGTCGACCTTGCACTCTGTGATATCATCACGCGCGTCATAATCGTAGTCGTGTCATCGTGAGCGGCGTCACCGCGACATGTCATGGTCATCATCGCTGGAGGAGGGGGAAGAGTAGCACTTGTCTAGAGCCTTGCTTTTCCTTGGCTCCAGTGCTAGATCCTTGGTAAGTGCATCTTCGACTAGTCCTAGGCTAGCGATCATAGATCCGTGCATGGAGGACCGTGGGTCCCCAGCTGGTGGCTGGTTGTTGAGCAGGTACATGGTGGCTACCGTCACCGCTGCCTATGGCGTATTCAGGAGCACATTGCCTCACGTGTCCACCATCATGGACGAGAAGTTGAGGACTCGAGTGGCCTATTCTCGCTCCCTATCAATGAGGTGACCCAGTCGACAGCGCCTTTTGGCGGCTGCCTGATCATTGTCTCTAGAGGAGGATCCTCCGATCGAAGACAGCACAGGTCGTCGGAGGCTTGATTCGTCCGCTACCCTTCTGCGCTTGTCGAGATAGGTGATTCCTTGTTGTTTGCGCTTTAATTCCTCCTTGATGAGCCAGTGATAATCCATCAGCATGTCTTGTAATGAGTTTGGTGGTAGGGGGTGCCCCGTAGGGCCTCCCTGTAGCGGGCCCACTCAGCTTCGTTGAGCTTGATCAGTACACGCTCTCGAGTTTGTTCACTCGCAGAGAGGTGCGGCTGATCTTCTAGGATGGGTCCGTCGCCAGGAGCCCGGCCTATTGGCCTGTTGGTGGTGGGGGCACCGTTGGAAGGGCCATCGTTCGCGACTGGGATGCCACCACTAGTACCGGTGTTTTCCCAAGTGCCAGTGCCGCCCGAGTTAACAACGACGCACATGTAGTGATTGAGAAAGCTGTTTATCCCGCTACTTTCAGATCTAGAGCCATAGACTTCGTCTTCTATTGCCAGATCACCTAGATCAGACTCGCAACTACTATTGCGATCCGTATTGCTGATTGATGTCGGAGCATTGAGCTTGCTCAGGGTGCCGATCGGCAGTGGAAACCACGATGCAAGGGAAATCACGGGAACCTTTGGCTGATCAGGGAGGCGAAGTGTGCCCAGCTGACCAACTTGGAAGCACAAGCTCTGGATTGCTAGGTCGATTCCATCGCCCACGGACTCGAAATCCAGGCGAGTGGCTGGCGTGTGGACGGTGAAGTCGAAGGCACCTAAAAGGAGGCGAGTCTCCACTGGTGCAAAGTCGTAGATCGTGGTTGATGGGGCCGAGGAAGCCGCAACATCAGCCCTCCTGTTTCCCACAGATGATGCCAATTGACGAGGGGTAAACTCATCAATGCCCATCGCAGATGGACTTAGGTTCGAGGGAGTAGGGAGTACTGGAGGCATCAATCGGCTAGAAAACAAGCAATTAGGTGACACGAGGTTTACCTAGGTTCAGGCCTCGTAGCGGACCCTACTCCTACTTCTCTGCTCTTGGAAATATCAAGGAGTCGAAAGTTACTGGGGTGCACATATGCAATCTGGCGATGGTGTGGAAACTAGGGTTGCGAATATCCTCCGCGCTGTCCCCTCCCAGCCTTCATATAGATAGGCTAGGTCTCGGGATAGCAGGCCGAGTCGGTTACATATTAGGGTTTTCCCTTTAAACTTCTATCTTGTTGTTTGCCGTGTTCTTCAAGGAGTCGAAGTCTCCTAGGTCACCCGAAACTTGACTAGGCCTTAGTAATGTCATGGGCTTCTTCTGGGTTGGACCATATATGCTGATCACAAGTACCTATAGGGTATGCCCATGTCACCGATCAATAATCAGTAGTGGGACCCAGAGTTCCGTAATGACTCCCACACATTCAACAATGACTCTAGTGATCATGAGAACCTTTAACATTTGTAACTAAATCCCTTTGTATTGTGAGATATTACATGTCCGAGATTAGATCATTGGTATCCCATACCTAGTTTAATCTCGTTATCGACAAGTACTCTTTTCTCGTTCCCGTGATATAACATTCTAGTAATCTTATCACTTGCTTGCAAGTTATGTCAATGTGATATCACCGAGAAGGCCTAGAGTATATCTCTCCATCGTCGGGATGGACACATTCCACTCTTGATCCATGAGCCTCAACCTAACACTTTTAGAGTACCCGAACCCACCTTTATATTCACCCTATTACAATGTGACATTTGATGTTATCAAAGTACTCTTCCGGTGTTAGCAATTAACATGATCTCATGGTATAAGGATTAGGGTTACTTCGTATGATGTTATATGAATGTAAACATTATGACTTTGATCGTATTACTATACTTAGGATGAATGTTCATCACATCATTCCACCAACGTTGTGACATAGATATTAACAACATCCAATGTCCATGATAAGGAAACCTTGATCATCTTGTTAATCAACGCGCTAGTTTATATGAGAGGCATAACTAGGAGCTCTTTATATTTGTGTATTAAACACACATGTATTAATGTTTCCGATTGACACAATTATAGCATGCAAAATAAATATCTATCATATACTTAGAATATGATAATAACAACTTTATTATTGCCTCTCGGGCATATTCCCGTCAGTCTCCCACTTGCACTAGAGACAATAATCTTCCAACAGCGACGGGGAGGAGGAAGCGGTTCCTCCCCCAACGCATGTGACTCGCAAGACCCGCATGTAGAAACAACATGAGTTCGAGGCGAGCCGCAGCCTGGACGAACACGACGGAGGCAACGAGGTCGCACAGGAGCACACGTCCCGGCGTACTGCTACGCCGTCGAAGCCCACACGCAAGCCCAAGTCACCAGTGAAGAGGCCAACGTCACCGTCCAAATCGGCGGTGGTGTTCGAATCGAATGATGACTCCAATGATGAAGGTTCCCCCGAAGTCTCGCACAAGGCCCCACAGGATGCGATCCCGACAAAGGGGTTGGAGGGCGAGGACACCGAGGTAGTGGTAGAGGTTCCCCTGGCAGCAATTGCGCCGACGGTCTCGGGGGTTCCTAGCCAAGAAGCAGCTGAGGCGATGATGTCCAAGTCGCCGCAGCCATCAAGGGGGCCGCGTCTTCAGAGCCAGAGATCCTGGCGAATGTGGCTTCATCGTCGAGGAAGCCCGCGGTGTCGTGGGCTTCAGACGTCTTCGAGAGGGGGCTCACTCGCAAGATGGGTCCCGAGTTGGACAAGCCTTTCCACATTAGCACCAGGCTTCACGTCTTCCCAGTCGCTAAGTGAGTATTGGTTCTTCATCCCGATTTGCCTCCCTCTTTTTGTATTGTCCCTATATTGATTGTGGGAACTCGTGCAGGTCAGGGGCCAAGAAGATTGGCCGTCCTTCGGTGGCTAAGATTCCACCGGCCGCCCCCACGAGAGAGGGCGACCTCCCCAAGAAGAGAAAGGCCACCGGAGATGTGGCGACCGCGGAAGGCACAAAGAAGCAGAAGGGGGGTGCCGACGACGTCATAGCCAAGGACGGTGCCACGGAGCCCGATGGTGCGTCAGTCACCAAAGAAGTGGTAGCGGCACGATCGGAACCAGTCTTGGTTGCGTACTTGCCGGAAGCGCCGGCCCCGACAACCAGTGCCCCTGCTAGAGCGTCGGCGATGTTCCCGCACTTCATGGCCAGGGGGTTTCCAGGCGTGGCGGACACCCAGTCTCCACAGAGTCTAGAGATCGTGGATGCGGACATTGGGTCCCGTCGTGGGCGCATTTCCTTCACGATCCCGTCGACTGACGCCGGAGAACTTCACAAGATGCTCGGCGCCGCTATTCAGGTATGTCCAGTCCCCGAGTTCCTAGTCGCTAAATTTCACCGGCTGGGAACTGAACTTCTTTCTCCTCTCCAGTCCCCGAATTCCTAGTCGCCGAATTTCGGCTGCTAGGAATTGAGCTTCTTTCTACTCTCTAGTCCCCGAGTTCCTGGTCGCTGAATTTCGGCGGCTCGGAATTGGGTTTTTGTTTTGTCAAATTATGAGATGTGTTGTTTGTTTGCAGGGATTGCAAAGGGAGTCGACCGATCGGCAGGCCGCGAGAGAGCGCTTGGAGCATGATATGCGCGAAGCACAAGAGGCGAACCAGCAGCTTCAGAAAACTACCGGTGAGTATCTGTTTTTCTTTCTTTTCCTCTGTCGGGTGTGAATTAGTGGTGTACAGCATGCTAATGGCTTCTCTTTCAGATGGTTTCCCGGCTGCGATTTCCAAGTCCCATGAAGGGTATGTTCCAGTCGCCGAGCTGGACGCAGCGAATGGACGAATAGGCTCCCTGGTCCAAGACTTGGAGGAGGCGAAAGCGGCCTTAGTTTCTTCGGAGGAGTGAGCGAAGGCTTCCGTTGCTGCGGCTGAGGAAGAACGCAAAGCCACGGATTCCATCACCGTGGGGCTGCACAACAAGCAAACTGTCTTGGAGAAGCATGTCACGGAGAACTGCCACAAACTCCTTGGTGAGTCTCCGTTTTTTCCTGACCCGTTTGTCGAGTCCCTGATTGGGGAGTTTTATAGTTTCACTAAAGCCTGATTTTGCAGCTGTGATAGGCCAAAGCGATGCGGTGGTGCAGACCTACAATGTTCACAGTGCGTGACTGCTGTGGTGAACGCGGCCACGGCATCAACATTGTGCATCCAAGCGGCTCTTCAAGGCATGTCCCCCACCGAAGTTATTCCTGGGGGGCGTACAGAGGTGTGGCGCTATCTGGAGGAGGTGCCTGCCGTTGTGGAGTAGATGGCATGCTCAGCGTTCAGGCACGGGGCTACCACAACGTTGAGCTTTAGGTCTCGCCCACTTCCCCGACGACTTCGACCTTGACGACATGACGAGTGGCTACCCATCGGCGACCGGCACGGTGGAGATGTCGGAGGTGCTGAAGCTGACCGCGAAGGCCGCCCCTTACGCCGATCAGGTCTTGGCTATGGGGGATCTGCTACCGTACCAGGAGATGGTGTTGGCGCCTAGCGACCCCGAGCCGGAGCATCGCGATATGAAGTCGGAGCAGCCCTTTCGGTCGTCGTTGTCGAAGTCACTAACGACGTACCCGAAGAACCAGTGGAAGCCTTTTGTTCATGTCAAGGGGGGTGGCGGTGCTTCTTCATCAGGTCTTGTGGAATAAACAATGTAATTGTGCAATTTTGTGATGTATGCCAAGTAGCGACTTCTGTAATGTACTTTGCAATGTATGCCAAGGGGAGTCAATCGACTCGTATTGCGACTAGGATTGTGTGGTGTTTTGTGTTTGGTTGAGAGAGTCCCTGAGCGCGTCCGCCCTTTAATGGGGTATAACTCGATTGTATACTTTTGTGTATTGTTTTGGTTGTGCACTGTTTTTTCTCTCGCGTCTTCTGAGTGGCGAGTCCCCGAGGGCGAGTAGGACTGATTTGTAGGCGAGTCCCCGAGCGTGGTGCTCGACCATATTGGTCATGTTCCTGTTGTATGTTGTGAATGCGTTGTTTGTAACGCGTCTCCTCCCCTGGCCTAGAGAGACAGTCGCTTGGCGAGTCCAAGGAAGCTCTCTTACTTGGTGTGTTCCCGAGCCGCGTGGTGGTTCCCGTTTTGCGGAGTCCCCGTGCGTGGTACTTAACCGTTCGAGTCGCTTTGCATGAGGATGGGAGGGACATGTCGCTGTGAGAAGCGTGTACCGGTTGTCTTGGCCCGATGGGCCAGTCGGGCTAGGCAACTCCAATGGCGGCTCTGGGTTGGCATTTTTGTGGACGACCCAAGGCCCGAATATTTCCGGTGCCCTTGTGCCGCATTACTTAGCCGTGCTGGTCGCTCGACCAGAGGTTGACTTCCGTAAGTAGCGTATTGCTAATATGTATGAGTGCGAGTGGCACAAGAATATGGCGAGTGGACACAATTTGTGCGATCCGGATAAATTTCATTATATATGCCAGCGGAGGACAATGTGAGGTTCTAAGTATAGAACTTTCTGAGGAGGTTTACATTCCATGGCCTCCCGACCTCGAGCTGGCCGTCACCCCGTATGTCGATGAGATAATAGGCGTCATTGCCAAGGACCCGGCGTATGGAGAATGTCCCTTCCCATGGGGGAGAGTTTGTGCATGCCTTTCTTGTCTTGGGCCAATCGTCGGACTAGGTCGCCTTCCTAGAAGGTGCGAGTTCGCACTCGGTGGCTGTGGTAGCGGCAGAGTCCTTGCTGATATATGGTGGTGCGGGAGCGAGCCAGGTCGTGTGCCTCGTCGAGTTGATCGATGCCGTCTTGGCGGGCAACCTCATTGGTCACCTCGACGTAGTTGGCGACTCGAGGTGAGTCGTGCTCCAGATCAGTTGGCATTACGGCCTCGGCTCCATACACCATGAAGAAGGGCGTGAACCCGGTGGAGCGATTGACGGAGGTGCGGATCCCCCATATCACAGAAGGGAGCTCGTCGACCCACCATCCTGGGGTGCGCTCAAGGGGCACCCGGAGTCATGGATTGAGCCTGTGGAGGACGCTCTGGTTGGCGTGTTCTGCTTGGCCATTTGACTCCAGGTGGGCCACTGATGTGAGGTCAAGTCATATGCCATGTTCTTCACAAAATTCCGCCATGGCCCCCTTGGCGAAGTTGGTGCCATTGCCTGTTATGATGCTGTGTGGGTAGCCGTACCGGTAGATGAGCTCGTGTATGAACTTGGTGGCCGTCTTGCTGTCACACTTTTTTATTAGCTTGGCCTTGACCCATTTGGTGAACTTGTCGACTGCGACCAAGAGGTGTGTAAAGCCAGACGGGGCCTTCTTGAACGGGCCCACCATGTCCATGCCCCATACGGCAAATGGCCATGTGATGGGATGTTCTTGAGTGCCGAGCCAGGGAGGTGCGTCTGGTGGGTGTACTTCTGGCACCCAATGCATCATTGGACGATGTTGGTGGCGCCGGCGTGTGCGGTGAGCCAGTAGAAACCGTGCCGCATGGCCTTGGCGACTAGCGACTTGGCGCCGGCGTGATGGCCGCAGTAGCCTGCGTGAATGTCCTGGAGGATCTTGTGGCCTTCTTCTGGCTATACGCAGCGCTAGAACACGCCAGTCACGCTGCGTCTGTGGAGCTTGCCTTTGATGATGACGAAGGATTTGCAGCGGCGCACGATCATTCGCACCTCCGTCTCATTGCTTGGTAGGATTTTGTGCTCCAGGAAGGCGACGTATGGTGTTGTCCAGTCGCTAGGTTCCACAACCATGGCGACTAAGGCCGGTTCTGGTTGTAGTGGTATCCCGACGTCAATCTCTTTTGGTGGGCTGACCGATGGTTTGTGGATGATGTCGAGGAAGATGCCTATTGGTGGCGCTTGGCGTGTCGATCCGATGCGGGAAAGGGCGTCTGTCTCCTCGTTTTTGGGCCTTTCGATCCACTCGACGGAGTAGCCATCGAAGTGTCCTCCCAACTGGTCGACAGCTTGGCGGTACGCGATCATTGTTGGGGAGACGGCGTCTCATGTCCCGGTGACTTGGCCGATGACTAGGTCGGAGTCGCCATAACATCATAGGCGGTTGACGTTCATCTCCTTGGCAGCTCTCATGCCGTGAAGGAGGGCCTCGTACTCTGCCATGTTGTTGGTGCAGGGCTTGAAGTTGAGGTGGAGCACGTAACGGAGCTTGTCTCCTTTGGGAGAGGTTAGTATGACCCCAGCCCCTGCGCCGTCGGTGTTCTTGGAGCCGTCAAAATGGAGCGACCAGTAGTGGAGGTACAGGAGCTTCTCTGGCTGTTGTGCTTCTTCCCAGTCTGCAAGGAAATCAGCCAGGGCTTGTGACTTGATCGCTTTGCGGGGATCGTATTTGATGTTGTGGACGCCGATTTTGATGACCCACTTGGCGAGTCGCCCGGTCGCCTCGCGATTGCGTATGATGTCTTGCAGGGGCGTGCAGGAGACCACCGTGATTGGGTGCTCCTAGAAGTAGTGTCGGAGTCGCCGCTGTGCTCGGAATACTGCGTACACCAGTTTTTGGTATTGCGGGTAGCGCTGTCGTGAGTCCGTCAGGACTTCGCTGATGTAGTAGACAGGGCGCTGTATGAGGCGCTCCTTGCCCTCTTCTGGTCATTCGACGACCATCACGGCGCTGACGACTCGAGTAGCGGCCGCGACGTAGACGAGCATTGGCTCTTTGTCGAGTGGAGCAGCGATTAGTGGGGCCGCGAGTAGAACTTCTTTGAGCGCTTTGAGTGCGTCGTTGGCCTCCGCGTCCCATTGGAATGTGGGGTTCTTGAGCATCAGGCGGTAGAGGGGCATTGCCTTCTCGCCTAGTCAGGGGACGAACCGACTGAGGGCCGTGACTCGCCCTGCCAAGTTCTAGATTTCGCGCAGGCACTCGGGTTTCCCGAGTCGCGCGATGGTTTCGATCTTGGTAGGGTTGGCTTCGATACCTCGCTTGGAGACTACATATCCTAGGAGCTGTCGGGTGGGGACGCCGAAGGTGATTTTCTGGGGTCCAGCTTGATGTTGTACCTCTGTAGGTTTGCGAAGGTTTCGGCTAGGTCGGCGAGCAGGTCGTCTTGGTGGGTGGATTTTACCACCACGTCGTCGATATAGACGTGAATGTTGCGGCCAATTTGGCTCGCTAGACACTCCTGCATGCATCTCTGGTATGTGGCGCCTGCGTTCTTGAGGCCGAACGTCATGGCCGTGTAGCAGAAGGTGCCGAATGGCATAATGAACGCCGTCTTCTCCTTGTCCTTGATGTCTACGCACTTCTATTCTTGTAGACAGTTGTTCGGCCTCCAAGTGCAGAGGTTTGTAAAACAGCAGCAAGTTTTCCCTTAAGTGGATCACCCAAGGTTTATCGAACTCTAGGAGGAAGTGGTCAAAGGTATCCCCTCTCAAGCAACCCTGCAATCAAGATACAAGAAGTCTCTTATGTCCCCAACACACCCAATACACTTGTCAGGTGTATAGGTGCACTAGTTCAGCGAAGAGATAGTGAAACACAAGTGGGATGGATAATTATAAGTGGTAATGGTGATAGGAAAATAGGTTGATGGCGTGGAAAAGACTAAAGGCAAACTAAAATAAAGAAGGAAGCAAGCAAACATGTAACATATCTAATTGCAAGCGGTGTATCAATTCTTAGAAACAAGGCCTAGGGATCATACTTTCACTAGTGAACACTATCATATAAGTATATTCTCTTCATGATACTACTCTTAACTACTCTCCGGCTGAACACTCTAATCGTTGGTAGGGCTATAACAGCACTCCTCAAAGTAAGCCTTTCCCATCTAGATAACCCCACACTATCACCTTGAGTACTAGATGAGTCCAACAAACACCACAATTTCACAAAGACATCCAACTCCAAATATAACTCATAACAAGTATTTTTAATCTCTAGCCTAAGTGCCACCATGGTGAGCACGCTTTCACTTTCACACACATGGGGAGAGCAGAGATTCATTAAAGCACTTGAGTAGCAAGGTAGATCTACTAGATTACAAGCTCATGATCTCAATAAGATCATGCATAGAGAGAGAGATGAACACATAGATACCGGTAGAACCCTTAGCCTCGAGAGAGAACTACTCCCTCCTCATCATGGGAATCAGCAACGGTGAAGGAGATGGTGGTGGAGATCGATGGAGATGGCTCCGGGGGCACTTCCCCGTCCCGGCAGGGTGCCGGAACAGAGACTTTCTGTCCGCCGAATCTCCCCTTCGGTGGCGGCGGCATTGCGGAACTTTTTGTGGCTGGAGGCTTGACGATTTTGGGTTTTGGTATCAGGAGGCTCTTATAGGCGAAGGTGGCAAGGTCGGTGGAGTTCCAGGGGGCCCACACCACCTGGTGGCGCGGGTAGGGCTAGCCCACGCCTGGGGGGATGGCCAGGCCCTGGCCCTCCTCCGTCTCGTATTCTGGCTCCGTGAGTCTTCCGGTATAGGAACTTTGGCTTTTGTCCCGTCCAATTCCGGGAATATTGATTTTCTGACTTTCATGGAACCAAAAATAGCGGAAAACAGGCAACTGGCACTGTGGCTCTTGTTAATAGGTTAGTCAAAGAAATCATAAGAAAAGTACTCCAAAGTTGGAACAAAACACAAGAGAGTAGATAAAACCAAGCATGGAACATTAAAAATTATAGATACATTTGCAATGTATCAACATCCCCAAGCTTAACTCCTGCTCATCCTCAAGTAGGTAAGTGATAAAAATAAAGAATAATTTTTGAGGTGACATGCACCATCAAACACTTGATCAAAGTATTTGCAAAACATTCAAAGCTGGAATCATAGTACTTCAATCATAGCATGAAAGAAAAAGTTCTAGCAATAATACAAACAAACTATGATGCGACATGAAAAGGCACAAACAAAAGATTCATGAATAACAATGCTTTGCAAGACGTTTGTTTGTTTCACATAAAGATAACATAGCATAAAAGTATTCAGCTTGTCCCTCAATAGAGTAGCAAATATAAATGCATAGGACACATTCAAAGTTCAAAAGAGTGACTAGATACAATAGTTTCAAACAAGCAATAACAAGTTATGCATCAATCAACTAGTCTTGGGACAATGCACATAGAACTAAGAATGGCCACTATGCTCTCAAAGTAGGTGCATAAAGATAGAATGTGGAGACTGAATATAATGGTGGAAGAAAGGCATTTTGTAAAAGGAAGTAGGGATTCAAGTCTCATAAAGAGCTTCCAAGAATTATGGTACTCATAGCTTTCAGCTCTCATTGCCCCTATCATAAGCATGTTGAAGTGATTAAGGTTAAAGTGAACAAACTATGGTGTACATGCTTGACGAAGTATAAGTCAGAAATCCCATGTCCCTTGTATACGTGGGCCGCTCCTCATGCTACTCAAGTTTAGTCACCGGTAAGTTCTTGTCATCGTAAGTATATGTGTAGCATTGAGAACCGCCAACGGGGTACCCCTTGCCCCATGATACAGAAGAATCCCCATATCAAAATGACAAGGCAAGCAGACAACGAGCATCTCAGCATTCTTCTTATTTATCATGGGAATATGGTGCTTTTTTCTCTCTTTCCTTTTTTCATAGTATCTCTTTTTTCTCTTTTTCTCTTTTTTTATCAGTATAGGACTCTTTTTTATAAGAAGAATGCTTTATAGGCAGCTCATTATGGTTACGCTGCAGGTTTCCACCATGTCAGCATGGATTAGACCAGCGGCCCAGGCATTTCTCTAACACATATACATAACTTGATGGACTTACAAGCCCCCCTTTCATTTCACACCGACGACATCCATATACAAAAGAGCATGATATCAACTAGGTACAAGTACCAAGTGCAATGTTGAAAGCGTTCCCCATGAAAGCATGGTTCTGCTAATTCCCAACAAATAAGTGCAAGCATATACAACATAGAAGACATAGTGGATCAAGTTTATTAAGGGCAAGTAAAGTAAAGTGTGCCATCAAGTTCGTGAGAGATTTAATCACTAGTTTTTTCATAACAAGTGGAAGGTAAAAAAAAGCATGAATATACTTGGAATAGCATAACCTAGTAGGTAGGAATGGTGAACTCTTTGGAATAACTTGGTTTAGGGAGTTGGATGCATGAGTGGAACTCATACTTTGTTGTGGAGGCTAGCAAAAGACTGGGAGCGACAAACTAAGAGAGCAATAATGGCCATAATCATGCAGAGCGACAAAACATCATTGATCAAAGCATAAAGTGATACTAAAAGTTGAAAACTAGAGGATCATAAAGGCTATGGTGACTTGAGATAGTCATAACATGGTGTGAGCATGCGCCAAGTCAACCCAAATAAAGCATCAAAGGAGAATACCACTATACTATGCTAAAACAACGCATGATTCATCCAAGGCACATTAAGCAATCTCAATTGTTTATAACAATTCATGCTACAGCAAATAATACTAAGCATAAAGCCAAAACAATATCAAGCATGGCATGACAAAGCATAGGCCACAGTTAAAAACAAGCTCTTTTTACAACATAAGCATGAACTTTCCTACTCTTTTCCAAACCAAACCAAACTATTTCCAAACCAAAGTATGAAAGAGGGGGTCCAACCAACTTATTCAGAACAATAAGCAAACCAAGCAAACTAAAAACCAAAATAAAAACGAAAAAGAAGATGCTCCAAGAAAAACATAACTGTGCATGAAACAATAAAAATGAAGCGTTTGGAAGAAACCTGGATTTTTTATTGATGAAGAAGGGGATGCCTTGGGCATCCCCAAGCTTTGACGCTTGTCCTTCTTGGATGTTTCTTGGGGTGAAACGCGTGGCATCCCCAAGCTTGAGCTTTAGTCCATCCTTCATCTCATTACTCATTCCTTCCATACACCTGAAAATTTTCCTTCATACAAAACTTCACACAATCTCATTAGCAACATTAGTGCACTTAAGATAAATAAGTCTCAAGGTTCAGTTATAACACCAAATAAACTTCGATTAGAACACCAGCTACTTTAGCAGTTCCCTTAAAAAGCTCAATTCGCCAAAGGAACTCAAGAAGGAACTAACAAGAAGCAAATGCAGAAAATGGCAGAAATCTGTCAAAACAGACCAGCAGGTAAAGACGGATTTTTTCAAAGAACTTCTATTGCTCAAATCAAAAAGTGTTGAACTAACGGAAGTTAGATAACAACCTGGGGCAGAAGCACAAAAACTTACAGCTCAATCCGATGTACAGAGCTCTCTCAGGAGTGTTTACGGTGAAGCACAGAAATCTGTTTTGGGACAACAACTTTCCCAATCATTACTTCACTCTCACTAGAGGTTAATATTGGCACAAAAAGCAAATAAAAAGGATAAGGAGAGGTTATTACAGAGGTAATAACTTCCAAGACTCAACTAAAACTCTTGGGTTTATCTCCCAACAAGTACTTTTCTTTAACGCCTTTAAGTTAGGCATAAGAAGCAAAGAAAGAATCAAGTGTTCTCAAATGAAGAAGCATTAAGACCAAATTTTGTTTTCATAGGAGAAGCAAACGAAATCTTTTCTCTCTTTTTTGGGAAGTGTTCTATACCTTTCTTAAGTGGGAGTTGATATTTAATGGTGCCTTCTTTCATATCAATGATGGCACCAACAGTTCTAAGAAAAGGTCTTCCCAAAGTAATAGGACAAGAAACATTGTATTCAACATCGAAAACATAGAAATCAACGGGGACATATGAATCGTTAACCATAATAAGAACATCATTAAGACTCCCCATGAGTTTCCTTTTAGCATTAGCATCAAGTGGGACATTCAAATAACAATCTTCAAGAGGAGGCAAATCAAGCATATCATAAATCCTTCTAGGCATAATAGAAACACTACTATCAAGATCACACAAAGCTTTGAAATCAAAGTCCTTCACTTTGATATTAATGATGGGTTCACAACCATCTTCTTATTTTATAGGAATAGAAGCTTTATGTTTCATCTTTTCTTCTCTAATCTTTATGAGAGCATCAGTAATGTGTTTTGTAAAAGCCATGTTCATAGCACTAGCATTAGGACTTTTAGCAAGCTTTTGTAGGAACTTAATAACTTCAGAGATGTTGCAACCATCAAGATCAAAATCAAATTTATCATCTAAAGTTGTAGAACTATTACCAGCCTCAACACTAGTGGTGGTAATAGTGGAAACACTAATGTTTGTAGCAATTTCATCTTCTCTTTCCCACTTAGCATGTAATTCAGCTAATAGTCTAACATTTTCATCAATTCTTACTTGTATGGCATTAGTAGCTGCAAAGGGATTATCACCAGTTTCAGGTTTAGCAGCCATTTTATTAATCAATGAAGATTGAGCTTTAGATAGAGAAGATATATTCCTTTCAGCATTAGAGAATTTCAATTGTAAACTAGGAATTTCCCTATTTAGACTCTCAAGTTGATGGCTAATGTTCTTCAAAATGATAGATTGTTCCTCCATAGTTTTACTAAATAGCTTATTTTGCTCGTATTGCATTTGCATGAAGTTTTTAGTGGCTCTTTCAACTTCTAAGATTCTTCCTTCACTAGGTAATTCAGATTTACCATTGTTGGGAGGGTATGGCTTATAATTGTTGTTACCAAAATTGTTCCTATAAGCATTATTACCATAATCATTGTTGCCTAAGTTGTTATTTCTTATGAAGTTCACATCAACTTGCTCTTCTTGAGCAACCAAAGAGGCTAAAGGGACATTATTTGGATCAATATGGGCTTTCTCATTAACAACCATAGACATAATAATATCAATCTCATCACTGAAGGAGGAGGTTTCCTCAACAGAATTTACCTTCTTACCTTGTGGAGCTCTCTCGGTATGCCATTGAGAATAATTAACCATCATATTGTCCAATAGTTTTGTTGCAGAACCTAAAGTGATAGTCATAAAGGCACCTCCAGCAGCTCAATCCAATAGGTTCCTTGAAGAATAGTTCAATCCTGCATAAAAAGTTTGGATGATCATCCAAGCAGTCAGTCCATGAGTGGGACAATTCTTTACCAAAGATTTCATTCTTTCCCAAGCTTGAGCAACATGCTCATTATCAAGTTGTTTAAACTTCATTATTTCACTTCTCATGGATATAATCTTAGCAGGAGGATAGTATTTTCCAATAAAAGCATATTTGCACTTAGTCCAAGAATCAATACTATTCCTAGTTAAGGAATTCAACCATTCTTTAGCTTTTCCTCTCAAAGAGATAGGAAACAATTTTAGCTTAATAATATCACCATCTATATCCCTATGCTTTTGCATCTCACAAAGTTCAACAAAGTTATTTAGATGGGAAGGAGCATCTTGATTACCAATACCAGCAAATTGATCTCTCATAACAAGATTGAGTAAAGCAGGTTTTATCTCAAAGAAAGTATTTTCAGCCACAGGTGGAGCAATAGGTGTGCTCATAAAATCATTGTTGTTGGTGCTAGTGAAGTCACACAACTTAGTGTTTTCAAGAGTAGTCATTTTTTTGGGTTTTCAAATAAGAAAGCAAACAAGTAAAACTAATTTTTTTTGTGTTTTTGAAGAACAAAACAAGCAAACGAAGCAAAAAGAAACTAAGCAAAACAAAAACAACAAAGTAAAGAGATTGGTTATGAGGGACTCCCCTTGTGAAGATGTCCTTGACTCCCCTGCAACGGCGCCGGAAAATCGCTGATGGCTCAATGCACGACTCCCAGAAAAGTGCTTGGTGCGTGGTGTTGATGTAGAGCTCATTGGGAACCCCAAGAGGAAGGTGTGATGAGCACAGTAGAAAGTTTCCCTCAGTTATGAAACCAAGGTTTAATCGAACTAGTAGGAGCAAGGAAACACCGCAAAGGTGTTACTAGCTGAGCTTTGGCAGGGCGCACAACCGGTGCTAGTAGCAACGTGCAGACCTGCACAACACAACCACAGAAGTTTGTCCCCAACTTGCGATGAGGTTGTCAATCTCACTGTGTTTTGCGGAAAACAAAGGATTAAACATATCGAATGGAATAAAAGTTTGCAGAAAGTAAACACAAAACAGTAAACAATTGTAGATTATATGTAAAGAAAAAGGACCGGGATCCATAGTTCACTAGAGGTGGCTCTCCTTAGATAGATAACATGCTGGGTGAACAAATTACAGCGGGGCAATTGACAAACACCGAGAAAGCAATACATGCATATACTAATCATCTTGACTCCTCTGAGACTTGATTGGGCATTACAACATAATACATAGACCGCCATCCAACTGCATCTATGACTAGTAATCCACCTTCAGGTTATCATCCGAACCGCCTCCAGTATTAAGTTGCAAGCAACAGATTATTGCTTTATGAACTGCGTGTAAAGTAAACAATACGATTGTTCTATGAACAAAGGATTGTTGTTTTCTCCCTAGTAGCAACATCACATCTAGTACCTTAGAGATTTCAGTCACTTCCCCAGATTACCAGAGGCATGAACCCACTATCGAGCATAAATACTAACTCTTGGAGTTGCTAGCATCTACTTGGCCAAGATAGCTACTAACAACGGAAATCATGCAAGATCTCAAATAACAAAGACATGATTGAATCAATAATCAATCTGAAATAGCATCTCAAATATCCATCGGATCCCCGCAAACACAACATGTATGGATTACACATAGATGATCTTGATCATGAACGGAGCTCACAAGATCTAAACATGAAAGCACAAAGGAGGAGAAACCAGCCATCTCGCTACTACATGGATCCGTAGTCCAGGGATGAACTACTCACGCATCACACCAGAGGCTTGCATGGTGATGAAGAAAGCCTCCAGGGTAAATTCCCCTCCCCGGCAGGGTGCCGAGAAGAGCTTCAGATCCCTCCCGATCTAGGGATGGAGATGACGGCGGCTATAGACTCTTTCGTGGGTTTTTGATCGGGCCCTTACGGTTTTCGTCCCAAGGGCAATATATAGTTGGAAGGGGAGGCCGAGGGGGTGCCGGGAGCGGCCACACCACCCCCTGGCGTGGGCCAGGCCTGGCCGCGGGGCCAGGTGGTGTGGTGGCTCCCTGGCCCTTCTCCGTCTCGTATTCTCGCACTTGATCACTTCCAGAAAAATAGGCACTTTGGCTTTTGTCCCGTCCAATTCTGAGAATATTCATTTTCTGACTTTCCTCGAACCAAAAACAGCAGAAAACAGGCAGCTGGCACTGTGGCTCTTGTTAATAGGTTAGTCCAAGAAATCACATGAAGAGTACTCCAAAGTTGGAACAAAACACAAGAAAGTGGATAAAACCAAGCATGGAACATCAAAAATTATAGATACATTTGCAATGTATCACTGTCACTTTATTGTATAACGACCTGCGTGTCGGATTCTCTATGTAATTTACATCACTAGCTAGTGTAGCTATTTGGAGAATCCGGATGGCATGCAAGTCGATATATAAGTCGGCTACATTGTGTAAGGCGGCACGTGACAAGAGTTGACACGAGTCGAATTACAAGCTTTGTGGAGATGGAGATCGCCATGAAGAGAGCCATACCATTTCACATTATAATTGCTTTATTTTGTGTTATTGTTATGTCTCTGTTTTACCTCTATTAGATAGTTGGTAGAAAGTAATCCCTCAAAGAAGGTCTAGTCGATTTCCCCGCCAGTGCTGCACCATCACAAGTCAAACATTTTTGGTAGTGGGCTCATAAAATTGAGGTGCTATCAATTCTTTCCGACTAGGTGGGTTCGAGTCGGACTCTTATAGCAGAAGCACTTGGTAATCTAGACGGGTCTATCATAATGGTTGTGGGACTCGGGGAAAAGTCGGATGGGAGTCGGGGCATGTGATGCCACCCATCCAATAGGAGTCGTATGAGATACGATTGACAAGGAGTTGTCTACCTAGATCACTTGACGGCTAGCGGTGATGCTAAAGCTCACTAGTCGACTTGCTTATTTAGGGTCCTGAATCACTAAGTAACCATCGAAGGGCTGTTGGTTCTAGTGGGAGCATAAGTATTAAAGTGTTTAATATGCTTGCTCTTTTATGGATACATGTCTTAAGTGTTTTGCATATTTTCTGTTGTAGATCAATGGCACCTAGCAGTCTTCCTCAAATTTCTGGTTTTGCTTTGAGAACCATCTTAGAGAAAGATAAGCAGAATGGAACTAATTTCACCAACTAGTATCATAATCTGAGAATTTTTCTCAAACAAGAAAAAAGGGACCGTGTCCTAGACAATCCACTTCCAGCTGAGCCGGATGAGAATGCGACTGTCGCAGCCACCAATGCCTACCGTCAGATTTGTGATGAATCCACGGAGATTAGCTGTCTTATGCTTGCTCACATCGAACTAGACTTGTAGCAGCAGTTCGAGAATGTTGAGGCCTACGATATGATCGAAAGCCTCAAAAGTATGTTCAAGGCTCAGGAAAAGACTGAGAGGTATCAAGTCTCTCAGGCTTTGTTGAGCTGCAAGCTTAAGGATGGCGATCATCAAGATGGTTGGTTGCGTGTAGTCTCTAGAAAGGCTTGGCTACCCCATTAGCGAAGAGTTCACCACAGACATAATTCTGAACTCTCTTCCTAATGCATATGGTCAGTTCATATCGAACTACCACATGCATGGTATGGATAAGAAGCTCACTGAATTACATGGGATTCTCAAGCAGGCTGAGGAGGATCTCAAGAAAGGTACCAGTCAAGTGTTGATGGTGCAGAATAAGGCTAAGTTCAAGAAGAGTTCTTGGACTAAGAAGAAGAAGGCAAAGTCGGGAGGTAAGGCTGAGGACCCAGTCCAAAGCGCTTCCTCAGGGACTAAGCCATCTCTTGCTGCCGGATCCACTTGCTTCTATTGCAAGGTGGATGGCCACTAGAAGAGGAATTGCAGCAAGTATCTGGCTGATAAAGCCAAGAGTGGAGGTGTGACTTCCGGCTTAGGTACGCTTGTTTACAATGTTATAGACATTTATCTTGCTGATGCACCTGGCAGTTCTTGGGTATACGATACCAGATCAGTCATTCACATCTGCAGCTCGTTGCAGGGACTGGTAAGAACTATGGGCGTGGTTGACATTCGAGTCGGCAACAAAGCGAGAGTCGCTGCGTTGGAAGTCAGCACGATGCAACTTCATTTACCTTTAGAATTCTTAATGGAGCTGAATAATTATTATTATGTTCCAGTGCTTAGTTGAAACATTATTTCTGCCTCATGTTTAATGAGACAAGGCTATGAGTTGAATATTAAGAATAATGGTTGTTCTTTATATTTAAATGATATGTTTCACGGCTTTGCACCCATCCGGGACAGGTTATTTATTTTGAATCTTGAGGGTGAATCTGTCTATAATATAAATGTGAAAAGTTTGAAACCAAATGATCTGAATATGACTTACTTTTGGCATTGTCGGCTTGGTCACATAAGTTGGAAACGCATGAAGAAGCTCCATGATGATGGACTCCTAACTTTGTTCGACTTGGAGTCGTTCGAGACATGCGAATCCTGCCTACTCGGCAAGATGACCAAGACACCTAATGTTTAAAGAAGCAATTGAAGAGAATATGCCCGAGAAGCAATAATAAAGTGTTCATTATCTTATTCCATGTTTATGATAAATGTTTATTTTGCATGCTATAATTGTATTAATTGGAAACATTAATACATGTGTGTTTAATAAACAAAATACAAAGTTCCTAGTGATGCCTCACATATAAACTAGCTCGTTAATTAACAAGATGATCAAGGTTTATTGATCATGGACATTGGATGTTGTTATAACGAGGTCACAACATTGGTGGAATGATGTGATGAACATTCATCCGAAGTATAGCATTACGATCAAAGTAATTATGTTTATATTTCTATAATATCAGACGAAGTAATCTTAGTCCTTAGACCATGAGATCATGTTAATTGCTAACATCAAAAGAGTAAATTGATAACATCAAACGTCACACCGTAAAAGGGTGACTATAAAGGTGGGTTCAGATACTCCGAAGGTGTTATGTTGAGGCTCATGGATGGAGAGTGGAATTTGTCAATCCAAATGACGGATAGATGTACTATGCGCCCTCTCTGTGGTATCACATTAAGATAGCTTGCAAGCAAGTGAGATGATCACTAGAATGTTATATCACAAGAACGAGAAAAGAGTGCATGTCGGTAACAAGATCAAACTAGGTATTTGGATGCCGATGATCGAACTCGGACATGTAACATATCCAGAGACAAAGGGATTTAGTTACGATGTTAAAGGTTCAAATGATCACAAGAGTCATCGTTGAATATGTGGGAGTCAGTACAGATCTCCAGGTCCCGCAGCTGATTATTGATCGGAGAGGGGTGTCGATCATGTCTGCATTATTCCCGAACCATAGGGTGACACACTTAAGGGATACAAACACCATTTAGGAGCAAATATGTTTCAGATAAAGATTAAGAAAGCGTTGGAATCATTTCGATGGAAACCGGAATTGTTTCGGGTGAAATTGCTGAAACTGGTTCTGCATGTGATATTGAAATGTTGTAGGGAGTTTTATGTGAATGTTTGTTAATTCAAGTAATTAACAAAATTCTGAATAAAATAAATAAAAGTGTTTTATTTAAAGAGAAATGCATTTAATTTGGTGGACATTAAATGCAAAGTGAGTGGAGTTGAAATTGACGTGAGTGGACTTAGTGGAAGCTCCACCCACATGAATGAGGGAGAGGTGGGGGCACCCACCATGGCCGGCCAGCCATGTCATTGGGGCTGCGCCCCCTCCCCTATAAAAGGAGCCCCATGGCTCCTCTCCTCTTGCCGCACCTGCTCGTGAAGGTTCTCTTCTCCCTCTAGTTATTCCCCATGGTCTTGGATTAGCGAGATACATGTTCCTGGTGGCTTTATCTGGAAAGGAGTTGCTGCTTCTGTTGCATCACTGGAGCGAGGATGCAGAGGTTGTTCGGTGGACTGGACGTGTGTGCAATCACGGATGCACCGCTACTTTGCGGTGTTGGACTTTATTGTGATGGACCTGATGGTGCTGGAACTGCTGGACCTGAAGGTCTTCATCACAATCTTGAGATAGGCAAGTGTACGACTACATCATCCACGCGTTCCATCTTATTAACAAAGCTTTGTTGTCTTCGAGGGTAAGTTCTCTATGGATGTATATCCACCTATTTCTTGTATCTAGTAGATAGATCTTGGCGTATAGTTCCCATCGTAGGAATTTTTTGTTTTCTATGCTACGAACCCAACAGTGGTATCAGAGCCTGATCTATGCGTAGGTTCTTTGCACGGGTAGTACACATATGTTTATATGTGGGCTATGCTGATTATGTTATTGCATCTTCTATGTATTTTAGATATTGGTGGCATAGTGGGATGAAGCGGCCCGGACTAACACTACATGTCCTCGCACATGAGACCGGTTCCACGACTGACATGCAACTAGTTTTGCATAAGTGGCTAGCGGGTGTCTGTCTCTCCTACTATAGTCAATATCTGATTTACAACGAGTTGCTAATAACTTACTTATCATCGTTGTGGTTCCATGTTCGTAGGTAAGACCGGTTCTTTCTCCGAAAGCCCTAAGCCACGTAAAACTTGCAATGGATAAATTAGAGGCGTCTAGTTTAGATTGTTTGCTGGGCTAGTGTCATGATATGGTAATATTGTAAGTTGATGTATGGTAGATACCCTTACAACACACCTAACGTGTAAGTTCCATAGACCTTGGCCTTACACACAAAGGAATGATAGCCATCATACCACAATGCACATGATGGTGATCAAATGCATGGACCATATCATTCCACTTTACACATATGATGTTTGCACCTTATATTGCTAGTTTGGCATTTTAGTAGCATTATAGGATGATCCCTCATTTAAATATCAAGATAAAATGTGTTCTTCCTTAAGTATGCACCGTTCTATGGATCGTGTTTCGAGACATCACGTGATGATCAGGTGTACTCGACTCTACGCTTTCATACAACGGGTGTAAGACAGTTTTACACACGCGAGTAAGGTTCTTACTTTGCGAGCCAAGCATGTATAGACATGGCCTCAGAACACAGACCGAAAGGTTAAGCATGAGTCATATAGTTGATGTGATGCCCATATTGATGCTCGCCTTTGAAGCTACACCGACTCACGTGATGATCGGACTTGGTGTAGTGGATTTGGTTCATGTAATCACCAAAAAGGCACGAGGGCTGTCGTTTTTGAGTGGGATTTCATTTCTAATTTCGATTAGTCGAACTCAATTTGTCATAGACTAAATCAAAGTGAATTTGCATAATTTGTTGTAGTCATTGGCATCTGTTCACTACCTTATGCTTAGTTATAATTGAGATAATAGAACTATAGAATTCTGGATCTTTACTTTACGAACTGGTATTGTATTGTTTGGAATGTCAATTTAAAGTTTAGAACTCCTATTGCAAACTTTCAGCAAACTCTATTTACTCCATGAAGTTTAATAAGTTGTATTAAATCAAGAGTAAGAATTCCAATGTTAGTATCTAAAGTATCATGTTTGCCTCCATGATTATTGATATTCAAAAGTTGTTTTAATATCAAGATTATCTAGGAGCTGAAAAATTGCTTCAGAAACCATCATGTGTGGAAGATATTGTGATATCTGAAACAATGTTTTTGGTTGCATTATGATAGAGTATAATTTAGAAAAATACATGTTCTCATATTGCATGAGAATTTGTGAAGGATGGAGATGCTAGGCATCTGGATCTCCCAAAAAGGTTTTGGGAACTAACATTATACTCGTGATTCTTCCTTATAGGCTATAGTAGCTTGATAACGAATGTGGGGCCCCCAGATTAATCCTCCGAGAATCCTGTTATGCATAGAACCACGATCCCATGATCAGTTACTCGTGGCACATAACCGACAAGTATCATTACAACATCCGAGAATATACCAAATTACAAGACTTATATAAATGCCGTTATGGCTACATCAATAATCATTAGCGGAACTTCATCAAGCGTAGAGCCCGAGCCATGCCTTAACCTACAGGCAACTGACTGGGAGAACTTCCTAGCTCGCATAGTCATCCACTTCACCTCTTCTTGATATCTGACCAAGTTAATAGCCAGGGACAATGCCAGTGAGTACTTTGAATGTACTCGCAAACCACCTTAAGATAACAGTAATAACAAGGAGATATGCATTATGGTTGTGGTAGTAGGAGGGCTCTAAGAGAGGTTCTGTTCTGAATTAGTTTCTCTTGTAGATATAGCATCTACATATCTTTGTTGAAAACCTTTGTAAACATTTTGGAAACCTTTTTGAAAAGTTTTGGAAAACATCAGGACTGGGTCGCCCATTTGATCACGTCTCCAGGTCGGCCCAGGACCAAACTCCTTTCTCCTCCTTCCGACCATCCCATGGTCAAAACCTTTCTCCTTTACGACCATCCCATGGTCAAAACATTTCCAAAGCCATTTCTTTTCAGAAATCCTTTTTGAAAACAAAACCAGCACCGCTCTACAGTAGTTTGTCCAACTCGTCCTTAACCGCGGACAAGGCTATTCGAATAGATTTACACTCTGCAGAGGTTGTACACTTTACCCACACCATCCGGGTACACTACCCTGATCTTCACCGATCGTGGGTCAAGTAACCGATCAAGACTCTCCGAATGCCCACTCCAGTATAAGTGCCTAACCTATGAGTGTTAATCCCCTCAAAACCGGGACGTCGGGTACCGAGGACCAACCGAAGCGCTTTTTCCACTTCTCGAGTGTGTGCTTTCAATGAGGGGCTCATAGTAACGCGTGGAGGCTAGCAGACCCTTTGTTCCTTCTCTAGGTAGATGTCCCACATGGACCTTTATCAGAGAAGGCCCACCCTCCAGGGATCCTCGAGCCCTATAGTTGTTGCGAGGCAACTTATACCAGAATAGACAAACATCAAATCCAGCCCTGTCCCATACCAGAGTAATGTGGTTGCATGGGTTAAGTTGTTATAGCTAAACTACAAAGAACCGGGTGTGTTTTTGTAAACCTTTTCCTCCGGTTGTCCTCCAGCATTTTATAAAACAAAAACCTTTTTATTTCTCAACATCTCTTGGGAGGTCCCACCTCACCAAGGTTTTCTCATAAAACATTTGGTAAAACCTTTTTCTAGGGTCTTCCCATCCTCTAGTTTTTTTTGCTTCGGCTAAAACGGGATCTCCAAAGGGGTATGGTGTATTACACCATCTATTCTACTAGGGACAAGTAGGTATCGTCAAGGGGTTGTACTTAGTAGTACAAAAGTGTCATAGTTCGGAGGATCCAAACCACTACCATTTATTCAAATAACATATAGTAAGGCAATGCAGTTTTAAATCAACAGAAGATAAAACATGCATAAGTAAAATAGTAGGACAAGGCTTATGAGCAAGAAGGTGGCTTGCCTGATGATCAGCAATATGGCAATATGTCCCTGGACTTCTTCTTTAGATAACCAGGAATACCAATATCAATAATAAATACCACTTCTTCTCCTCTCCGCTTTCATCGTAACTATCATCGTCCCGACAGTACATGCAAGTAAACCAAGCCACAATCAACACAAGGCATGCAAGCACTAATACATATATCAAACAATGAACAATACTAGTTTACGAATCAGTAGGTCTTAGGAAGTTTGGATTAATAGGGTTGGCCTTGTCTTGGAAGCATGGAAGAAAATTACCTAAGAGGGGTTTTGGACTAAGGTTTGGTTCTGTATGATACCATTGTATAAAAATGATACCTACAGGTAGAGGTTGATAAGATGAAACCAACCAAAGTGGTTTCACTATTTTATCACTTTTGTTGAAATACTTATGAATATTCTAGTGCTAAAGGCTCTAGATTGAGGAAATAATTCACCAGAAAAGTTCTGGAGCTCCAAAAATTAGGTAAGTATTGATGTACTTGTTCACTGAGAGTTTGAATCACTCCAAAATAATTAACAGATTTCCCTCAGGAAATTCCCAAAGGCAGTTTTGTAGCTGTTTTGTCTTTTTCACCGGATTTAATCTATAGAAGCTTTTGATTTCATTCTAAGGACACATGGTAGGTATTTAGAGTACCGTTCTGTAGAAATTGGACTCAACCTTTTTCGAGTTGTGGAACTCCAGTAGTGATGTTTCTACTGAAAATACACTACCCAGAGAGGATTAATTCACCAAAGTGGGACAGAGCGTCAATAAAATTTGATCTCTTGGGTTTTGATAGAACTTGGTGTACCACATCACAGGGAGTTGCAATTGGGTCAATACCGCTGTTGGTTTGCCCTATAGAAATTCCTAAAGTCAGATTAGGGTTGTTTTTGTTATTTTTACTAAAGCCAAACTACTATTCACCTTGGCATGAGACCTATGTGGGATGATTGGTATGGCATATATCTTCCAGGGGAACTTTGATTCATCCCAAATTGATATGTATAATTGCCAGAGGAAATTACTGAGTGTAAACTATACTCTTTAGAAGATTAAATGCAAATATTGAAAAATATTTCTGGCATAAGACCGGTTCTGCATGCTGCACAGAACACACCTGAACATGGTAAAAATTCTATTTAGGCCAAATACTTCATTTTCCATTTTTAAATCGATTTAAACTAAACTACTGAAGTGATGTCTAGTATTTTATAAAAAGGAAAAAGAAAAGGGGCTGTCACGGGCTCGGATTTGGAGGGGAGTTGGGCCGAGCAGGGGAGAAACCGGCCCAGCAACTCAGGCGGGGGCGCGCGCGGCGCGTTTGAAACCGCCAGGCGTGGCCCGGCCGTCATCGACTCAGAGTGGCGAAGAGGTATTGGGGCACACTGGCCATTGGATTAAAAGGGCCATCGACGGCTGGGAGCTCGTCGTCCTCCTCTGAGGTGCGGCAGCGCGAGCTAACCCTAGCGTGGGCCAAAGGTGGACGACGGGGCTTACCAGGGGCTCGAGGGCGCCGAGGAGTTGGCGGAGGCATCGCGGCGTGCGGCGGCGACTCCTGGAGGGGCGGAAAGGACCAGATCCTCGACTCTCTCTTGCTCGCATGGTCGTGGCCGAGAGGAGGTCGTTCGGGAGCTCGCCGGTGAGGTGGTTCCAGCTGTTCCTGAGGAGAAAGGGAGGCACGGTCAGAAAGAGGAGGAGTAGGGGATCACCACCGAGGGTCATGTATAGAGGGAGGGGAAGAGGGGAGTGGGCTTAGCTCGTTTTGGGGAGGAGGCCGATGCTTCTCCCTTGCTCTCTCTCGAGCAGAGCAGAGAAGTGGAGAGGGAAAGGGGGTGGTTGGGGTGGTAAGGGGGAGGAGAGGAACGCAAATGAGGCCAAGGGGGAAGAGTGGGTGGCCTCTGGCTCTTATAAACCAAAGGAGGGGCTCATGGTGTACTTGTCCCATTGGGCATGGGAGGGAGGAGGGAAACCAGGGCTGGTGTGCTGTGGGCGTGGGAGGTGGTTTTCTGGTCGAGCTGCAGAGTAGAGGGGGAGGGGTAGCTGCTGCAAGAGGAGTTTTGCAAGCCAAGACACCCACATGGGGTTAAGCACTAGTGTCCAGGCACTAAAGGACAAGATGCTACAGTGATCAACTACAGTAATCACGACCAGATGAGATGGCGTTTGCTGTGGTGAGTAGGGGTGAGCCTTGGTGGTGATTTTAATTTGGTCTAGGCCACTAATTCCTTAGTTTGCCACATTTGATCAGAATGAGGTTTGTGAAGGAAGTTTAATATTTTGCACTGGGCAAGCTGGGCAGATGGTACTGGTGGGTAGATGAGATCAAGATACACTTCCAGGATTTATTTGAGATTTTTCAGAGGAGTTTAAGTCCACTTAAATCTATTTACTCAAAAACTGCAGACATGAAGTATTGGAGCTCATTTGATATTTTTACATTGGACTTTGTTGGATTTTGATGTGATATGATCCTAGATACCAAGGCATAGCTTGCGGAATTTTCTTGGAATTTATTGGGAAGTAAAAGTATTTTTAGACTATTGTTTCTTGTTTCTGCCATTTAAGAAAAAAACAAAAAGAAATGATAAATCTCTTCAAGAATATTTATTTTTGAAGTGGGAAGATAGGGTATGATATATAGGACTCAATTGAGCCAAACGTTGGGGAAGTGTTTTGGAAAAAACTAAACTTTACTCTAGGGAAGGAGTTTTGGAGATTTTGACTATTAAAGGGATTTATTAGATTGGAGCCATAATAATTATGGAGAATTATTGATTAATCTTGGTGATCAAGTTAGATGATGTAGAAAAGGTGTAGCGAGCAATTCCGACCTTGGGATTGGAGAATCCATGTTGATTTTGGTGAAATACCCTAGATTAAGGATCTATGGTGATGTTAATTTCATACCATCAAAACATGGTTGTATCTTGGAGTTCAGATCTCCCCTTGGTACATGGGGTAGATGGATGGATATACCAAGTGATGTAGATCAACATGGTATAGGGGTTTGAGCTTGATCCTGCTTGAGCTCACCAAGACAAGCTTTCAAACATTGAATAAAATAAGCGTGCCAAAGCAGATTATCAACTAGCCTTCAAAATCTTGTGGGTTTAAACATCTCAATGATCCAATTGGAACAAGTGAAGTATGTAATGATAGGTCTATATGATTAGAACACAACCAGGCAGAGAGTTGGTCCATAGAAGGTTGGATGGTGGTGTGAGCTTCTACCAAAGTAGGCACGTTGACTAGTTTTGCAGGAAAAGTTACTTTCTTGCATACAAAACCATCAAGAATGAGTGGGTGGGAGGATGATCTAACCAAGGACAAGAGTGCATCTGGGTAGTACTTAGGATATGTAACAAGATGGTTCAAGTGCATTTTAAAAAATGCACAAGGGTTGAGAAAGGGAGGCATTCAAAAAGGTGATGTTGAAACAGATTCCTAACTTAGCCAAATTTGGCAGAATTAGGGTTTTTGACTAGAATGTGGGTGGTGATGATTTTGAGGGGTGGCAAGGTACCAAAGAATTATCAAGTGGTTGATGTTGAAGTGTAGATTGAGTATAAAGTATTGGTCTTCATGGACTTGGTAGCTTCTAGAATGGAAATCTTCAGAATTGATCTGGTTAAGGGTTTTAGATGATCACCTAGTAGCTAGGGATCATATACGGATTTTTATTCTTGCTTGGGGGTTGATGAGTTGGAAACCTCTTGATCCTAGTGATGGGCTCCTAGAATAGCCCATACTATCTCCTAAGCAGAAAATTCAAACAGCAAATCAAGGCAACTCATCTTACAAACAAATCAACTACTACTGGGGTTACCACCAAGCTTAGCTTGAGGTAAGGATGGGTATTTTGAAATGGGTTGCAGTTTGAACAAGGTAAGGTCCTTGGGATCTTTACTGAGAGTAGTATCCAAAGGCTTACAAAAAGGTTTTGGAGATCCTAGAGGTAAGATTAGTGGAAGGTTTTGTCTTGAAAACATAAGGAGATCATATTATATAAATCTCCATAGTTTTGTCAATAGAAGTTACAAAAATAGTTTTGGTTACATAAGCATGTTGTCTCATGTTTTGAAATGCTAGAACATTGGAGAATATGGAAATTAAGCCAAGACTGTTGTGGGAAGTAGCTTTTGTCAACTGGTGTTAAGGTAAGGAGTATATCCTCTAATACACATTCATAAGCATATCCAAAAAAGCAAACACTTCAGCATTAAACAAGAAAAAGTTTTTGTTCCCCTTGATTTTTGTATTCTGGACCTCTAATCAGGGTTGCTGAAATTGGGATGTTACAACGAAAGTTGTCATGATAAGGATGAATAGAAGATGTAAGTAAAATGTTTACTACACCAATAGATTACTACATAATGGATTTTGAAAGAACACCAAACATTTGATGATGGTGATCCACTTCAAAGTACAGGTCCAAAGGTATTAGTATTTGACTATATACACTTTGTACTATGTGTCATGTGAATGACACAACTATTGATGTCGATAGATTCTTTTAAAATAAAAGGAATTGTTGAAAGAGAATCTATAAAATATTTTCCATAAAATAAAAGCTTGGAGATGTCCAACTTAGGTATATAGATGATATACATGTTATTGCTGTATTCCTTGCTTGTTAAACAATGTGGTTCTGAGGTATTGGATACCACTATTGGATACCGAATTGGTTGGTGTGAAGTGTCATACAGAACAACACAATTCATGAACTACAACAGCCTAAGCAACTGGCAAGAGAATAAGTGATGATGTTCATCAAAAACAAATAATGGGTTATTGTGTTTTCGTTGTCGTCAAACCTAGCCTTCAAGATTTTTTTTATAATTGTTATTTTGTTCCGTTATTACGAGAACAATGGTTGTTCAAATAATTACCATATTCCATAAAGGATGGATGAACTTTTACAAGCCTAGTTGGAGAAATCACATCCATAAACATTATTGCTAAAATGTCGTAAGACAAATGATTGGAAGATCGCTTATGAAGTGACATCGATGTTTGAATTATATTGGAAAGTAAACATGAACAAACTCCATGTTGATGGATTTTTGGAGTCTTTTTATTTTGATCAATTGATGCTTGTGAAACTTTCCTCGAGATAATTGAAACTCCGTCCATAGACCAAAGAGGAACAGATGACTAACTTATTGTATATTATGCATGTTGATGTACATAGTCCCTTATGTGTAGCCATATGCGATGCATCTTTTTGCTTCATATGCTTTCTCCAGAAATTTGAGTGAATATATCTATATATTTACTGAATAAGGAAGAAGTATGAAACATTTGGAAAAATTTCAAAGACTTTCAAGATGAAGTGAAAAATCATTGTAACAAGAAAATAAAAGAGTTTATGATTTGGTCATAAAGGAAGATATTTGAGTTACAGGTTTAGCAAAACACCTAAGATTTCAGGAATTGTTCCATCAATTTGCATTTCCCGATAAACCACAGGAGTATGGTATGTTCAAGAGATAAAACCAAACCTTGTTTGACATGGTAAGATCAAAGGTGTCATTTATAAAACTGGCATTATGTTTTAAGGATTAAAGCTTTAGAGACTACCGCTTTTACACTGAAAAGAGCACCATCGTGATCCGTTGAAATGACAGCATATGAGTTATGGTTTGGAATAAATCCCGAATTGTCTTTTCTTAAATTTTGGTATGTTATGCTTAAGTAAAATGTTTACAACCAAAGTCGGATAAGCACGTCTTTGTATGTTATCCCAAAGAATTTTTTGGGAATTCCTCCATAACACTATGGACAAAAAGGTTTGTCGCTTGGAACGTCAAGTTTCTTGAGAAGGAATTTTTTTGTGAAAAGTTAAGTGGGAGGATAATAGAACTTTGATAAGGTTGTTGAACCTTAGCTATATGTGCTAAGTAGCGCAGCACCGGAAAGTGTCCTGGTGGCGGCCACAATGCTCATGGCTCCCGTGATTACAAAGGGTGTGATCTTGTAGATTAGAGTTCCTATTGAACCATGTGGGTCGGTAAGAGTCAAATAGTAAGACTTGAAACAGAAGTCGTTATTGTTTTGACAATGATGAACAGACTGCATGCAAAGAAGCGATGATGGATCCATAAAATGACTAGAAGTCATAGAATCCGTGATAGTATCCATACATGAGAAATCATGTTTCTGAACTTGGAAGACCCTCTAGAAAGGCGTGAAGCCTATCGGTCATGTTTGGATCTATAAAGAAATAGATATGGATGTTTAACATCTATGAAATAGTCGACATGTTGGAAAGAAGTTTACGACAATGTTCAAGGAGTTTAATATGACAAGATTTGATCTTTCATAGCGATATTTAGTCTTGACGTATTAATGTAGCAACCACTAGATATAATTTGGTATATGGTAGTTGAATAAACAAAACAAGGTTCTTCTCATAGAATGGTTACCTAGGACGTGTACATGACACGGTATGAAGGGTTTTGTTAATTCAAAGGATGCTAAAAGGGCATGCAAATTTCAATAGTTGAAGTGAGCATAGCGGAGTTGGAATCTTCACCATGATGAAAATGTTAAAGGAGTTTAATTTCATCGGCAATGCTGAAGATGCTTGCATTTGCAAGAAATTAAGTGTGGGCTCCTCGGATTATTTGTCTGAGATTCCCTGTTATGTGTACATCCATGTTCCCATGATCAGTGAGACGTGGAACATAACCGATAGGTATCATTACAACATCCGAAATATAACGAATTACAAGACTTACATAAATGCCATTCTGGCTACAACATCCTTAGCAGCGGAAAACATCAAGCGCAGACCCAAATCGTGCCTCAACCTACAAGCATCTGACTGGGAAGACGGCCTAGCTCGCTCGACATCACCTTAGTCTTCTGAAGCCAGACCTATAAAAGTCTAGCCACGTAAATAGCTAGGGACAAAGCCATGAGTACTTTTGAATGTACTCGCAAACCACCAGGATAAATGAAATAAGGAAATGCAAATCTGGCTGTGGCGAGATAGCTTTATCTAGGGTTGTTTTTGAAACATCCTAAACTACCTCGTGAAGTTATGGCATCACCATATCTTTGTTTTAAAAGAGTTTTGAAAACATGCCTATGTTTTATAAACCAAGACATTTCCATATATTTGTTGAAAAAGAGTTTTGAAAATAATTTTGTAGTAAAAACCCTTTTTAAACATCTTCGACCAACCTGGGTCAAAACAAAGCTTTCGAACTCGGGTTCCCTCGGAACTTTCGTCCACTTCATCCTTGTTTCCCAAACAAGAACATTTGGGTACTCCTAGCCAACACCTTTACAACCATGGACACGGCTATTCGAATAGATTATACTCTGCAGAGTTTGCGCACTTTCCCCACAAGAATCAATACATCCGCCGAGATACAACCACGGCCCACTACCACTGTAGATGGGGGTCTGGATAATCAAACCTAACCTTTCGCTTGTCGACCCTAGCAAAGTCATGCTTTTCCTTTTGGGTTTGTTCTCCCCGGCAACAAGTATGTGGCTCCCAACCATAGTCCTGCCTTCCGTACTCGCGCATACCCAAGCCGCAACTTGGCGTATACCTTAGATCTGGTGACTCCACTTACTTCCGTACTCCAAGTCATACCGTCCGCGGGAGACCAAATTGTTTCACCGGCCTCCTGCCAGTTCAGGCTCACTCTTGCTGAAACAAGCAATAGGCTTCCAGGGATCTGGTAGCACCTGCCCGGAATTCCAGGGATCTCTCCCTATAAGCATGGTAGAGGTTACCTCGGCTAATGCGGAGAAACTACAAGTTAAGCCCCAGCACCTGGGGTAATGTGGTTGCACGGATAAAAATTGTTCTGGTAAAGGCGTAGAACATCCCATCACTTTCTCATTGGTCATCATCACCATTTGTTTTGCTAAAACATCCGCTTGGAACGATGTGATTTTCCAGGGGTTTTACGAAACATTTTTGAAACATTTGTAGTGGGATAAATCCCCAAAACAGTTTATTTTCTCAAAAACAGGGTTTTCAAGGAGGTAGGATGCTAACCATCATACTATCAATCCAAAGGGGATAAAATGGTAGTTACATCAGTGTGGTGCCTCGAAGGACACGAAGTCATAACTTCGAGGAGCCAAGTTATGTTCGCAGTATTTGTAAAACAAAACATGTGGGTAGATAATGCAATTTATAAAGAGGATATAAAACAGGTAAAGGAGAATAGGACATATATCAGACTTTAGGAATGGTGGCTTCCATGCGGTCAGCAATAAGTCCCTGGACTTCTTCAGATAACCAAGAATACCCAATAAACAATTTAATAAGAAGTCCCTTCCTTCTTGTCGTCACACACTCACACTATCGTCGTCATCGGGTACACATGCAAGAAGACAATACAATCAATACAAGGTAAACAAGCATCAAACTATAAAACAAGCAAACATACTGAACACTACTGAACTTGGGAGATTTTGGAGAAGTTGGGGTTTTATTGGTGTGAATTTACTAGATTGCCACTATAGTGTTTCTCTCTTGGAAGATAGGTGTCTAGGATAGAGATCTTGAACTTAGATTGGGGTTCTGAGGTCTGTGGGATACCAATGTGAAAAAGTGATATCCTCAGATAGGTCTTGACAACGCAAAACCAACACAAGTGGTTTGACTTGAATATCAATTTCCTAGATTTAATTATGCTTTTTATAGTGGGATAAACTCTAGTTTGAGGAAATAATTCACCAGAAGAGTTATGGAGCACCAAAAATTATTTCCATGGATGGTTAGGTAGTTTTTGGTGTACTAAACCACCTAAAGTTGGAATCTTGTTAAAAGAATTACCAGAATGCCCTCAGGAAAATCCCAACAGAAATTCTGTATATTTTTTCTCTTTTTCACCAGATTAATTCTACATAAGCTATTGAGTTGATTGCAAGGGAATGTGGTAGGAATTTAATATATTTTTCTGTAGGAATTGCCAAGCTCCTGGAGTAATTTATTTAGTGAAAATAACAATTACAAGAGTATTTAATTCACTAAAATTCATGCAGAGCTCAATAAATTCTGAGCTGCTAGGATTTGATAGATGATGATAGTTTGTGGTGCTGGGAGGTGGAATTAGGTCAATGCCGCATTTGGTTTGACCTGAAGAAATTATCCAAGGCAGATAGTTGCTAGTTTTGTTATTTTTGTTAAAGGCATCCTTTCGTTAACCTGGGCATAGGACATGTGATGGATGATAGGTATGTCAAATACCTCTCAGTAGGACTCTGTTTCAACTCAAATAAGTAAGCCTAGCTCACACAGGAATTTATTTGGCATAAAAGATACATTCTAGTGGGTTAATTGCCAATCAATAATAAAGATTATTTTTGGGAAGGAACTAGTTCTGCGTGTTTATGAAAACATTAGAGAACTACCAGAAATGGAGGTCTTGGCATAATATGGTGGTTTCCATTTTTATTTGGATTTAATCCTAGCAGGAGATTTTCTGGAATTAGAGGATCTTCTAAAAGAAAAAAAGGAGAAGGGTGCAGTGGGCCAGATCTAGGGAGACACTGGGCTGCAGGGAAGGATTCGGCCCACGGCGCACAGGGTGACGCGCGGGAGCGGCGCGGTTCGAATCTGACTGGCGAGGCCCACCAGTCAGCGGTGGAGGGCGCCGAAGCGGTATCGGCCGGATATGGCCATCGATTTAAGGCGCGATGGACGGCGGGGCTTCGTCGTCTAGCGAAATAAAGCGACCGGTGGCGGGAACCCTAGGAAGCGGCGGAGAGGGAGCCGCGAGCTCACCAGCGGCCATGCCGACAACGGTGGAGGAGCAGAGGTGACACGGTGGTCGACGACGAGCCTGGGAAGGGGCGGCACGAGGTGGTTTGACGCCGGAAAGTAGCTCACGCGATGGCGGCCAAGAGCGACCTTGTCGGAGCTCAATGCCGATGACGGAGAGGGTAGGTCCTGGGCCAAAAGAAGAGTATTGTTAGGTAGAGGAGGAGCAGGGGAACACATGAGAAGGGGAGAAGGAGCCTTGCTCGATTCGGTGAGGAGGACGAAAGCTCTCCTTCTTCTCCTGGCAGCACAGGGCAGAGGAGGGGGAGTGGAGCCTGGGAGAGTGAGTGGAGGGGAGAGGTAGAAAATGAGGGGCATGGGCGAGTTGGGGGAGGCCTCTGGCCCTATATACTAGAGAGGAGGGGCAGGTGAGTTATATTACCCATTTGGACATGGTGGAGAGGGAAGGCGGGCCAGGGATTGGTCCAGGGGACGGTGGGGAGGGGTAGGATTGGCATTTGGTCGAGCTGGATCAGAGAGGGAGGTGGTGGCAGCTGTGGTAATTAAGTGAAGTAGATCCTTGTAAGATTTTGTTGTCTCTCTCTCTTTCTACTAGTACAGGGGTAAAATGGGAAGGGCTAAGGTGGAGCTACAGTGCTGGTCGACCAGGGGTGTGTCTGGTGCTGAGGAGGTGCATTAAGCAAGTTTGGATGAGATTTGAAGGTGGTTTGAGTAATGGATTTGCTTAAATGGCAAAATTGATCCAATTGATGGTTGTGAAGGAAGTCCAAAAACTTGCATTAGACTAGAAGAGGAAATGGTACTGTAGATAGATGAGGTAAAGGTAGACTCCAGGGATTTAATTGAGATTTTTATGTGGGGTTTTAGTCCATTTAAATCTATTTACTCAAAAAGGATAGAAGTGATTTTTAGAAGATCATCTGATAAGTTTCCATTGGACAAGATTGGTTTTTGATGTGGGAGGGTCCTAGAGGTGAATACACACTTAGGGGAATTTTCTCAAGATTTATTGAGGCATAGAAGTATTTAAAACAATTATTATTCCAATTCAGCCATTTAAGAAAATGGACAAATAGAAATAATAAAGCTTCTCAAAAATATTTATTTTTGAGATCTAAAGATATAGTAGGATATATGGAACTTACTTGAGCCAACAGTTAGAGAAGTTCTTTGGCAAAAACCTAACTTTCCTATATGGAGGGAGTTTTGGAGTTTTTTGACTATTAAAGGAATTAAATAGTTTTGGGGGCCATAATAATTATTGATAATTATTTATAAATCTTAGTGATCAATATGGAGGTTGTAGACTAGGGGTATCAAGTACTTCCCACCTTGCGGAATGGAATTCCAACTTGAATTTGGTGGAGTACTCTGGATTAGGGATCTAGGGAGGTGTTAATTTCATACCACCAAAACATGCTTGCATCTTGGAGCTATGAGCTCATCTTGATGCGAGGGTTGGATGGATGGTTAGATCAAGTCATAAAGATGATCATGGCAGAATAAGTTTGGATTAAAAGTATTTTGGGGATGTATAAGTGATGGCAAACTTTGTTGAAATTAAGGCGGTCATGCAAAATGAGTCATGATGCCTTAAAAACCAAGAGGGTTTAAGCAGCACAGAGATCCACTTGGAAAAAGTGAGGTAGATTTTTGGGGAACTATATGAGTAGAACACAACCATGTAGAGAGTTGCTCCATAGGAGGTTGGGTGAGGATGTGAGCTCCTACCCAAGTAAGTATGATGACTAGATTTGCAAGAAATGATATTTTCTTGTCTGCAAAACCATCATGGACAAGTGGGTTGGAGGAGGATCTAACCAGGGGTAAATGTAGGCCCTGGTATTCCTTAGAATGGTTAACAATATGGTTCAGGTGCATTTCCAAAAATGCACATGGTTTGAGAAAAGGAGGCATTCAAAAAGGTGATGTTGAAACTGTTTCCAGACTCGGTCAAATTTGACAGTTTTGAGGATTTTGACTAGAGTAAGAGAGGGAATGTTCTTGGAGAGGTTGCAAGTATTAGAGCAGTAACAAGTGGATGATGATTGAGTGTAGAGGGATTTGATGTGACCCAAGCTTGGTGTTGGTCTTTGTTAGCTTGGAAGCTTCTAGAATGGAAATCTTCAGAATGGATCTGGTTGAGGGTTTTAGATGATCACTTAGTGGCTAGGGATCATATCTAGGTTTGTATTCTAGCTTAGGGATTGATGGTTTGGAAACATCTTGATCCTAGTGATGAGCTCCTAAAGTAGCTCATACTACTTCCTAAGCCAACAAGTCAAGCTACTGATCAAGGCAACTCATCAGACAGCAGGTCAAGGCAACTCATCTTATAAACTATCCAACTAGTACTAGGGTTACCATCAAGTTTAGCTTGAGGTAAGGTTGGGGCATTTGAAGATGTTGAGTTTTGAATAAGGTGAGAGTCCTTGGTATCTCTACCAAGAGTATAATTCAAATGCTTTGAAAAGAGGGTTCGGGGAAACTAGAGATAAGTTTAGTTGAGTGCTCTGTCTTGGAAACATAAGGAGATTGTATTATATATCTCTCCATAGTTTTGTCAATAGAAGCTACTGAAATAGTTTTGGTTGCATAAGCATATTGGCTCATGTTTTGAAATGCCAGAACGTTTGAGAATATGTAAAATGAGCCAGGATAGTTTTGGGTAAATAACTTTTGTCAACTGAGGGTGAGGTGAGGAGTATCATAACATACACTCTCATAAGCACAAGGGTAGACAAAAAATAAGCAAGCACAACGCCAATGCACAAGGAAAAGTTTTTGTTCCGCCTGATTTTTGCATTCTAGAAATCTAATTAGGGTTGCTGAAATTGGGATGTTACATTAAGTGGGAGCGCTAAGAAAAATTTCCAATACATTATGTAGAGTACATATTGTTGATTGGAAATGATGTATATTTTATTGACACAAGTTAAGAATTTCATTAAAATAGGATTTCGATGAAAGACTAGGGCAAAACCGGAATATTTGGCATCAATGTCTATATGGATACATTGAGGCGCTAATATGGTTATTCCAGACGTACATATATGAGATATTGAAAGGGTTAAATATGGAAACAACAAGAAAGGTTCTTTCTGCATGGAAATGATTGTATAAAGATTCAAGTGTTTCAACACTTGGTTAGTAAAATCACATGAATATATTGATAGATTATACCGTGATATGTATATATCCAGATATGTCCTATGCTCTAAATGCTATGAGCACATACCTGAATGATTCATAAGATGATCATTGGATGATAGTAAAGATATTGTTATGAGCTTTGGAAGAACTAAGAATATATCATGTATAAGTGACAAATAGTTAAAGGTAGTTCATTGTAAAGTGTTACATTGATACTAGTTTTGTCACAAGATACAAATTAAATTTATCTGAATTTAGACTATGGGTGACACAATGTAATGGAAAGGATGTTCCATGATGGATTTGGATGAGTTCCAAAGTTGAGACATTGTGACGGATACTACAACAAAAGGCTAAGTATATGACTGCTATAGTAGCAGCAAAGGAGGGCATTTGTGTTAAGTAGTTTGTTATCAAACTAGGTGTGGTTCAAAGTGGGCTAATACTATGAAGATATATTGTATGACAATAATATCAACATATTTTAACCCGAACAAACTAAAGGTCTCACAAAAGGATCAAATTTATACAATGCCATCTCATTTGAGAATGAGTGATGCATAGAGACGCAAAGACATGCAAATACACACGGACCTGAAACTGTCAGATCCGGAGATATTGTTAACCACTAGCAATCGTGTATATGCAACACCAGAAAGCCATAGGTGTTCAATACGCAAAGTTTTTCAAACTAGATTATTGACTCTAGTGCAAGTGGGAGACTGAAGGGAATATGCCCGAGAAGCAATAATAAAGTGGTTATTATCTTATTCCATGATTATGATAAATGTCTACTTTGCATGCTATAATTGTATTAATTGGAAACGTTAATACATGTGTGTTTAATAAACAAAATACAAAGTTCCTAGAGATGCCTCTCATATAAACTAGCTTGTTAATTAACAAGATGATCAAGGTTTCCTGATCATGGACATTGGATGTTGTTAATAACGAGATCACGACATTGGTGGAATGATGTGATGAACATTCATCCGAAGTATAGCATTACGATCAATGTCATTATGTTTATATTGCTATAACATCATACGAAGTAATCTTAGTCCTTAGACCATGAGATCATGTTAATTGCTAACACCAGAAGAGTAACTTGATAACATCAAACGTCACACCGTAAAAGGGTGACTATATAGGTGGGTTCAGATACTTCGAAGGTGTTATGTTGAGGCTCATGTATCAAGAGTGGAATTTGTCAATCTCAATGATGGATAGATATACTCTGGGCCCTCTCGGTGATATCACATTAAGATAGCTTACAAGCAAGTGATGTGATCACTAGAATGTTGTATCACGGGAACGAGAAAAGAGTGCATGTCAGTAACAAGATCAAACTAGGTATTTGGATGCTAATGATTGAATCTCGGACATGTAATATATCGCGAGACAAAGGGATTTAGTTACAATGTTAAAGGTTCACACGATCACAAGAGTCATCGTTGAATATGTGGGAGTCAGTACATATCTCCATGTCCCGCTGCTGATTATTGATTAGAGAGGGGTCTCGATCATGTCTGCATTATTCAAGAAACGTAGGGTGACACACTTAAGGGATACCAATACCATTTAGGTGCAAATATGTTTTAGATAAATATTAAGAAAGCGCTGGAATCATTTCGATGGAAACCGGAATTGTTTCGGGTGAAATTGTTGAAACTGGTTCTGCATGTGATATTGAAATGTTGCAGGGAGTTTTATCTGAATTTTTGTTAATTAAAGTTATTAACAAAATTCTGAATAAAATAAATAAAATTGTTTTATTTAAAGATAAATTGCATTTAATTTGGTGGACATTAAATGCAAAGTGAGTGGAGTTGAAATTGATGTGAGTGGGCTTAGTGGAAGCTCCACCCACATGAATGAGGCAGAGGTGGAGGCACCCACCATGGCCGGCCATCCATGGACTTGGGGCTGCGCCCCTCCCCTATAAAAGGAGCCCCATGGCTCCTCTCCTCTTGCCCCACCTCCTCGTGAAGGTTCTCTTCTCCCTCTAGTTATTCCCCATGGTCTCGGATTAGTGAGATACATGTTCCCGGTGTCTTTATCTGGAAAGGAGTTTCTGCTTCCGCTGCATCGCTGGAGTGAGGAGGCAGTGGTTGTTCGGTGGACCGAACGTGTGTGCGATCACGGATGCATTGCTACTTTGCAGTGCTAGACTTGATGGTGCTAGACCTGATGGTTCTTAAACTGCTGGACCTGAAGGACTTCATCACGAACTTGATATCGGCAAGTGTATGACTACATCATCCACAACTTCCATCTCGTTAATAAAGCTTTGTTGTCTTCGAGGGTAAGTTCTCTATGGATGTATATCCACCTGTTGCTTGTATCTAGTAGATAGATCTTAGTGTATAGTTCCCATCGTAGGAATTTTTTTGTTTTCTATGCTGCGAACCCAACAACAATATGCAATTACACATAAATAATGATATGCATTTTGTATAAATCCCAAAGTAAATTCCCATGTTTGAGTATGTATTGAGTTTGGGTGATTTCTTAAAGATTTTTTTTCTGTTCAAGTACTTCACAACCAAAGTTTTTTCTAAGATTGGAAGAATTAACACACAAGGTATAAAATTAAAGTATAATGACAACAAATGGTTGATGTTGATGATCTATTCTTATGAATGGTTATGTTTTAAGTTGGTGAGAATTAATAGAAATACTAATGTTTTTTTGATGTGGCAAAAAGAATAACTTTTGAGGAAAATGTTTCATATACCGAGTTAAACAATCCTTAAGGGTATCATGATCTAATCAATAGGTATTTGTATCGCCCTAACGATCTTGAGTTATTATGTTTATTGTCGATTGAATCGATGACCAAAGTGAACTATATAATAGAAGAGAACTTAAGACATAGTGTTTTTATGGTATTACCAAGTTCTAGTGTTTACTTTACATGGTCAAGGATGTGGGATCATCCACTCTCAATGTAAGTGAATGATGTGTTCAGATTATCTTGTAAGTCATGGACTTACAATTGGATATTCTTTTGGAAAAGTATTACTTAATCGACCATTTCCCTTGCTCACGCACGGGATCACTCGCCTCTCCCGTCTCTAGCGATTGCCATGGTACCGCCGCCTGTACCACGCGATTTTTGCGACTTCGCCAACTCTGGCCATGGTCGTTGCTCGCGGTGAAGTGCCTCTCTTCGATGCATCTACCTAGATGGAGCCCTATAATGGCCCCGTCTTGTCAAACCCTACAAGTTTCGTCAACATGCCTATATATTTTGAGGTCTTAGCCACTGCGCTGAAGGCCACCATTCCCATATTGCATCACAACACCACCAAAGGAGATCCATGCCATTGTTCATCCATCCATCATCCATACCCTCCATTAGCCATAGCCATTGCTCTGTACTTTAGATCTCCTTGTGATTCGCTAACCATTGTAAGAATATTTGATTTCAGTCTAAGTATTTTGCACAATGTTTTCTATCCTTGTCTTATTTTTATGAGTGAGTAGTGCTCATGGGCTGCGGGTTGGGGAGAAACCTCGCAGCGTTTATGTGAATCTAATTCATGGGAGCATTGTGTATTGTTTGAAATAGCGATTTGTATCTTTTGTTTCTTTGTCTCTTGTCTCGATTTGTGGACTTGTAGGTACCCAAGATCCCATAGATTGATAAAGGCTTGACGTGAGATACTTGGCTAGCGATGATCTCATAGGAACCCTAGTGATATAAAGGGTAGTATGGTCTTTTCTTAGGGCCCCATTCAGGATCACAACAACTTCACCACTTAATGCTTTAATATGTGTTTTACACTTAATACTCATTTGTAGCCCGTTGCTTGGTGGTACACTCGATTGGATTAATATACTTTTGCTATGCCTGCTGCATCACGAGGTCTCTAGTATATTAGGATGTGTTGTCCACAAGAGATTATCCCTATTAGAGCTTTACACATGAGAATGCTTATTATTATCTTTTATCCCATAAGATGTGCAGCTGCAAGTGGATCTTCAACCTGGCCAATCTCCATCCATTGATTCAACCCACTATAAAAGTAAACTAGATTGATCTGGTAAACAAAGGTAAAAGAAAGAAACAAAGTCTTGTTGATGTGTCCTTTTATTTCCTTTTAGCATTGCTTTCCAAGGTTGGGTTAAACCTTGGTCTGCTAGGGAAAAAGCTATTATACTACATCTGTGAATCTGGATCGAAGGTATCAATCCTTTTCCTGTCGCTGTTGTCGGGGAAGCAATTTCGCTATCTTGGTGAGGTAACTAGAGACCTTGTTTTTAGTTTTATTGTTGTTTGTAGTTTTATTCTTGTTATTAGTATACTTTCTAGTTATCTATTTGAAAATCCAAAAATTAGTTACTTGTTATTTGTTTTCTTTACTTTAAAACACCAAAAATATAAAGAGCCATGTCTCAAAACAGACTTGGGGAGTATGCTACTCCTACTGATGATTTTACTTTAAAATACACCAAAAATATAAAGATCCATCACTCAGCCCACTTTTGACGTAGAAGCATATGAAATTAAGCCTAACCCTTTAAGTTTGGTTTAGCAAAACCAATTTGAAGGCTCATCTTCTGAGGATTAAGGTTTGCACTTAAATACTTTTACTAAAATTTGTGACATGATGCGTATTAAGGATGTAGATCCAAGTGTTGTTAAATTAAGGTTGTTTCCTTTCTCTCTTAGAGGAAAGGCTAAGGACTGGTTGCTAGCTCTACCTAAGAGCACTATTAAATCTTGGGAGGAATGTACTAATATGCTTATGACTAATTTTCTCCCCCAGCTAAAACTATGCAATTGAGATCCAACATTACAAGCTTTAGACAAGAAGATCGTGAGCCACTAGTGCTTGCATGGGAAAGGATGAAATAAGGCATAATGAATTGTCCTAGTCATGGGATGGAAGAATGGCTTATATTGTATTTGTTTTATAATGGCCTTAACCCTATGTATAAGTCTATGCTAGATACTGCAGCAAGAGGAACAATCATGGGAAAGCAAGTGAGTGTTGCAAACAAATTACTTGATGATATGCAAAACAACCATGCCCAATGGCATGTGGAGAAATCCTCGAAAAGAGTGAGTTCAATCACCGAGGTAAACAATGAAGAGCTTACATCTAAGGTAGATGAGTTACTCAACATAGTAAAGGGTAATGAAGATACCCAAGTTAATGCAATCGCTACTGATGTTAATGCTATTAATTTTATAGCTCGCACCCCTTATAATCCTGCAGGCAAAAACCAAAATTATGCTTCTAATGTTCAAAAACATTACTCTAATCCTGCAGGAGCTCCTTACAATAATTATGATAATCATAATGGAGGAAATCATGGCAATCTCTCATTTGACCAAACTGTTAGAACTTTTATGCAAGCTCAAACCGAGCAAAATAATATGCTCATTGAAATCACGGAGAACCATGAGAGTAGTATAGGGAAATTATCTAACCAAACCATTGCAATTAGAAATGATGTACATGCTCTACAGGAAAGGACAAAGACCATGGAGGCTCAATTGGGCAAGGTAGCGGAGAGCCAAGCTCTCATACTAGCAAAGTTTGCTGGGAAGCCTGAGCCAAATCCGGTAGGAGCCCTCAAGATGATGAGGGTGGTAACAAATAAACAAAAGCCTGAAGAGTTGGATTATAGCAATGCACCAACACCGGCATATACCATGGAAGATCTACTAAAGATGATCACAATAAATAATCATAGTATAGAACAAGGTAATGATGTTATGTACCAACAATTTATTCAACAAGTAGCATCTAAAATTCGTGATTTAGAGATGGGTATAAGAGACTAGCTGATAAACTTCCTGCTAAGCTAGATGATATATTTGAGCCCACTATTAAGATTAAGGTTGGGGTTAATGAGATATCTGCACTTTGTGATCTAGGTGCAACTGTCTCAACGATTTCCAAAAGCCTATTTGACAAGGTAAAGTTGGTGCCATTTGCAACTACTGAATTAAGACTCCATCTAGCGGATTTTACTTATAAACAAGTTGGGATAAAGGAGAATATAGTTGTTGAAATTAAAGGTAGCACCACGCTTATCGATCTTGTTATTGTGGACATGCCTGAAGATCCCATGTCACCTAGGTAGGCCCTTCCTAAGAACTATTAAAGCACTAATCATTTTACATGAAGGGAATGTGAGAATAGGACTACCATCTAGAGATCCTTTTATATCCCACTTCCCTAGGAAGAAGAAGGCCAAGCCTAATGATGACGATGGGAAATTTGAAATTTCTCTGCCGGATCTGTATTGGATACCCCTGAACTAGTTGGTTGAGTCCGTCTGATGCCTCTCCTTCTACCCACCCAGCCTCCCAAGCCTTCTAGCCCCTAATCGCTGGGGATCTCCCTCTCTGGCGACCACATCACGTTTCCTCTCCACAAATCCTTCTCTCCTCATCTCCACCTACTAGCAGATAGCCTGATCGTGTATCTTCATGGAGGTTTTTTCAAGCAGCTGGAAGGTTTCATACAGTGGGGCAAAGCTGTGTGGTAAGTTCCTCGAAGGTTCCCTGTCTATCTCAATAGAAAGTGCCTGGATCGTCCACCATAATGCTCTTGGTTTTCCGTTGCAGTGTAGACAAATTGAAAATGGGGAGAAAATTATTTCTGATGCTGTACTAAAGTTTCCTTCTCATTTGGTAAGAGTCAATGAAGAGTTAGTGTATCTAGCTATATCTTTTGCAAGATCTGCTGGATCTGGTCTTGGAGAAGAAAATTGTCCTTTACGCTAGAAAGTCCTTTGTAGTTTAACGGTGCTTGGTAATTCGGTTCAGAGAGAAGCTTTTCTTATTATGAGACCTCAATCGAAAAGGCTTGTGCTTATCTCTCAGCAAGAGGTCCTTATTGATGCTAGATTCTTACTCCTTCATAAAAAAATGTCTCTGGTATTACCATTGAAATGCCGGTTCACATAGTGATTATTGGAGACCAAGTGGCTTCTGTTCATTCTAAGGATCCATCTATAGATATTGTGAATAAATCTTTTGATGCCAGGAACACACCTAGTGTTGGCCTTATTCTGGATTTCAGTATTGGTTTAAAGTTTGAGGAAAGCACTCGTTTAAAATTTGGTTATCTAGTGAGGTTCATTAGTGCTTACAGAAGAAGGGAATTCTTTCTTGTCATTTCCTTTGGCAGAGCTAAGTTCAGACATGAAAAATTCACCATTGGACTGGTGCTTCAAGCTTGTTTTGGAGGTACTTCGACACTTTTTCGCGTGCATCATCTTCAGGACCGAACATTCAGGTTCTCTGTCGCCTCACGTGCAGTGGGGTTTGAAATCTAAAATCTAGGCAAATTTACAAATATTATGTTTGGGGATATGGAGGTCCCAATTGGAGATTTGAAGAAAGAAATATCATCAAGAGCAAGAAAAGACGTGGCAGTTGGTTTCAAAAGACAAAAAGAAGGGCATTTCACCAGCCTGATCTCCCAATGACAAAAATCAGTCTTTGACCGTCTGCAGTTCCCTTTTTCGTGCCATGACTTTACTTGTACGTGTTCAATTCCGGGTCAATCGTTGCAATCAATGGGGAATACACCCGTGTCTTATTCTCAAGCAGTAATTAAGGGATACAGTTTTAATTCTAGACAGACTAATTTAATTTCTGATTTGATGGACCCGTTATTGCCAGGTCTTTTTAGCAATTGGAAATTTCCTTCCTTTCTGAAACTCCCTTGGCCTGGTGGCAATTTCCTTCTCCGGTTCAAGGCCCATGGGCTGTCCCCAAAAATCAAGGAAGTAACACATGCAAAAGATTTTGTGGAGTTTTTCTCACCGAAGGAGATACACTGTCTGACTGTCTCCTCGCCTTCGTTGTCTCCTTCACCGAACACTATTTGTCACTCAGGTTTCTGCTCCCCTCCTGTTGTCTCGCCTCACACCACATCAATGGCATACATTCCATAAATCCCATACCTTTTGTGCCCCTTGGGTTTTAGATCATGCAAGTGGAAGGAAGAACGACTGTGAAGCGTGATGTGGTACCTGGTCAGGAGAAGCTGCATGAACAATTTGCCATTGTAATGATTACTCCAATGCCACCATGTCATATCCCGTTTGACAATGTTAGGGAGGTTATGCAAGACTTCCTCACAAATACTGCTGATGTGGGGTTTAGGGCTCTACAAGATTGCCCCTTCGTGTTGCCTATGTGCAATTCAATAATGTCAGTGATAGGGATAGAATGATCAGAGATAGTCCTCACCAATTTTAATATTTTCTAGTTTCTTTCACCAAACATAATGAGGGAATAAATTGGAGAAGGGATCAATTTAACAGAGAATGTTGGCTAATGCTGGTAGGGCCTCCCTTGGATCATCTGAATACTAAAGATTTAAATGCTATCTTTTCTGATATTGGCAAGATTATTCTGTGGGAAAAGGATTCCAACAACAAAGGGAGAATATAGGTTAAAGTGAGAGTTACTGACCTTGTTGAAATCGCAAACAGTGTGAGACTAACTGAAGGTGATCATCCTGAAGTTGAATCTTGGACCTTTTCAGTTGAGGTAATGCTCCAAAATTTGCTGGGGGTGGACCAACAGATGATGATCCTTTTCCTGATGAGGGGGTGGGTCCACATCATCTACCTGATGCCAATCATGGCTCTTTTGTCCCACCACCTGCTCCTATTCTCAATGAAGAAAACAATGCTGGTTGGGGACATTGGGAAATGCCACCTGATAATGCTGACTTGGAAAATGATCCTCAACAAATGGATGAGGATGATCAGCCGAATTTGGCACTGCAAGGTTTGTTTAATGCCGTTGAAGCTGACGATGCGCCCAATGCTCAAAACCATACTAGTCCGACAATTTATTTTGCTACATCTGATGGAGACAACTCTGTTAATCAGATGGATGTTCAGGAAAACCACATTGCCAACAATGAAGTAAACCAAGTGTTACATGCTGGTCCTATTATGGGGGATGGTCTTCTTAATCTACAGATGGCTTATCAGGATGTGGACTTTGAGGATCAAGTGGTAAATCAAATTCAGGATAATGAACAAGGCCAGGTCGATAATGAGGTCCACTTGGGAAACCAAGCTTCTAATAATGACATTACTCCAGTTGACAATAATGAACAAGGGAATGTAGATAATGATGATTTTATGCTAGAAGACATCAACCTGCTGTAGCCTAATGAAGCCCACCTGCAAATAGGCATGGTTATAACTTTTTTCTACCCTACTTAGGATGATGTATGCAGCACTTCCTCTAAGAAGGTTGTTGAGCTATGGGACAAATCGCTGAGATACATGTAAGTTGGTTTCACTTCATAACTATGATGCTATTGACTCCTGAAAATTTTGATTGAACCAATAAATTCCTCAAATCTCAGTTATGGGAACTCTTAAAAGAATCCTTCACCTCTGAACAAGCCATTTCTCTTCTAGTGCCTGACAAATGCTTTCTCTCTCAGGCTCCAATCTTCAGTGGCTTGGAGGAACTGAATAAAGACAACACTAAATCTACTACTATAAAAACTCCTAAAAGGAAAAGGGCCAACAAAGCTCCTCTTGTTGAGTCTGAGGTAAGAAGAAGTCCTAGACTGGTTGAAGTAAATAAAGGATTTTGAGATCATTCAAATTGCAATGATAAAAATTGCCTCTCCTGCATTGCTACTCCTCCTGAATTAAATACCAAAGTGGTTAAAATCTTGGCAACCTCCTTTTGCAAGGTGGCTGATGATGCATTGGATAAGAAGCTGCAGAAGAAAGGAAAGCTGCAGGGAAAAGAGAGAAAGACTGGGAATGCTAGCACCCAGCCAGCAAGGAAGAAATGGAGTTAATTTCCAATGTTGATACACCACTCAATAATACTCTGTGTCTGTGCACTTGCCTTCTATGTACTGGCATTATATTTCTGTGTGTCTTAGATGGTTATCTAGAATTTTTTTGTAGTATGTTGGCTTTGGAAGCCAAAACATGTTCTTTTGTTTATCTATCATACTTTTGAACTAAGTGATACTCTTTTGGTTATTCTGTCAACAAACAAGATGGCTGAAAGTTGCCTACACACAGACAATAATTCTTCCTACAAATGGAGAACCCCACTTTGGATGGACAAGAGTGGGATCACAAAAAAATATAGTTTCTTAATGGATTACAACAAACAATGGAAATTCATGAATTGGAACATTAGATAAATAAATTGTAAGAATATGGCTATGACATTATATGTCTACAAGAGACTAAAAGGGAATTTTTTGACATGGAGTACTGATACATTGCAAATGTATTTATAATTTTTGATGTTAAATGCTTGGTTTTATCCACTTTCTTGTGTTTTGTCCACACTTTGGAGTACTATTCATATGATTTCTTGGACTATGCTATTAACAAGAGCCATAGTGTCAGCTGCCTGTTTTCTGCTATTTTTGGTTCCAGGAAAGTCAGAAAATGAATATTCTCGGAATTGGACGGGACAAAAGCCAAAGTGCCTATTTTCCGGAAGTCATCAGATGCTCGAATACGAGACGGAGAGGGGCCAGGGGGCACCACACCACCTGGCCATGCGGCCCAGCCTGGCCCGCGCCAGGGGGTGGTGTGGCCGCCTCCGGCACCCCTCGGCCTCCCCTTCCGCCTATAAGATGCCCTCGGGACAAAAACCCTAAGGACCCGATAAAAAATCCGCGAAAGAGTCTGTTGCCGCCGTCATCTCCATCCCTGGATCGGGAGGGATCTGAAGCTCTTCCCGGCACCCTGCCGGAGAGGGAAATTCACCCTAGAGGCCTTCTTCATCACCATGCAAGCCTCCGTTGTGATACGGGAGTAGTTCATCCTTGGACTACGGATCCATGTAGTAGCTAGATTGTTGGTTCTCCTCCTTTGTGCTTTCATGTCTAGATCTTGTGATCTCCGTTCATGATCAAGATCATCTATTTGTAATTCTGCATGTTGTGTTTGTCGGGATCCGATGGATATTGAGATGCTATTTCAGATTGATTATTGATTCTATCATGTCTTTGTTATTTGTGATCTTGCATGCTTTCCGTTGTTAGTAGCTATCTTGGCCAAGTAGATGCTAGCAACTCCAAGAGTTAGTATTTATGCTCGATAGTCTGGTAATTTGGGGAAGTGACAGAAATCTCTAAGGTACTAGATGTGTTCATAGAAAAATTGTATTGTTTACTTTACACACAATTCGTAAAGCAATAATATGTTGCTTGCAACTTAATACTGGAGGGGGTTCGGATGATAACCTGAAGGTGGATTATTAGTCATAGATGCAGTTGGATGGCGGTCTATGTATAATGTTGTAATGCCCAATCAAGTCTCAAAGGAATCAAGATGATTAGTATATGCATATATTGCTTTCTCGATATTTGTCAATTGCCCCGCTTTAATTTGTTCACCCAGCATGTTATCTATCTTAAGGAGAGCCACCTCTAGTGTAGCATCCCAATTGTCTAACAATTGCAATGCTACTAACCTAGTCTACATATATGCTACTTCCTACATATAATTGTTGCATCATAATTATATCATGCTCATGTCATCATGCCACCTTGCATTTGAGCATCATATAAAACCCTTTTGATTTTGTTCTTCCCTCATATGCATTATTAATTGTATTTGGCTCTTGATATATTGTATTTGAATCTTGATAAATGCCTGATGCCCAAGTTGAGTTGGGGGCATATCTTTTAATTCCTCTCCACCACCTTTCTTCGTCACCACCTTATAATTCCACCATTCCAATTACCCATGAGCTTGTATTTCTTTCTCTTTTGATATTTATTCTAGATCATGGGTTGGGGTGGATTTAATTCTAATTCCTTTTGCTTGGCCTTTATTCCATATTTTGGGAATGCATAAGACTAATGCCATGTTATTATTATTGTTTTCACAAGCATCAACATGGCCATTAATTATTATGCATGGGCCATGCAAGAGCACCACCACCTTTAGCCATTTGCTTTTCTCTTGGTTTAAGTGGTTCTTTCTTTATGGGATCATCTCCATCTCTCTCCACCATCCCCATGATCTCATCAACACCATTATTTTTCTTCATGCATGATCATATGAGAAACTATCCACATTGCTTTTATTTTCTCCTTTACACTTGACCATGCCATGATCAGGCCACCTTAAAGGAAACCCTATGCCATGTCCTCCCCATCTCCTCCTTTCCCTAAACCAACGATGCAGTCCTCATCCTACCTTAACCATGCTAATCTACCACCTTAGATTACCCTAACCCTCTACTCTCTCTCTTTTCTCTCTACCTAGCCGAGCTCTTCTCTCTCTCTCTAAACCGGGGCATCACCCCTTACCTACCCCACCATGCCTACCCTACCTACTCTACCACCCCATCTACCCCAAGCCCAACTAAAAACCCTAACCCGAGCCATCTCTCTAACCAACCCTAGCTCACCTGAGCCTCCCCTCTCCTCTCTCTTCTCTCTCACTGCCGGGCATGCCCAACCCGAACCTGCCCCGCCTTGCTCTCTTCCTGGCCCACCTGCCATGCCTGCCCTGCCCCAGGTCGAGCCCCAACTCGTGCACGCGAGGAGGAGGAGGAAAAGGTGGCCGGGGACACCTTTATCTCTACCCCACTACCGCACGTCACCCCATCCCCGTCCCTATCTACTCCCTCGCCTCACGCGCACTGGCCTTGCCAGATCCACCCCAGGTCCCTGACTCTCCCCTCCTTCCTCTCCACTGACGCATCCTCCCTCTCACCGGTCACCGCCAGTACCGCCGCCGCTCCCTCGTTCCAGCGGTCGTGGTTGATGCGGAGGTGGTCGAGGAGTCCGAGGAGGTTCCCCTACTTCACCCGCTACGCGCCAGCGAGGAGGAGAAGGCCACCATTGCCGCAGTACGTCGACGCCCCGACGAAACCCTAGGTTGTCGGCCGCCAGCCTCATAGTCGCCCTGCTACGCCCCAAGCCGATCCGCCACCGCCAACCTCTCCGCGGTGAGTCTCTCTGCCGCCCAGACAACCTCCGCCCCGCCGTAAAACCCTAGCCGCGGTAGACGTTTCGCCGAGCACTCCCAGTGCGCCGTGGTCACACGCGTCTGCATGTCGCCGCGTCACGCAGCGACCTATCTAGCGCCTGTCCGCTTCCCTGTCACCATCCCTCGCTCAGCCACACTGGTTACTGCCGCCGAGCGCGAGCCCCAGGTCCCTAGATCGAATCCCCACCGCGCCGCGCGCCCGCTGTCGCCGTGCGTGCTGTCAGTTTCGTCAGAAACGCGTAGAAGAAAACAGTGCCACCGCGCACTTTGCTAAAAACCCCCTAGCTTTTTGATCTGCTAAACCCGCGCCCCCTCGCGACCCACCTGCCAGCCTCTGTGAGCTTTTTACAGAAAGGAACCCCGGTTTTTAGTAGCCTTAACCCGCGCTCCAGCTCAACCCCACTGTCAGCCTCTGCGGGTTCAACCGCTGGCCCGTGGACCCGTAGCCACTGGATCCACCTGTCCGCCGCATTGGCTATGCAGGGCCGCGGTGGAAAAAGTCCTCTACACGCTGCGTTGCCAGTCAGGCCGGTCCCACCATCAGCGACTAGGGCTGGAGTATGGCTGGGTAACAAAAGTAATTTTGGCTATCTATTTAAAACAAACAAATTCCAAATTGTTTAAATTCAAATTTAAATCAGATTTTAAATAACTTTCAAATTATAAATACAAATAATACATATAATATATGTTTTGGAATCAGAAAAATGTGAGGATTTCAAATATGCCATTCAAAATAATGTTTGAGCACTTTAAATTTTCGAGATAATTAAAATTACAATAAAATGCCCTTTTCTTAATAAATTAATAACTTTAATTCTACAACTCAAAATTTGACAAATAATATGTCTAAATTGATCAGCGCGACGAGCCTGTTCTATCTATGCACTCCTTGTTCTGATTTGAAGCATGCATCATGTCATTATTACAAACCAAAACTGTTTATGACAATAAAATTTGGCTAACTAATTAATAAAATGCTTTATTCTTGTACCACACCTCACCCTTGCCATGCTACTTTAATGCCATGTAAATTGTGCATCATTCATCATGGCATGCTTGTTTGCTTGTCGCATTTTAATTCATATGCTTGTGCACTTTATTTATGTTGGCCCTTGTTTGTTTGGTTCTTCTTCGAATAGACGCCCAGCAGGAGAATTACCAGGAATCACAGGAGTACTACCCAGATCCATCTCTCGCTTCAACTGAGCTGCCAGGCAAGCACTACCACATGCTTGCATACATATAGTACATATTGCCTCTATCTTATTCTTGCATCATTGAGTCGCGATTGCATTAAATTGAATCCCAAGTACTGCATAGCCTTTACTTTTAAACCCCACCGAAGCTTGTTCCTCCATCCCATGAGCCATTACTACAGGAGTTGTTTGAGCCATGCGAGTCGTAGAAAAGCATGTGTAGGGTATGTGAGTGTCTGATGGATAACGAGGTACCTAAACAACTTAACTTGAGTAGTAATGGGAAAACTAATCAAAGCGGCACCAGTGAGCAATATCTGCTATTTGGTTTTCATGCTCACTTGTGTCCCGTAGGACCCCGAGTACTTGATTCATGTTCCTTGACTATTCGCACTATCCACATCCGGGAGGCCTTATGGACCCCCCTGAGCCAGAGCATGATTCATTTCTATTCCTTGGGGCCACAATTAGTTTGGGGTTTTATTACTATCCTGTACTTATGCCATGTTTACTGTTTATTTACGATTGTGCGTGGAGCACCTGTACTGTTTTGGATCATGACACGTTTTCGCTGTATCAACAAGCCCAGTCACACTTTCGGGTTCCCAGTCGTTTACCGCCGTCCACACAAACCCTGGGTCCGTTCCGGAGCCGGCCAACTTCGTTGCGGGTAGCTTAGTGGGGTGGCCCCCTGAAATATTTCTGAATCATGTGATTGCTTTGTCGTGAATGCCTCGTTGGATTTTGAGTTGGTTTTTCCGAGGTTGATCGAGTGTGTGTTGCTATTTGTGCACCCCTGCTGGGTAAATCTTTCTGAAAGCCGTGTCCGCAGTTATGGACGACTTGGAGCACAGTTTCTCGATCATAGACAAGTATAACTAAAGTACCGCTTTTAATCTGACTAAATACCTGACTAGTAAATAGTGCAATGCTGATGGAATGGTTAATAAAATTGCCAACGAATGGGTTGTTCGTCCGCTTTCTTGTTGGTAAGCGAGAAGGAGGATGGATCTGTTAATTATACTGTTATAACTGTTATTACTAATTAACGGACATCCGCCTATCATTGGGTTGGCGGATGCTTAGCGAGTATCTATAGGCTTGTTAGTTATTATCTTTTGCTGCAATTGCGTCACCCCAGGTATATGTCCCCTTTAGAGGCATAAATACTTGCTGAGTACCCCTAGGGTCTCACACGATAAATTGTTTGATTCAGATGAACATGTGTGCTCGCAAGATGGATACCGGGTGGAGGGGACAGATGATGTTGGCAACGATCACTCGGTGTAGAGATTTCGGGAATGGGAATCCGTGAGATCTGTGGGCGGGATGTGTTTATTTATGTGGCATCTTATGCCGATTTGCTTCTTATTCGTACTTGGATCTTGCTTTCCGCTTCTGCCTGATACTCTGATGTTTGTTGTATGAGGAGCTATCCTAAAATATTATCTCTATCTAGGAAATTTGAATCTTGCCGTATGGCGTTGCAATACTTCTACTTCTTTTAGATGGAATGGCTATGAGGATTGTTGTATGTGGCTTGCATACATACTCACTTGTGTATGTAGTTGATCCCTTCGCCTGCCGATTACGCCGCTCGTTCTTGTCCCGATGTTCTGAAAGTGGTTAGGACGGCCGAAAGGTATACCGTGAGTGGCCCCGGACCCCACCGTACTATTTTAACCACTTTCGCTCATCCAGGCATGCAACTAAGAGCGTAATTCACCGAGGTAGTTACAATTGGTATCAGAGGCATCCCGCCCTTCAGGGTCTCAGCCAAAATGGTCGTTGTCAGTCTAGCAATATTTTTGGTAGTTATGTATACTAGGGAAAAACAAAACGTGAGAGTAGGACTGCTTCCATTTTCTTCTTACCCACCCACCCATCCTTTTTCTGGTAAGGAAGTGTAACATTTTCAATCCTCTTCTAAAATTCAAACTAGGATTCACATGTTCGGGGTTCTGTAGTACCATAGGTTGTGTGTGTGTGTAATTCTTTGTCTATCTGTTGCATCCAACTTGTTATCGCTATCTGCCTTTTGGTTATCAACTGTTGGTACATTCCATACCGACAGGCCTTTGTAAAACGACGCGATCTATCTGGTTTGTTTATACCGGCGCGATCTGCCTTACTCCTTGTTAACTGGTGCCATCTTGTTAAGGGTGTTCTTCCTTCCAGCATGCTATCATAGAATGTGGAGTTGCTAATCCCTATCTGATAAGTGGGTTTGCGCATTTATTGGTATTTTAATGCCGGAAAATGCGGAATTTTTTTTTGATACATCTGTGTTTCCACACTCCTCTTCAGTCGTGTGTGAAACATTATCTATCTTCCTTTATCAGCATGTTCATGCTAACCTATCCTTTTGTCACCGACACTTGATCATGGAGTTTTACTTCATCTCCAAATTCTCTTGGGGCTAATTACATAACATGTGTCGATCCGATGCTGGTGATTGTAATTTGGTTCTCAGTATAGCTATATGACACTTATCATGAGTGAAGTATGGTTAATGCTATCAATTGCATCCTCCAAATGATGGCGGTTATCTCCTGTGATTTTGAGTTATACCGTGATCATATCTATGCATATTCAAGTATCTTTGGCAATCCGGAGTTTTTGCAAGGGACTACGATGGTCTATCATCTGTTTATCATGCTTCCCATCTTTTTGAAGTCCATATCCGCAAAATTCTCTTTGATACGAGGGAATTGCATCTTTGTGCCTCTAAAAGATTTTCTCAAGGTATGATCTATCATCGTTTCTTATCCAAGATCTCTTTATCTTTGTAACCGGCGATCCAATCGACGATGTGAACCAGTTGGCATTTCCTGTTCTCTTCCGAAGGACCAGATAATCTATTCTGCCAGTGCATCTTCTTCAACATGAACCCATGCTCTTAATATTGATCTTTCAAAGAGCGTTGAGCTCAAGAAGTGTTTCGAGCATTTGTTCGTCTCTCTCTCCTCTTGAACTTGGTATTCTAGGAATATCTTGTTAATCCGTGGTGGTATATCTTCATGATATGCTTGCCTATTCTATATCAATGGAAGGACATGGAAGGTCATCTATGTCTTTTCTCTCAAGCTTCGTGAACACTGCCTGTGTGCAAAGTTCTCAAAGTGTGAATTATGGCTTCTTGAAGTCACCTGTCTCGACCACGTCCTTCTGCTAAATACATCGCTTCAATTCTGGAATCAGCAAGCCCATTGTTAATTCCATCTTCCATCTTCAACCAACCCGGAGTTTTTCCTTGTTAGCAAGTTATCATCGTCGTTGCGCTGAAGATTTCCTCAAGACTGCTAAATCTCTCTCAATCATTTCAAGAAGAACATGGAGTTCTTTTCACCTCTGTCTCGTTAAGTAATCTGTTGAAACCCTCTCGTTCTATCGTCTATGCTCAATCCACCGGAGGCCATGAAGACTTTTCTGATCTTTTGTAATCCTTCTGTTCAAGTTGGTGCTATCTTTTTCTCTACCTGTTGAATCTTGCAGTTGTTCTCTGTAATCTTCCTTCATATCTTTTTCGGTGGTTTGGATCTTCCGACATGACGACAACATCATCAACCTTATCTATCTTGGATCTGGCGAATCATTTGCATCGTATCTTTATTTTTCTTATGGAGTTCCATGAGTTCTTTTTGTCAGGATCTTCAGTCTGTCTTTGGGAGTTGGGTTGCATGATTTTCTTATTCATGTACGGAGTAATGCTTTGGGTGTGGGATGGAGTAGCTACCATACCACTACTCTTATCATTCGCTCTTGTACATTGAATTGGTGGATTAATGTGATTTAACTCATTCCACGGAAGTAGAAGTGGCCTTTATCCCTTAATACTTTAGTTCCGCCCATGTCTTTCCGGAGTGCTCTCTCGAAGAACATAATCAATAATCTCGTGTTGGTGGTCTTGACTATTCTAGACGAAGCAAATCTTCTATGATCTGGTGGAAGAAAATGAAAATTCTTCTCGGTTCCTCTTCATCCAACCGGTGTTCGACATCGTCCAACAAGATGGATGAAGTATATATTTGACTTCCTTTTGTCAATCCTTTCTCGTGGGAAAGCCAATTATGGTTGATGCCATCAGACGCAAATCTATTGCGTTAGCCTCAAGGTTATAGAAAGCAACAAGTATCCCTACAATAAACTCCAGATCCTCTATATTCTTTTCTTCTCGGGATCCCACCATAATCTAGCATCACCTCCTTATCTTGAAGTTATATTCGCGCACCTCAATTGCGTGATCCTTAGGTTCTTACCGGCGTAACAAAATCCAATCCGACAATGTCTAACTCAATACTTCCGTTGATATCAAGGAACTTTCTTGTTTGAAGGCAATAATGTTTCCCGAATCTCCATTCCTTTAATCCGAGAGAAGATACAATGCTATTGTCATAGTGGTTCAAAACCTCTCCAATCTAGCTCTTTCTTCCGACGAGACAAAGATTCATCCTCTCTAGTATCGGTAATTCTTTAATCTTAATGGTGTGTTTTGTTTTTTTATCCATGATACATCATCCTTTCCTTTTCTTTCACAAGTGGTTCTAGTCTTTTATCTTGTTTCTCGAAAAACCGGAGCTATGTTCATCCTACCCTTCTTGCCTAACGACAATCCTTCAATTCTTCTAACCCTTTGTGTCTCAAGCAAAACGCAAGACTCGCAACAAGTCTAGCAAGTTTTGCAAGGAATAAGGGTCGCACCATTCCGTGGTTCATCAACTTGGGAACATGAGGGTCACCTTCGTTCCGAACACCCGCCTCTCCTTGTGTTGTTTTCTTTTTCCTAGGAATCTCGGGGCGAGATTCTTGTTTAGAGGGGGAGAGTTGTAGCATCCCAATTGTCTAACAATTGCAATGCTACTAACCTAGTCTACATATATGCTACTTCCTACATATAATTGTTGCATCATAATTATATCATGCTCATGTCATCATGCCACCTTGCATTTATGCATCATATAAAACCCTTTTGATTTGGTTCTTCCCTCATATGCATTATTAATTGTATTTGGCTCTTGATAGATTGTATTTGAATCTTGATAAATGCCTGATGCCCAAGTTGAGTTGGGGGCATATCTTTTAATTCCTCTCCACCACCTTTCTTTGTCACTACCTTATAATTCCACCATTCCAATTACCCATGAGCTTGTATTTCTTTTTCTTTTGATATTTATTCTAGCTCATGTTGGTTGGGGTGGATCTAATTCTAATTACTTTTGCTTGGCCTTTATTCCACATTTTGGGAATGCATAAGAATAATGCCATGTTATTATTATTGTTTTCACAAGCATCAACATGGCCATTAATTATTATGCATGGGCCATGCAAGAGCACCACCACCTTTAGCCATTTGCTTTTCTCTTGGTTTAAGTGGTTCTTTCTTTATGGGATCATCTCCATCTCTCTCCACCATCCCCATGATCTCATCAACACCATTATTTTTCTTCATGCATGATCATATGAGAAACTATCCACATTGCTTTTCTTTTCTCCTTTACACTTGCCCATGCCATGATCAGGCCACCTTAAAGGAAACCCTATGCCATGTCCTCCCCATCTCCTCCTTACCCTAAACCAAAGATGCAATCCTCATCCTACCTTAACCATGCTAATCTACCACCTTAGATTACCCTAACCCTCTACTCTCTCTCTCTTTTCTCTCTACCTAGCCAAGCTCTTCTCTCTCTCTCTCTAAACCGGGGCATCACCCCTGACCTACCCCACCATGCCTACCCTACCTACTCTACCACCCCATCTACCCCAACCCCAACTAAAAACCCTGACCCGAGCCATCTCTCTAACCAACCCTAGCTCACCCGAGCCTCCCCTCTCCTCTCTCTTCTCTCTCACTGCCGGGCATGCCCCACCCGAACCTGCCCCGCCTTGCTCTCTTCCTGGCCCACCTGCCATGCCTGCCCTGCCCCAGGTCGAGCCCCAGCTCGTGCACGCGAGGAGGAGGAGGAAAAGGTGGTCGGGGACACCTTTATCTCTACCCCACTCCCGCACGTCACCCCCATCCCCGTCCCTATCTACTCCCTCGCCTCACGCGCCCTGGCCTCGCCAGATCCACCCCAGGTCCCTGCCTCTCCCCTCCTTCCTCTCCACCGACACATCCTCCCTCTCGCCGGTCACCGCCAGTACCGCCGCCGCTCCCTTGTTCCAGCGGTCGTGGTTGACGCGGAGGTGGTCGAGGAGTCCGAGGAGGTTCCCCTGCTTCACCCGGTACGCGCTAGTGAGGAGGAGAAGGCCACCACTGCCGCAGTACGTTGACGCCCCGACGAAACCCTAGGTCGTCGGCCGCCAGCCTCGTCGTCGCCCTGCTACGCCCCAACCCGATCCGCCGCCGCCAACCTCTCCACGGTGAGTCTCTCTGCCGCCCAGACAACCTCCGCCCCGCCGTAAAACCCTAGCCGCGGTAGACATTTCGCCGAGCGCGAGCCCTAGGTCTGCACGTCGCCGTGTCGCGCAGCGACCTATCTAGCGCCCGTCCGCTTCCCTGTCACCATCCCTCCCTCAGCCACACTGGTTACCGCCGCCGAGCGCGAGCCCTAGGTCCCCAGATCGAATCCCCACAGCGCGGCGCGCCCGCTGTTGCCGTGCGTGCCGTCAGTTTCGTCAGAAACGCGTAGAAGAAAAACAGTGCCGCCGTGCACTTTGCTAAAAACCCCCTAGCTTTTTGATCTGCTCAACCCGCGCCCCCTCGCGACCCCACCTGCCAGCCTCTGTGAGCTTTTTACACAAAGGCACCCCGGTTTTTAGTAGCCTTAACCTGCGCTCTAGCTCTTCCCCACTGTTAGCCTCTGCGGGTTCAGCCGCTGGCCCGTGGACCCGTAGCCACTGGTCCCACCTGTCCGCTGCATTGGCTATGAGGGCCGCGATGGAAAAAGTCCTCTGCGCTGCGTTGCCAGTCAGGGCGGTCCTACCGTCAGCGACTGCGGCTGGAGTATGGCTAGGTAACAAAAGTAATTCTGGCTATCTGTTTAAAACAAACAAATTCCAAATTGTTTAAATTCAAATTTAAATCAAATTTTAAATAACTTTCAAGTTATAAATACAAATAATACATATAATATATGTTTTGGAATCATAAAAATGTGAGGATTTCAAATATTCCATTCAAAATAATGTTTGAGCAGTTTAAATTTTCGAGATAATTAAAATTACAATAAAATGCCCTTATCTTAATAAATTAATAACTTTATTTCTACAACTCCAAATTTGACAAATAATATATCTAAATCGATCAGCGCGGCGAGCCCGTTCTATCTATGCACTCTTTGTTCTGATTTGAAGCATGCATCATGTCATTATTACAAACCAGAACTGTTCATGACAATAAAATTTGGCTAAATAATTAATAAAATGCTTTATTCTGGTACCACACCTCACCCTTGCCATGCTACTTTAATGCCATGTAAATTGTGCATCATTCATCATGGCATGCTTGTCTGTTTGTCGCATTTTAATTCATATGCTTGTGCACTTTATTTATGTTGGCCCTTGTTTGTTTGGTTCTTCTTTGAATAGACGCGCAGCATGAGAGTTACCAGGAATCATAGGAGTACTACCCAGATCCATCTCTCGCTTCAACTGAGCTACCAAGCAAGCACTACCACATGCTTGCGTACATATAGCTCCTTCAAGCTACCAAGCAAGCACTACCACCCAGATCCACATGCTTGCGTACCATAGGAGTATAACCTCTTGGGGTTCCCAAACGAGTTCTACATCAACACCACACCAGCATTTTTCTGACGCCGACACTGAGCCATCAAGTACATAAAAAAATTCTGCCCTTGCAAAATTCAATAAATTTGAATTCATACTAGCTGTGGGATCTCCAGGGGGCGTGATCATAATTTGGAATGAGCATTTTTTCCACGGAGAATTGGCATTTTAGAATGAGTTCTCCATTTCTGTGAAATACACCTCATCACTTTCAAATGAGTCCTGGATTCTAACAAACATCTATGATCCTAGCCACACAAACAAAAAAGATAATTTCCTAGAATGGTTTACCAAATATAAATATGCATGATGAGACTGATTGGATAATCATGGGGGATTTTAATTTTATCATACAACCTTCTGCCAGAAATAAACCTAGAGGTGATATCAATGAAATGCTATAGTTCAATGAAGCCATCTGAAATCTTGGAATTGTGGAATTACCTTGAAAAGGCAGAAAGTTCACATGGAGCAACATGCAAAAAAAACCTTTACTTGAAAAGCTATATTGGTTCTTTACTTCTAGATCATGGACTTGTTCTTACCCAAAAAATCTGGTTTATCCTTTAAAAAGACAACATCTGACCATGTGCCATGTGTGGTGAATATTGGTACCAAAATTCCAAAATAAAAAATCTTCAGATTTGAAAATGTTTGGTTACAACATAGCTCCTTCAAGGATATAGTGCAAAATGCTTGGAATATTCCTGTTCGTAACATGATTAGTGCAAAAAGAGTTAATGCCAAATTTAAAAATATGAGAAGAGCATTGAAATTATGGGCAAGAAAATAGCCTTGCTTGAATGAGATGATCTTAGAGATACCATTTATTTGTTGGATACTATGGAAGACTTAGGCCTTTAAATGTTGAGGAGTGGGATCTCAGAGATATCCTCAAAACTTAAATCATCACACTTATTCGAAATCAGAGAACCTACTAGAAGCAGAGAGGTAAAATCAGATGGGTCAAATTGGGGGATGAGAATACAAAGTTATTTCACACAAGAGCTACAGTTAATTACAAACTCAATCATATTGCAATGCTGCATAATTCTGAAAATGTGGAGATTTGTGACCATGAGGGTAAAGCAAATATCCTTTGGAAAACCTTTAAGGAGAGAATGGGTACTGCTGATTCTCCACAAATGCAATTCAATCTACAGGACTTCTATGACCATAATAGCCCCCATGAGCTGCTCAAATCACTATAAATTCCTTTCTCTGAGAAAGAAATTAAAGAAGTAGTAATGAGCTTGCCCAATGAAAAATATCTTGGACCAGATGTCTTTAACAATGAGTTTCTCAAGAACTGTTGGTCCATAATTTCTAAGGACATAAAAGCTCTAATTCAAGATTTCTATGATGCAAAATTTTCCTTGGAAAGCATCAATAATTCCTATATATCAATGATTCCAAAAGGTGATAGTCCCACAACTACGGGTGACTTCAGACCAATCTCACTTTTGAATAGTGTTCTCAAGATCATCACCAAATTGTTGGCTAATAGATTACAAAGCATTATTCTTAAGTTGGTCCATAAGAATCAATATGGTTTTCTTAAAGACAGCTCTATTCAATGCCATCAATCCAAACAGGAGATTCTGGTACTAAAATTGGACTTTGAGAAGGCTTTTCATAAAATTGAGCATAATACTATTTTAAAGCTGCTCAAGGTTAGAGGGTTTGGAAAGAAATAGCTTACATGGATGGAATTGATCCTAAGTTCTGGCACTTCTTGAGTTTTACTCAATGGTGTACCTGGGAAATTTTTTTGTAGGAGAGAAGTGAGAGAGGGAGATCCTCTTTCCCCACTACCGTTTGTGCTGGCTGTTGATTTTCTTCAGTCCATCCTCAACAAGGCAATGAACACTCAGCTGATAAGTGCACCACTAAATTGCCCAACCTGCCCAGAGTTTCCTGTGATCCAATATGCTGATGACACTCTGGCTATAGTTAAAGCTGATGCTATTAACAACTGATTTTCCTCAAAGATTTACTCAATACATATGCTAATTCAACTGGTCTCAAGATCAACTACAATAAATTATGTGTGATCCCAATAAATCTGGATGAAGATAGAACTGATCACTTTGCCAGAACAATAAATTGCCAAAAAGGAACTCTCCCTTTCACATACCTAGGATTGCCACTTGGTATCACAAAACCTTCTAGTGAATATTTTTTTACCTATGGTGCAAAGAGTGGAGAGAAGACTGCGTGGTATTGCCAACTTCTTGAAATATGGTGGTAAACTTCTGATGGTTAAATCAGTTCTAGCCTCTCTGCCATTTTTGTTCATGTGTTGCCTACAAATCCCTCCATCCATCAAAAATCAGATTATTAAATACATGAGGCATTGCTTATGGAGGAAAAAACTGCTGATGTGCAAGCTAAAGGATTTGCATTAGTTGCTTGGTCCAAAATTTGTAGGCCAAAAGATCAGGGGGATTAGGAGTGTTGAATCTTGATGTGCAAAATAATGCTCTACTGCTCAAAAATGTGCACAAATTCTATAATAGAATAGATGCACCATGGGTTCATCTCATTTGGAAATCATACTATTCAGATGGAAAATTGCCTGGATCAAATTCTGTGGGATCTTCTGGTGGATATCCCACTTAAAACTAGTTGAATAGTTTAAAGGTTTAGTGAAGTGTACAGTTGGAGATGGCAAAAGTACACTGTTCTGGACAGATCTGTGTCAAGATTACTGTATTCAACACAAGTCCCCCCATTTAGCTTCTTATGCAAAGCATTCTGACATCACAGTCCATTTGGCTCTTTAGTCTGACCTACAGTGTCACAATAGACATTTGAAGAATTCTCTCAGCTACAACTCATGTGCAACTAGATGTCTGACAGTATACAACTAGGACAGATTGACCAGTGGTCATACATTTGGGGAACAAGGATTTCTGCACCAAGAAAGCTTATAACTGTATAATTGGCTACCAACTGACCATTCCACACTTCAATTGGATCTGTAACTCCTCATGTCAATCCAAGCACAAGTTTTTCTTTTGGTTATTACTGCTTGATAGACTGAATACCAGAAATCTCCTGGCCAGGAAATTTTTTATACTTCAATCATATGACTGTGTGCTTGATACCTGTGCGGTGGAAGAAACCCTTCAACATTTATTCTGGGACTGCCCTTTTGCTAAGAAATGCTGGGATTTCATTTGTCCACAGAGAAACTATAATCTTTCAAGTTAAGAGGCCATTTTAGAACTGAAGGCAAAAATAAAGCAACCCTTTAGTATGGATATCATCATCATTGTAGATTGGGGGATATGGATAATAAGAAACAACATGATATTCAAGAATGAGAGAGTCAGCTTTAATGGTTGGAAAAGCATTTACTTGCAGGAATTGAAACTAATTACTCATAGAATGAAGAAAAATCACTTGCAACAATTTGTAGACTAGCTTCAAGACATAGACATATAGCTTTTTTTTCTTTTTTCTCCCTGTAATATAGCCTTGTAGTATAACATCATATATATATAAAAATTGTAGTGGGAGCCTTTCCCACTGTTGCCCCTCAAACAAAAAAATGATGATGATGGTATAATTACTTTGAAAGCCAATTACTTTGGAGTGGGTGTTCCACTCATTTAACCTAAATGATACCATCTCGGTCAAGCTAATTGACCTTAACTAGAAGCGCCTCATGGGAGGCAACCCATGTTATAGTTTTGTTTATTTGTTTTTGTTTCACTTTTGGTTTCAATAAAGAATGTTCAAGAAGAGCTTTGGAGAGAGGAGAAGAAATAAGGTAATTCTCGATCTTTTATTTTTACTAACACATGGCCTAAGACGTATTTCTAATTTTTATGAAGTCTATTTGCTGTTATTTTTTCTTTGATAAGATGTGTAAAAATGCACGAAGCTGCTAATCAAATTCTTTGAGTTTTTCAGCTCACTAGCCGCATAACGACCAGTGGTACGGCTGGAAGGGGCCGTACCATGTGCCCGTACCACCTCAAGATATTGGAAAATAGAAACTTTGACTTTTTGCGTAGGACGTAGGGGTCATAACGACCACTGGTATAGGCGAACGAGCCCGTACGATGCGCCCGTACCGTATCCTCATGAAAACCATCATATTTTAAGCAAAGGAACTGAACGCATAATGACCAGTAGTACGGGCGCGTGCGACCATACCGGGCACCCGTACCGAGTGCACCACCGAAAGGTATTCGTCACCCCAAGGTATGTCACCTGGTACTGGCGGGCTCCAGCCGTACCGCCCGCCTGTACCACGTACGCAACCACCGTAACACCACGAGGAGGTAACCTAAAAATCCTCAAAACATATTTTTTCTCTTTCTTCTTCCTCCAAACTCTAAACCACCTCCATTGGATCTTAAAATTTACTCAATGTTTTTTTGTTTCCTTGCACGCAATCGATTTAAGGTATGGTTCTCCTCTGATCCCTAATTTATTCATACTAAAGCTTCACTCAATCTTTCATTATTGTCAATCTAGAGTTTTGTCTTGTTCTTGATCCAATCTTGATATTGAGCATGCATAGTATAATTTTAGAGGAGTCACCTTTGTAACTAGTTTACAGGATCACATATGCTATGTTTCTATTGGACTAAAATTTTAATTAGCAATCTTTATTTATTTTGTTTTAGATGAATACGAGGAGCCGTACACGTGCGATGACTGCGGAACCTTTCGCACCACCCGTTGATACGTTGACCCCCCGAGTCACTTGGTATCGAGTTCACCGAGGAGTTTCAGCTGAACTGTTTCGACCGTCTCAAGCTTTGAGAAATCAAGTCCACCAAGTCGGCGTGTCCCTATATCCTGAGCCAACTTGGCATTCGTGCTGATTTTGATTTACTTTGGAATAATGTTGGTTTGTATGACTTTGTCTTTCAGGATATCGCCATGTATCACCGCTTGACGCTGGAGTTCCTCAGCACTATGATGCATATGGTGAGCTCTCATTATTGTTACGCGGAGCAAATGGCTGGAGTTGATTACATCAACGTCCATCTTATGAACTATGAGTACTCTTTGACACTCGACCAATGGGCTCAATGTTTTGGGTTTGCCAACAACACCGCTGACATACGCTCCACCACCTTTGTTTGAAATCCTGCACCTTGGCAGTACTTTAATTTAATGTGATGGAAACACACCCAAGGGGAACCAAATTGATCATCCTGCTATTTGCTATTTGTTTTATGTTATTTCTAAAACCTTGCAGGCACGTGGTGAGTTTACTAGAGTCCATGAGGAGGCCATGATGGTCCTCGTAAAAGCTGCTATTATTAATTGTAACTTAACGCCAAATTTGGGCGCCCTTCTTGTGTTTTACCTAAAGCATTCGGCTTTGTGATCTCAAGGAACCATATGTGGAGGAGGAGTTGTGATCATTCTTGCATGCGTATTTCACATCAACCTAGGTAACATCCAACCGTTGACAGGAAGTAACCGTCTTGGTTTTTCTACTCTAAGAGCATGTGGTATGATTTCTAGAACTAATGGTAGATACTTCCTTGACATACCTAGAGAAGATCAGTTGATCCTATCTCCTTTGCCTAATGGCCTATTCTCTATCGAGGATGGACGTTTGTGTTTTGACGCGCAGGTTGAGGAAAGACTACCCCATCAAGAAATACCCATAGAGGAGGAGAAGGTGAAGAAGTAGAACAAGAGGGACCCGAACAAGATGTTCAGCCACCAAACTACTACACCACCTATGAAGATATTTATGCACTCGAAGGAAACATCCAAAACATGAACAACCTCCCCATCAACCTTCGAGATGCTTCTGCAAACCTCGCCACCCAGTTCCACGATTGGAGCAGCCAATAGAACATGGGAGATTATCCACCGCGACCACAATGAGCAGCAAAAGGGCTTGCAAAAGCTTGAGCTTGGGGATGTGTTCCCTCGACAATTTTATTTGTGTCATAACAAGGTTGTACTCCAGCTCCTTTGAAACACTTGTGTTGGCTTGTTCCAACACTTTTCTTTTCCGTTTTATTTCATTTTTAGTTTGCTTTTGTTTTTCGTTTGTTTTTATTTTCTTAGTTCATTGCTCGGTCGCAAGCTCTTTTCTATTCTTTAATCCCTATCCTCCAAAATATAAAAAGATTTTTCTGTTTTTCCTAATGTGGATTCACACTTTGCCTCTTTGCTTTAATATTATTATGGGAGTAATCATGTTTGAGTTTTGAAGGAACACATCCCTATAAGAAAGAGGATTATGAAGTAACTTATGAGAGGTATGTCCTATGCCTCCCACTTTTGAAGTTTGAGTTGTTTATCTTCGTTGGTTGATTTGCTAAGATGTCATGCTAGTGGGAATAATTTAATATAGTCAGAGTAGAGCTTTTTATTGGTATGATGATTAGTTGTGGAAGCTTTTGCTCTAGGTCTTTTAGCTAACCGAGTCTTGCCTTGGAAATAATATTGCCAAACAAATACAATAAGAAAAAGTCTGAAATTTACGACTTGTTTGATGAATTATTTTCTTGAGAGTATAGCCTTGAAGATATTTTAACCCCATAGATGTTTTGATATTCTTGATGGCACTATTGAAAGGAGTTGTTTGATTGAAATAAAGTCTAGTGATAATTGTGATGCATGCCAAAGCTAACCTTCTGGATCAAACTGTGGTACTAGCATAAAAAAGAGAAAAAGTTCTATGTTTCTCATGCACACCTTTGGGATGCAAACAACTCCGCTAGATTTTGAACGATCTATGGTACAACCCCGGATTTTGGCTATGAGTTGATGCCATGAGTGGCATACGTGTCAATATATGGGTAAAAGTATTTGTACTCTAAAAGGTTGTCTAAGCACTTGTAAAAATAAACAGCCAATGATCCTTGAAAGAGTAAGAAAAAAGACAATAAATAAAAAAGATATGTATGAAGATCCACATAACAAGTCCTTGGCATGGTCTCATTATTACTTTATGAATTTTCTTGAAAGACAATGATTGGATTAGAAGTGTTTTTGATAGACTTGATTTATTGATGTGGGCGTAAATAAGACACTTCAGTGTTATGCTACTTAGGACATGAACTCTCTCACTTAATTATGTTATTAAAACGTCTTAGTGTTCCTTGGCAAGTTGAGAGATAACTAGAAGAATTGGATGGATTCTTACACTTCTAGTTATTTATACTTATATTAAACTTTACTTTGATTGTCTTGACTTACTGAAGCTTGTATAGTATTCTTGTCATCTCTCTAACTTTGATAAGCCTTTCAAATGGATGGAGTAATAAACGCATAAGACTATCAACTTTAAGTGAATTTTTATTCTCGTTATTTCAAGTTTAAACATTGAATTCCTTATAGTTCTTTTGTTTCTTCTTGCTCAAGGGAAATCAATGTTTGAGCTTTGGGGAGGTTGATGGCTCCAAAAATAGCAATCTTCCACCGCATTTAAACATTGTTTTTAGACAAGCAATTGACAATATACTCTCAATCCTTGCCACTAATGACTAATAATTGCAAAGATATGCAAAACCTTGCTTTGAATTGTGTTGTGCAGGAAATCACGGTTTTTAATGCGAAATCAAGAGTCATAACAAAGGTTTTTGAGGAAGTCCACACGACCAAGTAATTGTGGAGTCAAATCCTAGCGACTGCCGTCGTAATGAACACTGCTACTGGTAGGGCCCGCCCATACCGTCCACCCGTACCATGTGGCGACGGCTCCGTCTCGTCAAACCGTACAACTTTCGTGAAGATGCCTATATATATTGAGGTCTCATCCGCATGAGAAGGTCGTCATTCCTAGATTGCATCACAACACCACCAAAGGATATCCACACTATTGTTCATCCATCCATCATCCATCCCTTCCATTAGCCATAGCCATTGCTTTGTACTTTATACCTCCTTGTGATTCGGTGACCATTGTAAGAATATCAGATTTCAATCTAAGTATTTTACACAATGTTTTCTATCCTTGATCTTATTGTTATGAGTTAGTAGTCCTCACGGGCTGCGGGTTGGGGAGAAACCTCACAGTGATTATGTGCATCTAATTCATGGGAGCATTGTGTATTGTTTGAAATAGCGATTTGTATCTTTTGTCTCGTTGTCTCTTGTCTTGATATGTGTACTTGTAGGTACCCAAGATCCCATAGATTAATAAAGGCTTGAGGTGAGATACTTGGCTAGCGGATATATCATAAGAACCTAGTGACAAAAAGGGTAGTACAATCTTCTCTTAGCATCCCATTCGAGATCACAACAACATCATCACATAGTGCTTTGATCTGTGTTTTACACTTAATAATCATTTGTAGGCCATTGCTTCGTGGTGCACTCGGTTAGATTAAAAGTTTGTTGTTATGCCCGTTGCATCACGTGGGCTCTAGTATATTAGGATTTGTTGCCCCAAGAGATTATCCAAATTAAAACTTTACACATGACTGTGTTTATTGTTATCTTTTATCCCTGGCCTGTCTCCATCCATTGATTCAACCCACTATAAAAGTAAACTATATTGGTCTGGTAAACAAAGGTAAAACAAATAAACAAAGTCTTGTATACGTGCCCTTTTTATTTCCTTTTAGCATTCTTTTCCAAGGTTCGATTAAACCTAGGTCTTCTAGGAAAAAATGTATTATACTATATCCGTGAATCCGGATCGAAGGTATCACTACCCTACCGAGTGGTTATCTGGACATGGTATGATTGTGCTAGACTGAATCCGAGATTCAATTATGTGATGATTGCATTTGTATTTTCTAATAGTAAACGAAGGTGTTCTAAAGTAAATGATTCCTAGTGTTATAATCTAGGAATATGATTTAATTGATGTGGAGGGGCTCAGCAAGTATATCTTGCCTGTGTTTTGGATACTGTCAATATGACAATGAGATTGTATCTGATTCCTGGTTGTCTCATCTAGGAAAATTATTTCTTTCTTGTTTAACTGATGCTCATAATATGGCTTAATAGCTTCTTTTTTTAGGTGTTTGTTGTTGTGGCGCCTCTCAATGAGAGTCTGCACATCAGTGAACCCTTGAAAACACAATTTGTTGTTTTGAATCTATGGTTAGCTTGATGTAACATCCGTGGGTTATAGGTGAGAGAAGGAGAGACCATAGATGTGTCCATTGCATTCATCCATCCGAAAATCCGAGGAAATTGAGGACAGGGATCGAGATTTCTCTCATGTTGATGAATAGGGTTAAGGCATGGACATGAGTGTGATGGATTTTGACATGACCTTTGTGGAAACTCGTTATTTGGGGAAGGGGGAAATTTGAATTTAATTCAAATATGAATAAGGAATAATAATTATAATATGAATTTGAATTGGAATTTTTGTTTCCAAAAGAATAGGTGTTACACTTCCATATTATTGAATAACTATACTTCTCTCTACACCCCTGGGGCGCGACCGTTAGACAAAATGTTTGACTATAAATTTACAATAGGTTAACATGGACGTTGAATGGTATGTAATAACCATAAAAACAGCATACACAAGTGCATGTAAAACTCCTCCTTGCACCTCCTGTGGCGCATCTAGCATATAGAACGCTTCATGATATTATCGTGCTGCATATCCATGCTAGAGAAAAGATCTACTATTAGAATGCTAGGTAATAACGACTTTGGGGAACAACGCCACATTAATATAGCGCACGTCTCACTGCGTTCGAGAACTGTTTCCTTGCCGATGCCAATTACGTGAAATAGTACTTTAAACGCTTTGGTGTTTACCATTTCTGAGTAGCGTTTTTACACCGCTAAATCATAGACTTCTCTCTGTGCCTTGTGAGGCACGGGCATGAAGCAATTCGTTTCATGAGAACCATTCCATTGCGAGCTGACTAGAACACGATGCCGACGTCGTGATGCCGGTCTTGACTCGACATGCACGCTCTCCAAGGCTTCGACGTACGCGGAAACTCGTAGATCCATACGTGGAAACTCACATATTGTTAGCGGTGTGGCATTCGTGGTGCTACCTCAGCTACGGTCTAGGTCGAGACACCAAAGAACATAAGACACATCAGATAGATTACCAATACCAAGAGTGCACCGTGTGGATGCGAAGCAAAGGCACATACGAAGAAAGAAAATAAATTTGCCATACATATTTTATTTCTTTCAATTTCAAACACATGGGTACATCTTTCTTTCATACAAAGTTTCATAGGACCTTTTTGCTTCACACAGAGGCATACATAGAAGGTAGAATAACCTAGTAGCCAAAGTATACACCTTAGCATATTCCTCTTGCCCTCGCCTACTCGTCATTGCCACTGTTGTAATGGTGGCAACACATTCTATTGTCGTATACTTTCACAATGAAAGTACCCTTGTGATCGAACTTGAAGACCAGGAAGTGGATGACCACAATGCCATGTATGCGTGAAAACTCTCTCCCTCCGTTTTGGAGATACATCTCACCGGACCGATAGAACAAAATTTCCATGGGCCACATGCCAACCAAGTCATTGGGCACCCGCAGCAGGACCTTGCGGGGCTCCTGCCCATCGATCACCGATATGAACTTCCCGGGGAGGCACATCCTATCTGAGATCATTTCCGGTTGGATGGTGACGTGAAACTTGAAACCAGCACGGTCGATTATGACTCTCTCATCTGTGGTTGGGGCGAGGTCCGTGGTGACGACAATGGTGGAAGTGAAACGTTGTGGACTTGCCCACTCCTTCCTCACCGACCACGGCCACATCACCGGCAAGGATGTCGTCCTAAAAACCCTCCCCTCGATCCTATGCCACCAACCATGAGTGTAGTTTTGGGGAATGTATGTGTTAGTGGAAGAATGGAGTAGGGAAAACGGACGCGGGTGTCTAGTTCTAAAAGGGCAGGGTATTATATGCCGGCGTGCCTCCATGCCTGCATTGATGAGAGCTAGCGTAGGGTTCGCATGGCCATATTTGGAGTCACTGAACAATAAGATTGGCCGGCGCAAGTAGGCAAGCGTCTACCGTTAATAAGCAGTGCAGAAAGATGCTATGGATCGGTAGTAGGTGGTTTCACACCAAAGGGAAATGAAGGAATACATAGAGAGAGATAGAAAACAACAGACCAGGGTCTGCGCCCGTGCCACAACAATATCCTAGACCAGAAGTGTAGAAGGAGGATTAACGACCCCAGGATATGCCCATGCCACAACAAAAACATCAGTAGGTGGCCGCGAAGGAAGAGATAGAGAAGGACTATCAGCGACCCCAGGAATATGCATGCGCCACAACAAAAAAAGAACATATGAACACGAAAGAAGAAGCATCGTGAAAGTGTATCAGGAAGTGCATGCAGAGAAAAAAATCGTGCGTGGCAGAGGATGAATAAAGATGAAGACAACGCGTAAAACGCCCGTCCGCACCGCATAACACAGAAGAAGAAGTAGCGCCTATGAGAGAAAACAAAGAGTACCTGGCACGAGTGAGGTTCCTGTTCCAACCTAACGATTGCCAATAATTTGGTACAATTTAACGTACGATCATCGTAAACGTTCCAGGATAAACTTTTTCAGCATGTTTGTTCTTTCCAACAATGAAGCAAACATACGCAAAGTTATATTTTTATCATGCTCTTGACGAAACATATAACTTTTTAATCCTTTTTGAGATTTCCGGTAGATGCTTTATACGTTTCGTAGTTAAGATTCTCCTTATACGATTCAAACTCATCGTTATTTTCATAAGAATAGACCAGTACATGGATGTTTCACACGGTTCACAGTCCAATTTTATTTGCATAGGATTCATAGGCATCATGTTTTTTCATACGATTTGCAGACAACGAGTATTCCATATGATCTTGAGGAAACATTTTTTCGCACATATCGCAGTCAACGAATATTCCACAAAATTTCTAGGAAACGTGTATTTTGTATGATTCACAGTCGACTTTTTTTCATAAGCTTCATAGTCAATGTTTTAGGAGGGAATGGTAGTACAGACAAACTCATTGTTCGACCAGCACGTGCTTCCCGGGTATGATCACCGGACAACGCGCGGACCTCAGCGAAAGAAATAAGAGAAAACGACACTACCGGGAGAATATTAAATGAATAAAAAGAGCGCACATACGGTGCTACAACGGTGAGTTTTCTGAGTATCTAACTATATATGCAGCATGGATAACGCCGGTGGACAGTGGCAAGCGCCAATTTCGGGTATGGTCACCGGAATGACACTTGCAACCGGCCACTAGAGAGAACCGAAACACGCCGACAACAAGGAAAGGAAAGAATAAGAATAGAGAGAGGTAAATAATGGTTAGCACGAAAAACAATGCTAGTTTTTTATGATTGCAATGCAAGCTCTCTCATGATACGTCGGTCCATGAACAGGACCCACCGCAAGGCATAGCCGTGAGAACCCGTGGACGGCTAAAGTCTACACATCTAGCTCATGCGACTGGCTTGGGCTAGAGCACAACCAGCCGTCTCGAGTTTCCTTAGGCATGACGTTTGAAACAGACCCACAACATGATTGGCCCGCGATAACCCGTGGACATCTATAGTATATGGTGCAAGGTTGACTATCCAAACGCATTTTATGGCACCACATAGACTCTGGACGGGACTCACATACGCGAGAAACTGCATCCTACATGGGCTTAAGACATCACATCTGCAATGGGCGGACACCACGTCCATGAGAATACGTTACCGGCATGGGCTTATGGTGCCACGTCGTTTATCGGTGGGCCCGCACATCCACAAGAGTCCGCGGACGGCATGGGCTCATGTCTCCACGTCAGGTTTTGGTGGGGCCCATAACCCGGCGGGTTGGGAGTGTTGTCGCATAGAGGAAGCCTCTCAACGTTTTTTAATTTGCGGGCCTAAAGTTGAGACTTCAAGGCATAGCAGGGTCCGAATTGCTTGTAATCACCACGATTTGAAAAGTTGGGGGGGAGCAGTTGCCGTTAGGGGTATTTCGAGTGAATGGTGGCCAAACACAATATTTTCAAATCGTCCCTGTTATGTAAGGATATTCTGTTACACTAGTACATGTCGTGCCCTTCTAAGCCACCATGCACGTGTTGTAGGGGCAAATCCATTTCTGTACTTTCCTAACGCCCGACAGTGAATCCAGGGGTGGTGGCGGCGATCCTTTTTCTTCCTCCCTCGACACTGAATCCGGGGGGTGGCGACAACTGTCCTTTTTCTCCCTCTCTAGCTTTTCCCATCCTAGCATGTCTAGCAAGGCAAAGGTGATAGCTACGTCGGCGATTGATTCGGGTTCATCGGGCTAGAGTATCGGGCGCAACGCTGAAGAAGCGAAGCAGCAGCGAGGTCTTCAGCCTAGGTTAGCAAGAAGGTCAGCCAAAAGTCTCCTACCACCTACGAGAAGCGGGTTGAAGAGAAAAGAAATGCCGGTGGAGGATTGTTCGGCGGTGGTGCGGGGTTGCTGCACCTAGATTTCGATCAAAACCACCCGGGAGAAGAGCGAGAGGTGAATTTTTATTATGTGTGCCTTATCTTACAAGTAGATTAGTTACTACAAAATAGAATCGAATGAACTGAAAAGTCCCATTTTTAATAAAATTAGGCACAACTATGATACAACAGACCTATATGAGTTCATAGTTCATGTCCGCTAGTACCCCACAAAACTAGACTTTGGTTGTGAGAGGGTTGTGTCCAGGCAAGATGTGCATATTATTGTGAATTGCAAGGAGGTTGTGTCTGTTTCGCTGTTGATAGATATGCTTCGTGCTAGGAGTCCTTGGGGATCTAGACAAAGGACAAAATTGGTGTGGCGCAACATGAGTGATACCTATATGCAAATTGAGCACTCCAATGAGCTTCAGATGGTTTGGGAGTGTTCTGCAGCTGCTTGTAAGGTAAAAGTTGAAGCGATGATTGATGATATGTATGTAGGTATTGGAGATATTGATGGCAGAGTTTCTGCTCCTCGATATTACAGACCAACATATGTTGATCAAGCTAAGTTTAGTATATAGTTGGAGGTGGATTCATACATGGAAAACTTGATGGCGGAGTTAATAAGCCAGTATTATCTTGTACTATGGAGATCACCATCGATTCCAATAACATAACTCTTGATGAAATGAGAGAGATGATTGGTAAGGAAATCAGTATAGGCCCGAAGTAGATGGCACAACTCTAGTGGTGGCATCATAAGAAGCATGAATTCATAGAGGTTTTGGACATCGAAGATCTAATGCAGATTACTAGGAAGGTGTTCTTCCTGGCTTCCATTTCTGATGTTCTTGAACATGTTATAGTGGATGTAGAGGCCCCTATAGTGGATGAATAGAACGAGGTGATCGATGTTGATCAGATCTAATTAGAGCTGCTACCCAAGGCTGGTCATATGGACTGATGGATTCCCTTTCCTGTATTTGTAACATAGATTGTTGTTGCATTGAAACTGTGTTTTTGTGATTATCACTACAAAAATACGCCCGTACCCGGTGGATTTTTGGGGCGACATAAGAAAAACGAACCAGCAATACTTTGTTACGCGGCGGATGAGATTTGGCGGCAGCATTTTGTCTCGGCGGACACTTTTACACCTTGTAGATCCCATACTGACATATAATTGTGTAGTAAAATACTATAATGAATAGCGGTGCATTTTACTGTAGTCGTACTTCAATGGAGGCACAAAATTACTGCGTCATGGATTCCCATGCGGGGTGGTTGTGATGTACTTCATAGTAACTATTCAAATTTGTGTCACTAACTGGTGGGTCCAATTCTGGTTCCTTCCGCACGAAGTAAAAAGACTGGTCAAAAAGTGTGCCCTTGCTTGCTCGTCTGCATGGCCATCACGTCCACTCCACCTCCGTATCCCCACCATACTTCATAGCTCGCTGTGTTCATCTTCCACCACTGGTGTACAAAAGACGCGTACACTCCTCTCATCCCCATATCCATCATCACTGTGAACATCACTTGGCTCCTCATCTCCTCTCTCTGATCCTTCATTCTTAAATATCAATCATCATCCTCCTCTTAAGCAAGAGAGCATGTCTCAAGGAAGATCAAGGTTTTTTGCCCCCTCCATGCACCACAACGCCCCACCACCGGAATGTCGAGGTGGCTAGCGCTCTCTCCAACAGACGCACCTCATCCCCAAGATGCTCCACCACCGGCTCCTCCAGCGCCTTCACCCAACCACGAAGGCTATATTACCGTGCAGCGTCGGAGGATCCCAACACCTTCTCCTTCGGGGCCCGCTTCTCCTGTGGGGGCTCTTCCTATGATCCACTTCACCCAACTACTGAGTCGGTGGAGCCGGTGGAGGGGGATGGCGAGGAGGAGGATCCGCTGGAAGCGTAGCTCCTTGCAACGGTTGAGCAGTTATCGAAGTTGGAAGCCAATGCATTGAAATCCTAGGAGGACGCATAGTTCGAGATGGATATGGAGTTGGCTGTTACCCGTTCCGTGTAGTAGCATTAGTATAGGCGCGCGAGGCTGATCACCATGGGATGGTCGATCGCTCCGGCGTTGGCGTCCGACATGAAAGAAGAAAGGGCAACCGCCATCAATGTAGTTTTATATTAATATTTTATAATATTTATTCTACCTTTTGTTATTAGTGTGTATAAAAGGGATGTTTAACTGCAATTATGTTATGTTTTTATGTGAAAACACCCGCATTATACCTTGCAAGTTGTTACAATGTGCCACAGTGTATTGTAGACATGGCCAAATTTCAGTTTGTCAAGTCATGACACGTGTTTCGCTGACTGTGGTGCGCCATCTCGGCTGATGGTTAGAATAAGAGTAGTCACCACGCACCCCCCCCTATTCATTATCTCGTCTTATTCCCAAACTCTGTTCTTTCTAACAGTGAGCATGAGCACGAAGCCGTCGATGGAGGCGCGCAGGCCTCCCAGGCCTATCCCGCTACGGGAACTACCATCAGCCTATATGGCCAACCGGTCAAGGTACAACAATCCTAGATTGGTTAATTTTCTTTCTCACATTTTAGCCAAATTTTCATTTTACCTATTTGGGCGCTCTCGTGATTCGATTACGATGTTTGCTTTGTATGTATCAGATTCATGCATGCTTGTCGAACCCGATTTGGCGTGACATCTACACACATAAGAAGACACGGTGCTAGTGCAGCCTGATTCCACGCTGCCACGTGGCATCCGAGGGAACAGACCTCGACCGCAGGTTCTTGGGTTGCAATTTCGAACGCACAAAGTGCTCATTCATCCAGTGGTATGACCCACCGCACCCACTCCTGTTGCAACGCTTTATAATAGTGATGTGGTGGGAGCACGAGCTCCGCAATGAGTTACATGATCATGAATACTTCGGCAGCCTGGAGGAACAATACAAGAACAGTTTCCTTCCGCAACGACTTGGCCAGACGGTCGTCGTAGAAGGCGTGTCTTCCGCGATGAAATTATCGGCTCGGCCATGGCCGATGGAAAACTTTTTTTCTCCCGTTTCGCGGCCCTCTACTACAAAGGATCCGCTAACATGGAGGAAGCTCGGCCAGCACATGGCAGAAGCAAGATTTTCGTTTCCTCGCGCGATGTTGACTCGCCGAACTATTTTGAGGCGTGTGGGTCCCGAATGTCAGTATCTCTAGCAGACCATACTTTTCGCTCGTGCCTCCCTGATTTGAACTTGATAACGTTGCTTGATGCGTCTACCGTTTAGTCAGGCTACTAGGTCCCATAAGTTAGCCTCTCATTAGAAGGATCGTGTGTATAATGGAATTTTTTCCCTTCGCTCGCGCTACCCTGTTCCGAAGTTGATAGTCCTTCTCGATGCATCTACCGTTTAATCAACCTACTGGGACCCACATATCATCCTCTCATTAGAAGAAACGTGGGTATGATGGTATTTTTTCCTTCGCCGGCGCTACCCTGTTCCGAAGTTGATAGCGATGCTCGACGAATCTACCGTTTAACCAACCTCTTGAGCCCCACATGCCCTCCTCTCATTAGAAGAAACGTGTGTATGATGGATTTTTTCCTTCGCTCGTGCTACCCTGTTGCAAACTTGATAGCGTTGTTCGCTGCATCAACCGTTTAATCATGCTGCTGGGCTCACATGTCATCCTCTCATTAGCGGAAACATGTGTATGATGGATTTTTTACCCTCTGTCGCGCCTTTGTGTTCCGAACTTGATATCGTTGCTCGTTGCATCAGCCGTTTATTCAGGCTGGTGGGTCCCTTATGTCAGCCTCACATTAGAAGAATCATGGGTATGATGGAATTTCTTTCTTCTCTAGTGCTACCCTGTTCTGAACTAGATAGATTGCTCGACGAATCTGCCATTTGCTCACGTTGTTGGGTCCCTCATTTCAGCCTCTCATTACAAGAAACGTGTGCATGCTGAACTTTTTTCTCGCACGTGCCTCCCCTATTTCGAACTAGAAACGTTGCTCGATGCAGCATGTGTATAAGGTCGCGCTGCTGGGTCCCACATATTAGCCTCTCTGTAAATGAAACATGAGGATGATGGACTTTTTTTGGCCATGTCCGCTGTTTTGACCTTGGCAACTTGCTGGGTCCCAGATATCAACCACCTCTATGCAGGAAACATGTCTATGCTGGGTCCCAGCTGACATCCTCTATTTGAAAGAAACATGTGTATGTTGGAATATTTTTTTGTGTCCCAGATGTCAGCCTCAGAGTACAAAAAATGCTCATAAAGGCCGAATTAAGAAGATTCTGGGCTAACTCGGGGTAGATGTCCTATTCTTCATGGCTTATATTCCATGGGCTCAATCCTAAATTGAATAGGCTATGGTCGGTGGCCACAAGACCACGAAAAGGCCGAATTAGAAGGTATTGGGCTATGCTTAGGGCTGATAGGATAATTTCATGGGCCATGCTTGGGCCTGCTGGGTCTGACATGTTAGCTTCTCTGTAAATGCAACATGTGTATAATGGACTTTTTTTCGCCTGCGTCTGCTGTTTTCACCCTGGCAGTCATGTATGGTCTTACTGTTGGGGCCCTTATGTCAGCCTCTCTGGCATGTTCTAGCTTGTGGGTCCCCGACGCAGCCTTGTTTGTTCTATCTGGCGGGTCCCTGATGCGAGCCTCTATGTACAAGTATTTAAACTTTTTTTTCGAACCCACCCTCAAAACAAACTCCTGGGATGCTGCATGCGGGTGGGTGATGTCTACGCACTTCTATTCTTGTAGACAGTTGTTGGGCCTCCAAGTGTATAGGTTTGTAGAACAGGAGCAAGTTTTCCCTTAAGTGGATCACCCAAGGTTTATTGATCTCAGGGAGGAAGTGGTCAAAGGTATCCCCTCTCAAGCAACCCTGCAATCAAGATACAATAATTCTCTTGTGTCCCCAACACACCCAATACACTTGTCAGGTGTATAGGTGCACTAGTTCGGCGAAGAGATAGTGAAATACAAGTGGTATCGATAATTATAAGTGGTAACGGTGCGAGAAAATAGTTTGATAGCGTGTGGTTGACGTGGAAAAAGACTAAAGGCAAACTGAAATAAAGATGGAAGCAAGCAAACATGTAATAGATCTAATTGCAAACGGTGTATCAATGCTTAGAAACACGGCCTAGGGATCATAATTTCACTAGTGAACATTCTCATATAAGTATATTCTTCTTTATGATACTACGCTGAACTACTCTCTAGTTGGACACTCTAATCGTTGGTTGGGCTATAACAGCACACCTCAAAGGAAGCCTTTCCCATCTAGAAAACCCCACACTGTCACCTTGAGCACTAGATGAGTCCAACAAACACCACAATTTGATAAAGATATCCAACTCCAAATATAACTCATAACAAGTATTTGTAATCTCTAGCCTAAGTGCCACCATGGTGAGCATGCTGTCACTTTCACACACATGGGGAGAGCAAAGATCTATTAAAGCACTTGAGTAGCAAGGTAGATCTATAGATTACAAGCTCATGATCTCAAGAAGATCATGCATTGAAGTAAAAGAGAGCATCAAGAAGCAAATTGAAAGCACATTTAAGTCTAACCCACTTCCTATGCATAAGAATCTTATAAATAAACAAGTCATGAAAGCACAAAGCAACAAGCATAGGAAAGCAAAACAAGTGCAACTTCAAGACTTTCAACATAAAGAGGGAAAACTTAATATTATTGAGATGCATGGAACCATGTTTCCCTCTCTCATAATAAATTTCAGTAGCATTATGAATAAAATCAACAATATAACTATCACATAAAACATTCTTATCATGAGCCACATGCATATAATCATTATTACTCTCCACATAAGCATAGTTATTCTTATTAGTTGTAGTAGGAGTAAATTCAACAAAATAGCTATCATTATTATTCTCATCAACATAATCATCAAATATAGCAGGCATATTGTAATCATAATTAACCTTCTCCTCAGTAGTAGGTGGACTAAAAATATCATATTCATCATTGTAATCATCATATATTGGAGGCATATTATCATCAAAGTAAACTTTCTCCTCCATGCTTGGGGGACTAAAAAGATCATTTTTATCAAAACCAGCTTCCCCAAGCTTAGAATTTTCCATAGCATTAGCAATAATGGTGTCCAAAGAATTCATACTAATAATATTGCTATTAGCATGCAAATAAAGTTCCATAGGTTTTTTAATTTTCTCGTCGAACACTTCATGTCCTAACTCAAGATAAATACTATAAAGCTCCCTAATTTTGTTGTTGTTTTCCATTCAGCCTAACTAGTGAAAATAAAAACAAGAAACAAAAAGACAAAATTGCAGAATCTAAAGGAAATAATTCGAGCAGTCACACCGGAGGATGTGAGTACCTTTTACCTTACCTCCCCGGCAACGGCGCCAGAAAATAGCTTGATGTCTACGCACTTCTATTCTTGTAGATAGTTGTTGGGTCTCCAAGTACAGAGGTTTGTAGAACAGCACCAAGTTTTCCCTTAAGTGGATCACCCAAGGTTTATCGAACTCAGGGAGGAAGTGGTCAAAGGTATCCCCTCTCAAGCAACCCTGCAATCAAGATACAAGAAGTCTCTTGTGTCCCCAACACACCCAATACACTTGTCAGGTTTATAGGTGCACTAGTTCGGCGAAGAGATAGTGAAATACAAGTGGTATGGATAATTATAAGTGGTAACGGTGCGAGAAAATAGCTTGATGGCGTGTGGTTGATGTGGGAAAAGATTAAAGGCAAACTGAAATAAAGATGAAAGCAAGCAAACATGTAACAGATCTAATTGCAAATGGTGTATCAATGCTTAGAAACAAGGCCTAGGGATCATACTTTCACTAGTGAACACTCTCATATAAATATATTCTTCTTTATTATACTACGCTGAACTACTCTCCGGTCGGACACTCTAATCATTGGTAGGGATATAACAGCACACCCCAAAGTAAGCCTTTCCCATCTAGAAAACCCCACACTGTCACCTTGAGCACTAGATGAGTCCAACAAACAACACAATTTCATAAAGATATCCAACTCCAAATATAACTCATAACAAGTATTTGTAATCTCTAGCCTAAGTGCCACCATGGTGAGCACGCTGTCACTTTCACACACATGGGGAGAGCAGAGATCTATTAAAGCACTTGAGTAGCAAGGTAGATCTATAGATTACAAGCTCATGATCACAATATGATCATGCATAGAGAGAGAGATGAACACATAGCTACCGGTAGAACCCTTAGCCTCGAGGAAGAACTACTCCCTCATCATCATGGGAATTAGCAACGGCGATGGAGCTGGCGGTGGAGATCGATGGAGATGTCTCCGGGGACACTTCCCCGTCCCGGTAGGGTGCCGGAACAGAGACTTTCTGTCCCCCGAATCTCCCCTTTAGTGGTGGCGGCGCTGCGGAACTTTTTGTGGCTAGAGGCTTGATTCTGTAGGGTTTATGCCTCGGGAGGCTTCTTATAGGCCAGAGGGCAACATCGGTGGGCGGCCAGGGGGCCCACACCATGCCCTGGCGCAGCCTGGGGGCCAGGGGGCCCACACCATGCCCTGGCACGGCCAAGGGGCCCACACCAGCCAATTCCGAGAATATTGATTTTCTGACTTTCCTGGAACCAAAAACAATAGAAAACAGGCAACTGGCACTGTGGCACTTGTTAATAGGTTAGTCCAAGAAATCATATGAAAAGTTCTCCAAAGTGTGGACAAAACATAAGAAAGTAGATAAAACCAAGCATGGAACATCAAAAATTATAGATACATTTGCAATGTATCAGTGGGTCTGTGATGTCAGCCTCTCTGTAATGCGATATTGCTATAAGAAAAGACCTTCAAATCAAATAAACGTAAACTGAGTGCGTTTCCACTACAACAAAGATATTTATAGAATAAATATCTTTAAACTTTTATTAGTACTACAATTTATGTATTAGTCTTCTCAAAAATATTTTGTGTGTCTATGTTTATCTCTTTTAAAATATAAAAGGGAAGCGCTCCTGGCATCTCAATTTATAAAATGCCACAAAATGGAGTATTTTCTTAAAAACATGGGTAGGCAGAGTTTTTTATTTTATTTTGAGAGGTGGGGCAATGCCCAAAAGGCCGAATTAAAAAGTGTTTGGCTATTCTACATAGGCTGCTCTATAGATTATACTCTATAGGCTATGCTCCATGGGCTTCATTCTCAAATTTTAGTGGGTTGTGCTCAACAGTCCCCTGACCACTAAAAGGACGAATTAATATGTTCTCGATTATGCTCCATGGGCTCCTTTCTCAAATTTCACTAGGCTGTGGTCAGTAGTCCCCCGATCCCGAAAAGACCAAATAAAAATGTTCTAGGCTAAAGAGGGGCCGAATGAGCTACTAGATTTCTTCTCCTGGTTAATAAAAATTGCATTGTGATGTGCTCGGCCAGATTCGAAACAAAGACCTCAGAGAGGGAGGGAAAAAGCGATAATTCTTTTTGGCAGCTATTCATATCAAAATTCAGCAGTATAGAATAAGGTAGAAAAATTATCAACAGATTCGAAGATCATATTCAGGAGCACTTGACCAATTCATCAACATTTCAAAAGTTACCAAATCAGCAATACAGATAATGAAATACAATAGCAGTATAGAGAGAACTAGTTTTGTTTCAGCTCTAAAAACTTGTCGCGCGATCAGTTTGTCCTTTTCACCATACACACTCGACCACTAGAGCAAGAAAAACTGACGATCAAGTCTGCTTCGAGTACCATCTTATCACATCAATGCCTGTGTGACCGCCGTATGCAATCCAAAATGCCCAAGTCTCATCTAGATTGTGACATGGGTATGTTTCAAAAGAAAAGCAAGATTATCTATTGCCCTTGATTTAAACAAGTACCAGTACATCAGTGTTAGTTCCATAAAATGCTTTAGTAATAGTAACAGTAATAGTAACGACAGAACATTTGAGAGATTTAGTAGATTTCCTGCTTGAAATTCAATAGCAGTACAAAGATAATAAGTTCTTGTTCCATCTCAAAACACCTTGGCGCACGATCAGTTTGCCATGTTCTCCGAATAGGCTCGATCATAGGATTCTCCCACGCGATTGATGCATATTGAGTAATGCAGGCCAGTAATATGAGATGGTTCACTACAAAACATAAAGGAATGTTTTTTTTTCTCCGGATGATGCCCGCCACCTCCCAGCTCCCAGGTGTGGAGGAACTGCGGATTGTACGGGTCCAAAAGCCTAGCTCTATTGTCGTGTAATAGACAGTGATCAACACATTGTACAAGGGCGACGAGCATGCGTACGGCCTGATGCACACGACGGATCGCCAATGTCGCCCGACTCGCGCATGTCGAATAGCAGAGCACACACCGTACCATCATCCCCTGATCCAATCTTCTCTACTCTCGATGAGCGCGGTGCCAATAGCGTCTGAGAGATGTACCTAGAGTTTCTAAAGGAAGTAAGATTCAACAGATTAAATCGCAGTATGCTAAATATTATAAGAAAAAAAATGATAAAGTAAATATGAGTAACCTGACTACAATAAAACATACATTGTACTCCATTCGTTCAAAATATAAGATGTTTTAGCTTTTGTGAAATGAGTGTATCTAGACCCCTTTTAGTATATGGGTTGACTCTAAAGTACACAATAAAAAGATTCTAGATAAACTCGTTTCACAAAAGCTAAAACATCTTTATATATTTTGAAACGGAGGGAGTAGATACAGAGTACATGTGCAAGACCATTGTTTCAAAGGAAAAGCTACTTGATCTAAGCAAGTAGTGCTAGCTCCTAGTATAGATAGCCATGTTTGATAGGAAATGCCCGACCATTGGAGCATGATAAACTGACGATCAATGCTTGTGTGACCCCCATATGGAACCCAAAATGCCGAAGTCTCATCTAGATTGCGACAAGGCCATGTTTCAAAAGAAAAGCAAGACTATCTACTGCCCTTGATTTAAACAAGTATAGTACATCAGTATTAGTTCCACAAAATGTTTTAGTAATAGCAATGATAGAACATTTGAGAGATTCAATAGCTTTCCTGCTTGAAATTCAATAGCGGTACAGAGAGAACCAGTTCTTGTTCCAGTTCACAATACAAACTCGATCATTGGAGCAAGCAAAACTGACAATCAATTGACAATGCCTGTGTGACCCCCCATATGCAACCCAAAATGCCCAAGACTCATCTAGATAATTGTGAGAATGCTAACTTTCAAAAGAAAAGCAAAACAAACTACTGCACTTGATATAAACAAGTAACAGTACATCACAATTAGTTAAACAAAATATTTCAGTAATAGCAATGATAGAATAAAGGCAAAGCAAGACCATCTCCTGTCCTCCACCTAGACAAGTACTACCAGTACCAGTATATAGTAGTACAAAATAGTCCGAAGTACAAGAACTAGTGCTATACTAGTACTACTCTGCATATAAAATCCAACCTCCAGTACACGTACGTTCGTGGTATGTAGTGAAAGTGGGATAAAAAAATCTGAGGTAGTAGAATGTTCAATTTAGAATTCTCCCTCGCGATGGATGCATATTGAGTAATACAGGCCCTGGGTCTTAGAACTTTGAAGGTACACCACCATGGAATTATTTTCCTTCTGCATGATTCCAGGCACCGCCCTGCTCCCAGAACAGAAGGAATTGCGCACTACACCCTCCCAAAACCTAGCCTCTAGTGATGGGTGATAGACGGTGAACTGCACATTGTACAAGGGCGACGAGCACCCGTCCGGCCTGACACACACGAAGGATATGATGATGTTGACCCACTCGAGCATGTCAAATAGCACAGTGAACACCGTACCATCGTCCCCAGATCTGATGTTCTCTAATCTTGATGAGCGCGGTGCCGACAGCGGCTGAGAGATGAACCTGGGATTTCTAAAGGAAGTAAGATTTATGGACTAAATTGCAGCATGCTAAATATACATATAAGAAGTTCTCAGGCACCTGAGATCTATGCACTTTCAAGAAAAAATACAGAGCCATGTTTCAAAGTAAATGCTCTAGATCATCTCCAGCGTTTGATCTAAACAAACTTCAATGGCAGATCATCATCAGAATCATGATGGTTATACTTGCCATCTCCCACATTGTGGATGCAAAATGAGTAATCCAGTGTGAATGTATCATGTTTCTTAATCAGGAAATTACGGTAATCTTCAGTAGTCCTGACTGAGGCTGGCGACGTGCTGCTCTTCGACTCAAAAAATAGGCTACCTTCAGCGAACTCCTCTAGGTCCTCTCCAATCATTGAAGGTTTATAAAACTACAACTCCACCACGTACCGCGGAAACAAGCACGCCACCGACATGACGCACTGGACGGCTACGCAAAGGCCATAGTCGAGCATGTCAAATCGCACGCCGAACAATGTACCATCATCCCCAGATACCATGGTCTCTAATCTCCATGAGCTAGATGCCAGCAAAGGTTGAGAGATGTACCTGTGTTCCTCGCCGTAGTGGAAACTCTGCACTTCAATTGAGTGGGCTTTTTCAAGGTGAGCGGGGAGCGCTATGGGCGGGGCGGAGAACTCGCAGCTAGGCTCAGTGCAGTTGCACAAACCATGTGGGCATGCCATCTTGTGGTTGAGGAAGTCGTGGAAGGTGACCAATGTCCCACAGCCATCATTGGGGCATCTGCTACGTTTTCTCCGCCGACGACTTGGCGGCGCAACTCCTTGGAGCATGCGGCCAACCGGATGGTGCTAGTAGTCACTACAAGAAATGTGTTGACTAGTGACCTTTTCTTAATGACCCTGAGCTTTTTGGTCATAGATCTATGACCATTTCGAACCAACTAGTTGTAAGACATTTGGGAGGGTACAAACCCTAAAAAACTACGACTTTTTTTGTCAGAAACGTCATAGCCTGCTTACACTAGTTGGTCATAACATAGACATTACTGGTCCATGACCTTAATTTTGGGCGACTACGACTAATTTAAATGGTTGTGGGTTCTATTCTTAATTACTTGAGAAAGACCAATCGCCACCTAAGCAGGTTGATCCAAGTGTCGCATCCATGTGTCAAGTTTCCCTGATGTGTCTGCATATGTGTCATATCCATATGTTAACTTACGCTTACATGTCATGTCCATATGGCATTCACATGTTCACTACCAATTATACTCCTATCCAATGACATGTGGGGCCTGCTTGCCAGGTTGGCTTTGACCTATTGACCATGAGAGGAAACTATGAAATGTGAGACCTACAGAACCCTGTGATCGTTTTTAGTGACATGTGGGATCCACCTTCTGGAACTGACATGAGGGACCCATCGCCAAAAAAGAATTACTCAAAAAATATCACCTCGAAGCACTCGAAGACACGACCTAACGATCCCATGTTATCTCCCACACGAGCTACCACCGGGCCACCGAGATGATCTTGTAAAGGTAGCAGTACCGCGATCTTTTAATCAATAAGCGGCCTCCAACTTACGGGTGCTTGGGCTGCTCGTTCGGCTGCCTTGGACCAACAATAGTGTCCGAGCGCCCATGCCTTGCTGGGCTGGCCCATTTTCCTACCGGGTTCGCCCGACCGGACACCTCCAGGTATTTTTTTTCTTTATTCTTTTTTAATTTTTCTGTATCTTTTTATTCATAATTCCAAATTGAGTCAAACAAAATTCAAGGAACTTGTAAAATTTCAGAGAATACTTTAGAACATTATTGAACATATTTACTTTCTAGGAAAACTATAAGGACATATTTTCATATAAAACCTTAATAGGTATAAATAGAGATTTTGAATCGTGATTTTGACAATAGGGGTTTGAAATTGAAAATTTTCATCTAGGAGTTGATTCTTGCTAAACTATTAATATATATTTATAGAAACGTCATATTGTGAACCTACTTCTAATCGATTTGGCAGAAATTTGTCTTTTTACCAGGGGTGGATGGAAAGGTTTCAGATGCCCCACTTGGGACATTATCCATGTGAGGTGGTATAGTATTTTTTTGAAAAATAGGGTTGTACAATTTTGAATTATAACTTTGATGGTTGCTCCACAAAACGCCCCATTTTTGGCACTCGGAAAATGAAAAATTCGTTTTTGTGCGACGAAAAGGAAAACTTCGTCCTGTAACATTGTTCGACATCCCAAGATGCACATGTGTGTACAATATGGGCACATTATCACAAACTATGTCGCGATTCTGGCCATAATATTGGTCGTTTGACCTGAAAGCCATGAAACCTCGAACATGATAGGTCATTTCTATGAAGGTTTTTTGGAGATTTTCACAATATACCGAGTTTGGTATTTTTCCTTGTAAATATGTCACATAATATGACACCATGCGAAGGTTTTATATTGTTTAGACCGTTTATGAATTTTTCATGCCCGTTTCAAACTATTCTCAAAACGGCGGGCACGAAGGTTCATAGATAGGGGATGATCCTCGCTAAAATTGCATCGGATATCTCAAGAAACATCATATTATGAGTCTAAAAATGATTTTTGCAAAAAATCATGCGCATTAGATCATGTACCTACAGTTCAAACTGGACCCACTTCCTACCGATTCGGCCCGAATTTGTCCTTTTCGCCAGGGATAGAAGGAATGGTTTGAGATATCATACTTGTGATATTGTCTATGTAAGGTGGTCTAATATTTTTGAAAAATATGGTGGTAGCATTTTGAATTAACCATTTGGTGCTTGCTTCACAAAACGCCCCTTTTTTGGCACTCGAAAAATGGAAAATGCATTTTCTGTCCGATGAAAAGGAAAACTTCCTCCTGCAACATTGTTCGCCATCCCAAGATGCACATGTGTGTACAATATGGGAACATTATCACAAACAATGTCGCTATTCTGGCCATAACATTGGTTGTTCGACCCATAAGCCATGAAACCTCGAACATGATAGGTCATTTCTGTGAAGGTATTTTCGAGATGTTCACAATATACCAAGTTTGGTATTTTTCCTTGCAAATATGTCACATAATATGACACCATGCAAAGGTTTTACATTGTTTAGACCATTTTTGAATTATTCATGCCCATTTCAAACTATGCTTAAAACGGCGGGCACGAAGGTTCATAGATAGGGGATGATCCTCGCTTAAATTGCATCGGATATCTGAAGAAACGTCATATTATGAGTATAAAAATGATTTTTGCAAAAAAATCATGAGCATTAGATCATTTACCTATAGTTGAAACCAGACCCACTTCCTGCAGATTCGGCACAAATTTGTCTTTTTCGCCAGAGATAGACGGACATTGTCTATGTAAGGTGGTCTAGTTTTTTTAAAATGAGGTGGTAGCATTTTGAATTATGCCTTTGATGGTTGCTTCCCGAATCACCCCGTTTTTTACACTAATGTACAAAATAGAAACAACCAATTAGAACGGAGAGTCAGACTACCCACGGATCACCCCATAGAAATAGATCTCAGCCATCCGCATTGGGTCCATCCAATGACCCAAAATTCATCTCCCCTTTCCTCTCCCGGTCCATTTTAACATTAAATGACCCAAAAGTCCTACACTTTCCACAGCAGCCGTAGTGCAACACAGAAAGGGACTAGGGATAGTTTTGTGAAATCCTCCACACCCCCATCCAGATAGAGAGGGATGCCCTCCCACCCTTAGCTCTCCCACAAACAAACCCCCCTCCGAACCCTAATACCCTCCTCTCCGCTTCCGATGCCTCCGGGTCCTCGTCACCGGCTCTAGCTTCATGACCCGTGGTGGTCGTATTGCCTCCCCCAGATTCCAGATGGCATCCATGTTGATGAACCCCAAACCCTAATCCCCTATCGTCCCTTGTTCCTCTTCCTAGAACCGTCGAGCTCCCTTCGATCCGCCGCCCACCTTCGCCATCCTCCCAACCCTAATCCCCTCATGCCCCTCTCTCGACGGCGTGCTCTCGTGACATCCCAACGCCGCCACCTTCCTCTCTCCCTTTCGCCAGCCATAGAGACCGGGCACACGGACGGGGCGCCTATGAAGGCCTGCAAGGAGGGGTTCCAGGGCACGCAGGATGGGGAGCCGATGAAGGCCTACAAGGAGGGGCTCCGAGCCCGACCGTGCCATGGGCGCCGACGAAGGGGTTTCTCGTCCACCACAACGCCACGGACCAGGATAGAATGGCGGCCTAGTTCCTGCCTCCAGTGGACGCCAAATCCCCTTCCACGACGCAATGCCATGAACAAGGTCTAGCCCGATGTTGAGATGGATTCTCCATCCTGGAGCTCACCATGGCTATCCCCGGTCTTAGATCTTTTTCTGCCTCAGGTAATCACACCATCTTCTGGCTCAGGCCCGACCGTGTAGAACTTGCATCGTGTTCCTTCAACTGCTGCTATGCTCGTTTCCTTCAACCGTAGAAATTGCATGACCCTGTACATGTATAGTTGATCATTACCCTGGACATGTATAGCTAAATGATCCTGGACATGCATAGTAGCTTAATATGAGAAACTTGTTCTAAGCATGAGTATGTGTGGCTGCTGGTGGATTGTGATAGTGCTGTCGGGTTGTGATAGTGCATGCAATCTTGTATATAATTTATTTGGTCCGACTAGTTACTCGTCATATTCCAGTTTTTCACTTGAGGTTTGCTTACTATCTTCATTGCAGCTACCGGTATGATGGCTACTTGCTCCTCACTAAAACATGGATAATAAGAGCATAATATTACTTCTGAATTGATCTTTTTTTATTAACCCTCAATGCTAGTATTGTTCTGGAATAGCTACTCTGTGGTTATCAAATTAGTAGATTGTGCCAAACTGCAGCAATTTGTGACTTGCTTATTTTTTCAAAGCACAAATGCTGCAACTCTTCACTTGTATAAACATGCTCATATAGTATGTCAGGTTTTGGTCATTCGAGGTCAATTCGCAATGTTGATCATGATTTCTTATAGGGTTAAATCTCTATATTTTTTATGGCTTTAGAAATAATAATTGACTAATAACTGTAGCACTTCTAAACCTACATTGTTGTTTAAGATACAAGTTGTGGCTGTTTTTTGCATCTCTATTCTGTTTGCATCAATTGTTGTACTATCCTATAGTTTGTCTTGTTTTTCTATGTATTTTATTTTCACTCTTAATATGGACTAGCATAAATTAGATCTGTTATGATAGGTCGGTGCAACATGTCAAAAAGAAATACTTTGATACAAGTTGTCACTGATTCTTTTGCTTACCTTGGAAAATTATTTCCTGGGAGAATATGTTCTTGTCTTCTACACTTCTATTACGAGAACAACATCTAGACCACACACCACACTAGTGTATAATCTTACTACATATACTCTGTTTGTGTACCACATTTGTTCCATTTGCAGGTTAGGATGTTTGTTTTAGGGTGGTATAATTATAAAATATGCGTACGTCAGGAACATGAGATGGAACCGATGGTTGAACGACAGCCTAATGCTGGAGCTTGTGCCATGTCTCGACGCCGACGAGATCAGAGGCCTTTTCACTCCACCATGGGGTAATCAGCCCAACAAAATTCCACTCCATTCTAACTACCTGCCCTCATAGAGTTGCACATATATACTTATATATATTATTCTAATCGATGTCGTGTGCACGTGTAGGTGAGAAGCTGTTGTTGTCCGTGTTATGCATGACAAGTACCGCTGTTGAATGGGATGTCTTCAGGACCATCGACATGGACGTTCAGGTATTCTACTATACTAGGCTAAATGCATGTGCACGTTTAGAGTAACTAGCTAAGACATGTGTGTGTGTTGCATCATAGTCCTACCCACTGGCTGCATGGATTTGTGTATGGACCCACTATAAATGGCATTGTTTTATCATCTCCAGGCAAGTTTAATGCAATTTCACATGAAAGAATCGTCGAGTCGTCATAATTTGAATGAAGATGAGACGACCACTTTGAATGCTTGACACCATATATCTTCACAGACAAGGGAAGCTATCAAGAACTTCCTGCCCCATCTACTTGGGATATATGAGGTATGTGCACCTTCTGAATCGCATATTAACCATTCAGTTAGCCGATAAAGTTGATGTTACAAGAATCTGTTGCTATTACAAGAACGATCTTTGTATACTGGCTTAGTTAGCACATGAATATCAACATTATTATAGTAAACATGATTCTATCTAGCCGCTACTCCATCAACATCAATCTAGCTCATTTTTGTGAAATTGTGCTCCAAGAATTTGAGAAGATCACAAAGATTGAGGAGTACAAGGAGGACGCTGCTATGTGATTTGAGAAATTGTGTTGCAGGAATTATACAAGGAATAGCCTTCCCTAGAGGCCTAAATCCATCGTTTTGACTTTTTTGTTACACTAGTATAGTATACGTGATTGTGTCACACTGGTTAACTCCAGGCTAAATTTAGAAGAGCTCGCTGGAGTTAGAAGAGCTCCAGGTTGTTTATATATTGATTTGTTGTTATTTGAAATGTAATAGAAATTGTTTTGCCATTATTTGAAATGTTCCAATTTTCCATTGTTTATCGGAAATAATTGTTGTTTACTGTCAAATTGTGGAAACTAAACCCGATAGTGTATGTGAGAAATTGAAATCTGACAAATGGGTCCTCTATAAATGTTGACTAGTTAGATCTGTGTGGAACTTCTACCTGACGTGTAGGGCCAGTAGGGAAACTAGTATTGGCAGGTAGGACCCATTTGACTCGTGGGACCTACTATAAATAAAAACAGGAAAAAACGTTGGGCCAAAGAAAATGCCACATACCAAAACTATATGGTCTGAACTTTTGGAATTGGCCCATGAAATTGTTGGGCTCAGCCCATGTAAAGCACTGCACTAGGCTGGGCCAATTTTGGTCTACAACTATTTGGATTGGTCATGGATGCGCCATGTAGGATTAGCCACGTCAGATCTGACGTGGAGAGGATATATTGCTCGTGACCAAAATTTTGGTCATACCCTCTATGACCATCTATTTTAGTCATAGTAGTCCATGACCAATTGAAAAAAAGGTCATTAGCTGTCTATAGTGACCATCGCTATGTGACCTACTGTTTTTGGTCATAGAAAGGTCATAGATGAATTACTATGACCAATATTTGGGGTCACCCGTTAGCACATTCCTTGTAGTGAGTGTCCATATGCATAGCGATTTCTCCAAAGGCGTTGTCACTGACCTTGCTCCAGCCACCGTACCGAATGTTGTGCATCGAATCCACCATTGCATCCGGATGGACTAGGGGCGAGGGTGGATTCAAATATGATTGTTGGGGTTGCTTGGAGGAGAGTGATGGAGGCCTGCAAGATCTGATGCAGCGGGCGAGAAATGGCTAGGAAAGTTTAGGAAGTGCGGCACTCGAGACGATCCAAAATGCGGCTAGCCAGCATTAGCGAATGGGGATCGCCGGAGATGGGGAAGATGGGAGGCTCTTTGAACAAGGTGTTAATTTTGCGTGCTCCGTCGTCGGTCTTCTGTAGTGGATCGAGGATGCCTGCTGGAGTTATATCTAGAGTGCTAGACTAGCAAGCTGTCACGTCCTAGCTCAGTATTGTATCGTATCATCACATAGACTGTGTTTCAGGAAAGGACGTGAACCCATATTTCTCCCTCCCTGCTAGATAGCATGCACCATATAATTGCTTTTCTCGCACACGAAGGATTTCAACCCGCATGCCAAATTAAAAGGACATCAATCCTCAAGCCAGCTCGCCCAACTCTGATAAATAGGAATACTAAAAAACTATAATAATAGGTGAAGCTCAAAAAATAATTATAATTTTGAGCCACGTCCATAGAATATCCGTTAGATATTTGGTTCTTATACTTTGTATCATGTAGTAGTAATCAACCTATTAGCTACCTAATAGTATTCGCCATGCTCTAGATAAATGACGAAGAACATTCTAGAATTATTGAGAAGTGTGTTTTGAGGTTAGTGCATATCTTTTAGTGTGCTAAAGACTATCAATAGTATCTTCTAGATGATAGAATGGATAAAATTAAGATTCAACGATACTTTATGGACGTAGCTCGAAATTATAATTATTTTTGGGCTTCACCTATTGTAATTTTATATAAACTAGTAAAAGGCATGTGCCATACACATATATACTGTATGAAATGTGAATTAAAAAACATTAAGTTGTTATAACCCAATAGTCTTGTTTGAGAAAAATGCATGCATTAAGTCTATTAATAATAACTATCAACACATATTGAGAATACAACCTACTATGCTATGAACTTTGGGGGGGTGACATGATGATTCTAGAACATGGTGGAGTTTGCTCTAGGTAGCACTCAACACGCATCCATCTTCTCTGAACCATTGGATCTAACAGCCCAACGGTCAGGATTGGTACTATGGATCCAATTCACAACTTCTCCTTTATAGTAGTAAAGAAAAAATGATATGACATATACTTCTACTATCTGATTCTCACGTGCAAGGCATGTGCAACTTACTAATAAGATATATAACACGGGTAACTTTGAACATCGATCATCAGATATAGCTTGACAGATTCCAACATTGCTAATTGTTGGATCCCTTACAAATTCAAGAAAGAATCTATCGCGCTTACTTGTAATTCGAATTTGACCTACTTTCTTTAAATAGACATAAAGTTATTTGAGTGCATGGGCGTAGTTAGCTAATATATAGGGAATCTTGAAACATCCTAAGACTAGGGAATTGTAACAAAACATGTCCGCCTTTTCTGAAAATCGGTTGTGGCACGTTATTTATTTGATGGGGGTATGTCCCGAAGGAGTGAGATGCTTCAATAATTAAAACAGCTAGTGCATGTGTACATGTTACACCAAGGACCTTAAAAAATTGAAAATTGCATCCAAGTTCATACATTTAACACAAAGGACCCTACAATCAAGCAATTTAAATTAGTAGTCCGGTCCTACTCCTCCATCACGGAGCTGAGCCGTGCTCTTCGTAGTAGTACCAGTAAGTTGCACGTGCCTTGCACGTGAAACTCACATAATATACAGAAGCATGACATGCCATTAGTATATACCATTGTAATAGGTAAAGCTTGAAATATCTATGAATTTGAGCCACGTTTCTAAAGTATGAGTGTATATTTGGTTCTTGCACTTTATATCATGTAGAAATAAACCGTTTATTAGATACCTAATAATTGAAAATTCTAGAACCATGGTCTAGAGAAACAATCGAGAAGATTTTATAATGATGGATAAGTGTGTTTTGACATTTTTCTACATATATATCTTATCCTATCTTACCACTATATAGTGTACGAATGACTTTGAATATTCACCATTGGATCAAGACTAGCGAATCCCAATATTTCCAGCCGTTGGATCTTCTTTTCCATTCTAGAATCTAGAAGATTTTATTGATAGTCTTCATCATAATGAATAGTAGACATAAAATTCAAAACACACTTCTGTATCATTCTAGAATCTTCTCCCACATTTCTCTAGACCATGTTACCAGCATTTTCAAGTTTTAGATAGCTAATAATCGTTGACTTCTAAATGATATACAAAGTACAAGAACTAAATATACACCCATACTTTATAGATATTGATCAAGTTTATATTTTTGTATGCTTTACCTATTAAAATTTTATATAGTGATGATATGTCAGACGTCTATTATCCGAGTCTCATGTGTTGATCAAAAGGGACGTGCCACACACGTATATACTGTATGAAATGTGAGTTAACAAATATTAAGTTGTTATTAACCAATATTCTTGTTAGAGAAAAAATGGATACATTAAGTCTCACCACAAGAAAAGTTGGATTTTACAACGAACGATTTTTATGGTTGAAGGCCTGTTTTTCGTGGCTAAAAAGTCTTCTATGACGGATGCCCTTCGTGGTAAAAGCCCCGTCACAAAAGAATCTACCACGGGGTTTTTCTAACCGTGGCAGATCGCACCCTTCAGCCACGAAAACTTGTTCGGTCATAAATATGTTTGCCAGCCGCGTTGACTGCTGACGTCATGCAAAATGCCATGTGGCAAACACCTTTAACGCCTAGTTACCACCGTTAACAGCCATAGAAACCGTGGTAGAAGCCATGCCCAACCAAGGCCTTCTAATAATTAAGTGGGCTGGCCCATTAAGAGAACACAATAAGATTATGGCCCGTTACTATTTCGTCCGGCACTGTTTGAAATAGGACCAAAGATGTGGCCAACAGTGGCTCGCGAATGTCAAGCCCGTTACTATTTCGGCCTACAGAATCCCACATTGTTCGAATACTGTGCGACCCGTTAAGAGGCTGTGTCAAGTAGGCCCAATACTGTTAAGGCCCATGGTTAGCCCGCCACTGTTCTCACAGCATGTTCTGGGCTGCCTACGAACGACCCACTTTTGAGAAGGTCGGATACTGTTATGGCCTTTTACCATACCGTCCGTCAACTTCTTGGGCCCATCGGCTACCTGCAACTATTCTGATCTAGTACTGTTCTAGCCTGCGAATATGTTTGGCCTGTTACTGTTCCTGTCTGGTAATTTTTTTGGCCTTCTACTATTCTACCTCGTTACTATTCTGGCCATCCATTGTTCAGGTCTGTTACTGTTGTGGTCCTTTACTATTCTGGCCTGCCACTTTTCTGGTATGTTACTAATATGGCCCGTTACTGAGCTGGGTTGCCTCTGTTCTGGCCTGTTACTGCGTTGGCCTATTACTGCTTTGTCCTGTTACTATTTTGGCACGTTAATATTTTGGTCTTTTATAGTTTTGGCATGTTACTGTTTGGCCTGTTACTGTTCTAGCCCATTACTGGTTGCCATCTGACGGTAGGCCCGTTACGGTCGCGGACACCTACAGTTTCAGCCTTTCTGAAGCCCATGCAAATATCATAAAAGGAGTACAATTAGCGAGTATCTTTTACTGTTCATGGTAGGCCTAATACAATAAGGGCAAATAACAAAGATCTAAACTCTTCCCTGATCGACCTAGCCGGCGAATTTATGATACCGCCTACTGCCATGCATGGATGGTGTCAAGTAAATGTGTCAAGACCCGGATTTTTAATCCCAGATGCCTGTTATGCCATACATCGCAATCCCAGAATTACCATTTTTGCAAGACATAATAGATTGGATATCACAGTACATCATCCATTACAAACCATAATAAGGTCTTACACAAATAAAGGATTTCATGATCCAGTCTTAATACAAACAAGTAGCGGAATAATAAGCGTAGCGGTGGGGTCCATCTTTAGTGTCACAGGCAATGCTGACGATGGGAGATAGTCCTAGTTGTCGTAGCTGTCCTGCTGTCCTTCCTCCTGATAGTCCTCTTCATAGTATGGCCACGGGAATAGCCAGGGATAAAGCCATAAGTACTCGCAAACTATCACTAACAAGTAAGGTAGTTCTAGTAGGAATGCTAAACTCTAAGTTTATTTGCAAAGTTAAGTTTGAAGCCTAAGCTGAGTTCAGAATGCCACTAGCCAAGTTTAAATATATATATATATTGCACCAACATGTTGTACCAACGATTCCCATGTTTTAAGAGTTTTGAAACTTCCCAGCTAATTCTGCCCAATAGAATGACTTTATGTCGACTTATCGAAATTAGGGAAAGTTTGCAACTACAAGTACTCGTAAATTGCACGTGCCCTGCACGTGAGACTCGGATAATAGACATCTAGCATATCATCACTATATAAAATTATAATAGGTAAAGTAGAAAAAATAAAATAGGTAAAATTTGAACTACTATAAGTAAACTGTGTAGGTTGCTTTGAAAAAGTTTTACGAAAAGGTTCTTAGAGGTACTCATTAGAGGCACCGCGGGGGGGGGGGGGGGGGGGGTAAATTAATATACTATAAGAAACCACAGAGAGTTCTAACGACAGGTTCATATTCTTGCTAAGATTTTGCATCTTCACTGCTTAATGAAATTAGGCCAAACTTGAGCTACAACTAAGTGCGATAGATTGCTCTTAAATTTAATGAAATTAGGTCAAACTGGAACTACAAGTAATAAATTTTAGGTTGCTTTGAAAGTTTTATGAAAAAATCTTTTGGAGGTACCCATCGAGCGGTTCATTAATATATTAGAAACTATAGAGAGTTTTGATTAGTGGTTCGACTTCTAACTAAGATTTTGCATCATGAAAATTTGGAACACCTTTTGAAAACAATCACATGAAACAGGGAGTGAGGGGAAATGATTTTTCTATTCTTTATGGGCAACCCACAACCTTGAGGTGCACCTTATTAGGCTTAAAGATACAAACTCTACTTTCTCCACAATGTATATGGTGAACCTTAGCGGATGCCACATACTAGGCCTTAAGCTGTGCTTTTGTACATATTGTTGATGCCCTTATTAGTGAAAAAGCAAATAGTACTCTCTTTATCCAAATTAGTTTTCTCACATTTGTCTAGATTCAGATGTATCTAGTCATGTTATAGTGCTAGATACATCCGAATCTAGACAAATCTGAGAACATTAATTTGGACCGGAGGGAGTAGTATATTAGTACTAGTCACTAGTATAGTAGTACTAATTTGTTTGCTTATACATATGATCACCTCTGTCCACGCGCTGTACACGCTGAGAGAATAAAACATAGGCAGGGTAAAAGAGGGCAACAACGAAGAGGAGTTGAAGGCGGTTCGATGTCAGAGGAAAGTTATGATGGGTTCCTGACATGAGGTACTCCTGTAGCCACTCTACTAGTAGTAAATTTCAGGACCAATGCATGCAAAATAAATTGTGTCTTTTCTCTCTCCTGAATGCCAGAAGCCAAGTTTACCAACATGTTGTACCAACGATTCCCATGTTTTATTTATGAGTTTTCAAACTTCCTAGCTAACTCTGCCTATTTAACCGAATGACTTTATGTCGATTTATCGAAATTAGGTCAAATTTGAAACTACATGTAAATAGTAGGATGCTTTGAAAGTTTTACGAAAAAATCTTTTGGGGGTACCCATCCAGGGGTCACAATTAATATATCATAAAACATCGAGAGTTTTGACGATAGGTTCAACTTTTTGTTAAGATTTTACATCTGATAATTTAATGAAATTAGGTCATACTTGAGCTACAAGTAAGCACAATAGATTCCTCTTGAATTAAATGTATTTCCAGAGGTAGATGGGTGCATCTTCTTATAGTAAACAATGTCGTCAGTGTGAGTTTCCAACTATCAGGAAATAAAATACTCAGTTTTGCGAGTGATGACATGGCATGCTATTAAATGAGGAAAGAGATCGATGTACTAACTAGCTAAGTTACCATAACATCACACTTTTCAAGTGAAAATGAGTCTACAAGATAATTAATATAGTCTTCTATGACACTACCTATTAGATACTATGCACTATGAAGGGGTAACTTAGACTAGTGCTAGGTGCATGACACTAGTTGAAGTTACTCCCCACTATGACTAGCCTTAGCATTTACACAAGTAAGGGCACTTGATTGCTATTGAATTAAATATATTTTTAGAGCTGGATGGGTGCATCTTCATGTAGTAAACAATATCGTCGGTGTTAGTTTTCAACTATCACGAAAGAACATTTAATTCTCAATTTTTTGAGTGATGACAAGATTGTTCTTTTACGTAAAGAAAGACCGAAGAATATGGATATGAATACCACAAGACAAGTTTTGACACATAAATGTATGGATGTCGATGTAATTTTACCTTTTTTTAGGTCCTTGATGTAAAATGTACTCGCACTGTCCTTGTAAAATTCAAAACTAAAAGAAAGTGAAAACAAACAAAGAGAAAGTAGTATGAAGAGTATGGCTCGATGAGCTTCTCTCTCGAGAAGGAGCCAAACATGACTGTTTTCCCTACTTAATTTTAGGGTGCTTTGTGCTAAATGTATGGACCTAGATGTAATTTTACCCCTTTTATGTCCTTGCTGTAAAATGTACTCCCACTGTCCGTGTAAACTTCGAAAACAAAATCAAGTGGTAAAATTTAAACGTATTTAAGCTTATTAGTTGTCAATGAGTATGAACATCCTTGCCTTTCAAGCCAAACGACCAGGGTCATGGACATATGTACATCATACTTTATGCTGATGATTCATAATCCCATATCGAAGAATTTGCATGATGCAAAATTTGGCCATGTGTTTATAAAACAAATGAAGATGAAGTAGTACGAAGAGTATGGCTTGGTTAGGTTCTTTCTCGAGAAGGAGACGAACCTGACTATTTTCCTTTCCTTAATTTTAAGGCGTGCTTCGTGCTAAAATTTTGTACCTGGATGTAATTTTCCTATTTTAGGTCCTTGATGAATGAAGAAGAAGAAGTATTATCAGGAGTACGGCTCAATCAATTGCTCTCTCTAGAAGGAGCCGAACCAGACGGTTTTATTTGCTTAATTTTAGGGTACTTCATGCTAAATGTATGGACCTCGATGTAATTTCCCCCTTTTTAGGTCCTTGATGTAAAATGTACTCCTATCGTCCATGTAAAATTCAAACCTACAAGTTAGTGGTAAAAGTTAAACGAATTTAAGGTTAGTTGTGAATGAGTATGAACAATCTTGGATTTCAAGCGGAATGGCCAAGGACATGGCCATATCTACATCATACTTTACATCGATGATTCACGATCCCATATCCAAGAATTTAATGCTGCCAAATTGGGCCATATTTTGAAACAGACGAATAGGGAAGTAGTACAAAGAGTATGGCTCGACCAGCTACTATCTCAAGAAGGAGCCAAACCCGATTATTTTCCCTGCTTAATTTTAGGGTGCTCCATGGTTATTAATTGTATAGACCTCAATGTAATTTTACCTTTTTAGATCCTTGCTGTAAAATCTACTCCACCGTCCGTGTAAAATTTGAACATAAAAGCAAGTGGTAAAATTTAAACGTAATTAAGCTTATTAGTTGTCAATGAATATGTAAATTCTTGCATTTCAAGCCGAACGACCAGGGTCATACATATCTAGATCATACTTTATATGCTGATGATCCATGATCCCATAGCGAAGAATTTGCATGCCGCCAAATTTGGCCATATTTTGAAAACAAACAAAGAGGAAGTAGTATGAAGAGTATGGCTCGGTCAGCTTCTCTCTCTAGAAGGAGCAAAACATGACGGTTTTCCCTGCTTAATTTTAGGGTGCTTCGTGCTAAATATATGGACCTCGATGTAATTTTACCTTTTTAGGTCCTTGATGTAAAATGTACTCCGACCGTCCGTGGAAAATCCGAACCTAAAAGCAAGTTGTAAAATTTAAACATATTTAAGATTATTATATGTCGATGAGTATGAACATTCTTGGATTTCAAGATAAACGACCAAGGTCATGGCCATATCTACATCATACTTTATGCCGATGATTCGTGATCCCATATCCAAGAATTTGCATGCCCCCAAATTTGGCCATATTTTGAAAACAAACAAAGAGGAAGTAGTATGAAGAGTATGGCTTGATCAGCTTCTCTCACGAGAAGGAGCAAAATAGGACTGTTTTCCCTGCTTAATTTTAGGCTGCTTCATGCTGAATGTATGGACCTCGATGTAATTTTACCTTATTAGGTCCTTGATGTAAAATATACTCCCACCATCTGTACGTGTAAAATTCAAACCTAAAAGCAATTTTAAAAATTTAGACGTATTTAACATTATTATTTGTCGATAAGTATGAACATTTTTGGATTTCAAGAAGAACGACCAAGGTCATGGGCCTCATGGCCATATCTACATCATACTTTATGCTGATGATTCATGATCCCATATCCAAGAATTTGCAAGCCACCAAATTTGGCCATATTTTTAAAACAAACAAAGAGGAAGTAGTATGAAGAGTATGGCTCAATCAGATTTTCTCTCGAGAAGGAGCAAAACATGACTGTTTTCCCTACTTAATTTTAGGGTGCTTCATGCTAAATGTATGGATCTTGATAAAATTTTACCTTTTTAGGTCCTTGATTTAAAATGTAATCCCTCCGACCTTACGTGTAAAATTCGAACCTAAAAGCAAGTGGTAAAACATAAACGTATTTAATTTTATTAGTTGTCGATGAGTATGAACATTCTTGGATTTCAAGCCGAACGACCAAGGTCAGGGCCATATCTACATCATACTTTATGCTGATGATGATCCCATGTCCAAGAATTTTCATGCCACCAAATTTGGCCATATATTTTGAAAACAAATGAAGAGAAAGTAGCATGAAGAGTAGAAGCCAGACCCGACTATTTCCCTTGCTTATTTTTAGGGTGCTTCATGCTAAATGTAAGGACCTCTATGTAATTTTAACCATTTTAGGTCCTTGATGTAAATTGTACTCCCACCATCCGTGATGTTCCCATATTTGGGAGTAAATGAGTGAATCATGTCATGGTAACAATGTTGCCACTTGGAGGTTCCAACCATTAGATAAATCTAGCACAAAAACATGACTATATACATTCTAATCTAGATAAATCTAAGAACATTATATGGATCAGAGGTAGTATATATGCATTCAAAACAAATTGTGTTTGCTGGCTCCTTCAGTACAGCAGCAAGTTTCCCTAAGTTATGAAACCAAGGTTTAATCAAACCAGTAGGAGCAAGGAAACACCCCAAAGGTGTTGCTAGCTGAGCCTTGGCAGGGCGCACTACCGGTGCTAGTAGCAACGTGGAGACCTGCACAACACAACCATAAAACTTTGTCCCCAACTTGCGATGAGGTTGTCAATCTCACCGTGTTTTGCGGAAAACAAAGGATTAAACCTATCGAATGGAAAGAAGTAATAGTTTGCAGAAAGTAAACACAAAGCAGTAAACAGTTTGTAGATTGTATGTAAAAGAAAGAGGACCGGGATCCATAGTTCACTAGAGGTGGCTCTCCTTAAGATAGATAACATGCTGGGTGAACAAATTACAACTGGGCAATTGACAAACATCGAGAAAGCAATACATGCATATACTAATCATCTTGACTCGATTGGGCATTACAACATTATACATAGACCGCCATCCAACTATATCTACGACTAATAATCCACCTTCAGGTTATCATCTGAACCCCCTCCAGAATTAAAGGGTAACGGGTAGGCTACACTAGCGTAAAATCAAAAATTTCTACCGCGTCAACCAGGAATACTATTGTCATAGATCACGGGATTACCGCTAGACGCGCAGGTGCGGAACTCGATGAAGCACGTTGCGGCAGTGTAGATGTTCTACGTCTCCTCCTCGTCCTCGTCCCACGAGCAGCTCCCCTTTGCGCGGCTCGTCCAAGTGCTACAGATGCAGCACCTCCGAGGTATCCACACGTCCGGAGTGGAAGTCGTCACACGCCAGACTGCTAGGTCTGCGCGTGCAACACAGGCGGAAGAGGAGTGGCGGCTGGGTGGAATGCTCTCACCTTTTCAGCTCGCCTCACTCCCTCTTATATAGGCATCCCTGGTGGGCTTCTACATTAGCAGCCCATTAGCAGCCTAAGCCTGGTCTAATTCGGATCCAATCCTCATTAGGCTTCCAGCCCCTAAAGTGTGTGACCCTATAGGTTCATACACGTATAGACATGACGCGAGTACACTTACTCCGTCAATAGTTGGTAGCGGCCTCTAGCAAGACGTGCCAACTCCTAAACGCATATAAAGATCATTCGGACGAACCATCACAAGGTTGAGTACATGTCTTTCCCTTTGCCTCACGATATTTGGTCTAGCTCTAAGCTGACCTCTCTTTCTCGATACTATGATTCAGAATCCCTTTACTAGGTTAACTCTTAACCATATGTAGCACGGCCATGCATTTCTGGATCCGATCACTCGAGGGGCCCAGAGATATCTCTCTCAAGTAGAGAGGGGCAAATCCCATCTTGATTGACCGATGCCTTGCAGCATGTATCAGGACAAACCCGAAAGCTACCTTTATAACTACCCAGTTACGGAGTAGTGTTTGATAGCCCCAAAGTAGGTCGATCCACATCTCAAGTACATGCGACAATCTCAGGTCTAAGGACAAAACGTACACGATGTGTAGAGAGAGCTGCAAGTATTATTGCCTGTCTCATGTTGGGTCAGTCCAACCCCATGTTCATAACATGTGTCCACATCATTGGTTTGACATCTCCATGTCAATGACTTGTGAAACATAGTCATCAACCAATCGATGTGCTAGTCTAATATTCACGTGTGTCCTCGCATGAACTCCGACTAGGGACAATTATTAGATAACCATACAAGTAAAGAGTTTCACAAACAATTCACATAATTGTCAATCAATACAAGTTGCCTGGTATATGGATATTCAAGGAACATTATAATAACTCATGGATACACATGAAATACAATCATCTCTATGATTGCCTCTAGGGCATATTTCCTTCAAGAATTAAGTTGCAAGCAACAGATTATTGCTTTACGAACTGCGTGTAAAGTAAACAATGCGATTGTTCTATGAATAAAGGATTGTTGTTTTCTCCCTAGTAGCAACAACACATCTAGTACCGTAGAGATTTCTGTCACTTCCTAGATTACCAGAGGCATGCTACCACTCTGATACCACTCTGTAACACCCTCGAATCGGCCCTATGCAAGTTTTAGCCATTCACGCCAAACCTACATAGAAATGATTCAAGAACGCCCACCAGGCACTTTCGTGCGGGTGGAAAACGAAGTAATACCATTACACAATAGTCCACGATGGAACCCACATAACATATATATACAACAATGACTCTATGAGTCAAGAATACGGATATACAATACAAAGATCCAAATCTCCTTGTAAACGGTAAAGCGTCCGACTATGGACTAAATGCGAATGGGGCTAAGAGCCCTGAAGAATAACCAATGGCATCCATAACCCTGCCCAGGCCAAGCTGGAAGGGTAACCCTGCTAACGACGTCGATCTCAAACCTGCTAAAACAAAAGGGGTGCCGACAAAGGGCAAAGGAAAAAAGGAGCGTCAGTACTGAGGCCAATACACGGCGAGGCTAGAATTCGGCGGCTCTCGCCTACATAGGTATGGTGGACTGAAGCGGTAGCGCAGCAGCACTAAACAACCTATAGAGACTCAGTAAAGCTGGCAGCTATTAGAGAGGGATAAGAAAGACCTATTCGGATCCAACCTGATACTAACACCAATCATACCCATCCTAGTATTCCCCCTCGAGACCAAACGAGGAAGTTAAACCGAGGAACTCACACAGTTGGCAGTTTTATTCATTCCATTATAGTTGAAGCACTTACTAGTCAGATATAGATAGCATGAGTCATTCTGATAGCATAAGTAGTGGGCAGTTTTATTCACCATTCCGTTGTAGTTGGAACATTTACTAGTCAGATATAATTGTCCCGAGGAATCGCAAAACCCAGCAGTTGTTGGCACTTTTATCACATTCCATTGGAGCTGCAATACTTACTAGGCAGGTATAGTATGACATAGATCACCACATATCCACCAGTTGTTGGCATTTTTATTATCCATTCCATTATAGTGAATCTGATTACTAGTCACATATTAAGTCAAATTTATAGCACTACATTAGTTATGCTTGTCTATGATCAAGATACTGTGCTCCAAGTCGTCCATAACTGCGGACACGGCTTTCAGAAAGATTTACCCTGCAGGGGTGCACAAATAGCAACACACACACGATCAACCTCAGAAAAACCAAATCAAAACCCAACGAGGCTTTCACGACAAAGCAATCACAGGATTCATAAAATATTTTAGGGGGCCACCCCACTAAGCTACCCGCAACGAAGTTGGCCGGCTCCGAGACGGACCCAGGGTTTGTGCCGACGGTTGTAAACGACTAGGCACCCGAAAGTGTGACTGGCTTGTCGATACCACGAAAATATGGCATGATCCAAAACAGTACAGGTGCTCCATGCATAATATTAAATAAAGCAGTAAAGCATGGCATAAGTACAGGATAGTAATAAAGCCCCAAACCAGTTTGTGGCCCCAAGAAATATGAAATGAATCAAGCTCTGGCTAAGGGGGATTCATAGAGTCTCCCGTATGTGGATAGTGCGAATAGTCAAGGAACCGGTATCAAGTACTCGGGGCCTACGGCACACAAGTGGGCATAAAAACCAAATAGCATATATTTCCCATCGGTGCCTCTTTCATTAGTTATATCTAGCATTTTAATAGTTGTATTTAAAGTCATGATAATCTCCACCATTAAGCATCTTCACCTTAAGTTAGGCATAAGAAGGAAGAAAGAATCAAGTGTTCTCAAATGAAGAAGCATTAATACCAAATTTTGTTTTCATAGGAGAAGCAACAGAAATCTTCTCTCTCTTCTTAGGGAAGTATTCTATACCTTTCTTGAGTGGGAGTTGATATTTAATGGTGCCTTCTTTCATATCAATAATGGCACCAACATTTCTAAGAAAAGGTCTTCCCAAAGTAATAGGACAAGAAGCATTGCATTCAGTATCCAAAACATAGAAATCAACGGGGACATAGGCATTATTAACCATAATAAGAACATCATTAAGACTCCCCGTGAGTTTATTTTTAGCATTATCATCAAGTGGGACATTCAAATAACAATCTTCAAGTGGAGGCAAATCAAGCATATCATAAATCCTTCTAGGCATAATGGAAACACTACTATCAAGATCACATAAAGCTTTGAAATCAAAGACATTCACTTTCATATTAATGATGGGTTTCCAACCATCTTCTTGTTTAATAGGAATAGAAGCTTTATGTTTCATCTTTTCTTCTATAATCTTTATGAGAGCATTAGTAATGTGTTTTGTAAAGGCCATGTTCATTGCACTAGCATTAGGACTTTTAGCAAGCTTTTGTAGGAACTTAATAACTTCAGAGATATTGCAACCATCAAGATCAAAATTGAAATTATCATCTAAAGTAGTAGAACTATTACTAGCCTCAACACTAGTGGTGGTGATAGTAGAAACACTAATGTTTCTAGCAATTTCATCTTCTCTTTCACACTTAGCATGTAATTCAACTAATAGTTTAACATTTTCATCAATTCTTACTTGTATAGCATTAGTAGCTGCAAAGGGATTATCATTAGTTTCAGGTTTAGCAGCCATTTTATTCAAAGAAAATTGAGCTTCAGCCAAAGATTCTATATTTCTTTTAGCATTAGAGAGTTTTTTCTCAATAGTTTCATTGAAAGCAGTTTGTTTACTAATAAACTTTTTAAGCATAACTTCAAGTTTAGAGGGAGCACTCCTATTATTGTTGTAAGAATTTCCATAAGCATTACCATTGTTAGGAGGATATGGCTTATAATTGTTGTTACCATAAGCACCATTGCCAAAATTGTTATTTCTTATGAAGTTCACATCAACTTGCTCTTCTTGAGAAACCAAGGAGGCTAAAGGAACATTATTTGGATCAATATGGGCTTTCCCATTAACAAGCATGGACATAATAATATCAATCTTATCACCCAAGGAGGAAGTTTCCTCAACAGAATTTACCTTCCTACCTTGTGGAGCTCTCTCAGTATGCCATTCAGAATAATTAACCGTCATATTGTGCAGAAGTTTTGTTGCAGCACACAAAGTAATGGTCATAAAGGTACCTCCAGTAGCAGAATCCAATAGGTTCGTTGAAGAATAGTTATGAAACCAAGGTTTAATCGATCCAGTAGGAGCAAGGAAACACCCCAAAGGTGTTGCTAGCTGAGCCTTGGGAGGGCGCACTACCGGTGCTAGTAGCAACATGGAGACCTGCACAACACAACCACAGAACTTTGTCCCCAACTTGCGATGAGGTTGTCAATCTCAGTGTGTTTTGCGGAAAACAAAGGATTAAACGTATCGAATGGAAAGAAGTAATAGTTTGCAGAAAGTAAACACAAAGCAGTAAACAGTTTGTAGATTGTATGTAAAAGAAAGAGGACCGGGATCCATAGTTCACTAGAGGTCGCTCTTCTTAAGATAGATAACATGCTGGGTGAACAAATTACAACGGGGCAATTGACAAACATTGAGAAAGCAATACATGCATATACTAATCATCTTGACTCCTTTGAGACTTGATTGGGTATTACAACATTATACATTAACCGCCATCCAACTGCATCTATGACTAATAATCCACCTTCAAGTTATCATCCGAACCCCTTCCAGCATTAAGTTGCAAGCAACAGATTATTGCTTTATGAACTGTGTGTAAAGTAAAGAATACGATTGTTCTATGAACAAAGGATTGTTGTTTTCTCCCTAGTAGCAACAACACATCTAGTAGCTTAGAGATTTCTGTCACTTCGCTAGATTACCAGAGGCATGAACCTACTATCGAGCATAAATACTAACTCTTGGAGTTGCTAGCATCTACATGGCCAAGATAGCTACTAACAACAAAAAGCATACAAGATCACAAATAACAAAGACATGATAGAATCAATAATCAATCTGAAATAGCATCTGAATATCCATCGGATCCCTGCAAACACAACATGCAGAATTACAAATAGATGATCTTGATCATGAACGGAGCTCACAAGATCTAAACATGAAAGCACAAAGGAGGATAACCAGCCATCTAGCTACTACATGGATCTGTAGTCCAAGGATGAAATACTCACGCATCACACTGGAGGCTTGCATGGTGATGAAGAAGGCCTCCAAGGTGAATTCCCCTCTTCGTCAGGGTGTTAAGAAGAGCTTCAGATCCCTCCCGATCTAGGGATGGAGATGACAACGGCTACAGACTCTTTCGTGGATTTTTGATCGGCCCCTTAGGGTTTTCGTCTCGAGGGCATCTTATAGGCGGAAGGGGAGGCCGAGGGGGAACCGGAGGCGGCTACACAACCCCTTGGCGCGGGCCAGGCTGGGCCGCGTAGCCAGGTGGTGTGGTGGCCCCCTGGCCCCTCTCCGTCTCGTATTCTGGCTTCTGATGACTTCCGGAAAAATAGGCACTTTGGCTTTTGTCCCGTCCAATTCCGAGAATATTCATTTTCTGACTTTCCTGGAACCAAAAACAGCAGAAAACAGGAAGCTGGCATTGTGGCTCTTGTTAATAGGTTAGTCCAAGAAATCATATGAAAAGTACTCCAAAGTGTGGACAAAACACAAGAAAGTGGATAAAACCAAGCATGGAACATCAATAATTATCGATACATTTGCAATGTATCACACCCTGCCGGAGGGGAGAGATCACCCTAGAGGCCTTCTTCATCACCATGCCCGCCTCCTGTGTGATGCGTGAGTAGTTCATCTCTGGACTATGGGTCCATGTAGTAGCTAGATGGTTGGTTCTTCTCCTTTGTGCTACCATGTTTAGATCTTGTGAGCTCCTTTCATGATCAAGATCATCTATTTGTAATCCTACATGTTGTGTTTGCGAGGATCCGATGGATATTGAGATGCTATTTTAGATTGATTATTGATTCTATTGTGTCTTTGTTATTTGTGATCTTGCATGCTTTCTGTTGTTAGTAGCTATCTTGGCCGAGTAGATGCTAGCAACTCCAAGAGGGAGTATTTATGCTTGATAGTGGGTTCATGCCTCTAGGAATCTGGGGAAGTGATAGAAATCTCTAAGGTACTAGATGTGTTGTTGATACAAGGGAGAAAATAGCAATCCTTTGTTCATAGAACAATCGTATTGTTTACTTTACACAGTTTGCTTAATGCAATTATCTGTTGCTTGCAACTTAATACTGGAGGCGGTTCGGATGATAAACTGAAGGTGGATTATTAGTCATATATGCAGTTGGATCACGGTCTATGTATAATGTTGTAATGACCAATCAAATCTCATAGGAGTCAAGATGATTAGTATATGCATGTATGCTTTCTTGGTGTCTGTTAATTGCACCACTGTAATTTGTTCACCCAACATGTCATCTATCTTAAGGAGAATCACCTCTAGTGAACTATGGACCCCGGTCCATTCATTACCATTAATGTACAAGCTATTTACTGTTTTATGTTTACTTTCTGCAAGCAATTACTATCTTCCATGCAATACGTTTAATCCTTTGTTTTCAGCAAAACCGGTGAGATTGACAACCTCACTGTAAGTTGGGGGCAAAGTTCTATGGTTGTGTTGTGCAGGATTCCAAGTTGGAAACAACACCTTGGAGGTGTTTCCTTGCTCCTATTGGTTCGATAACCTTGGTTTCATAACTGAGGGAAAACTTGCTGCTGTGCTTATCATACCTTCCTCTTGGGGTTCCCCAACAAGCTCGACGTGTTGAGCCGATCATCAAGCTTTTTCTAGCGCCGTTGCCGGGGATTCAAGGACATCTTCACAAGGGGAGTCCCTCATAACCAATCTCTTTACTTTGTTTTATTTTTTTTGCTTAGTTTATTTCTTCTTTGTTTGCTTGTTGCTTTATCAAAAACACAAAAAAATTAGTTATACTAGTTTGCTTTCTATATTAAAAACACAAAAAAATGACTACTCTTGAAAACACTAAGTTGTGTGACTTTACTAGCACCAACAACAATGATTTCATGTGCACACCTATTGCTCCACCTAGTCCTGAAGATACTTTCTTTGAAAAAAAACCTGCTTTGCTCAATCTTGTTATGAAAGAACAATTTTCTAGTATTGGTACTGAAGATGCTTCTGCTCACCTTAATAACTTTGTTGAACTTTGTGAGATGCAAATACATAGGGATATAGATGGATATATTATTAAGCTTAGATTGTTTCCTTTCTCTCTGAGAGGAAAAGCTAAAGAATGGTTGTTATCCCTAACTAGAAATAGTATTAATTCTTGGACTAAATGTAAAGATGCTTTCATTGGAAAATACTATCCTCCTGCTAAGATTATATATATGAGAAGTGAAATAATGAAATTTAAACAATCTGATAATGTACATGTTTATCAAGCTTGGGAAAGAATGAAATCTTTGGTAAAGAATTGTCCCACTCATGGACTGACTGCTTGGATGATTATCCAAACCTTTTATGCAGGACTGAATTATTCTTCAAGAAATCTACTGGATTCTGCTGCTGGAGGTACCTTTATGACCATTACTTTGGGTGCTGCAACAAAGCTTCTAGATAATATGATGGTTAACTATTCTGAATGGCACATTAGGAGAGTTCCACAAGGTAGGAAGGTAAACTCTGTTGAGAAAACGTCCTCCTTGAGTGATAAAATTGATGTTATTATGTCTATGCTTGTTAATGGGAAACTCATATTGATCCAAATCATGTTCCCTTAGCATCTTTGGTTGCTCAAGAAGAGCAAGTTGATGTGAACTTTATTAGAAATAATAATTTTAGTAACAATGCCTATAGGAATAATTTTGGTAATAATAATTATAGGCCCTATCCTCCCAATAATGTTAATGCTTACGGAAATTCTTACAACAATAATAGAAGTGCACCCTCTGAACTGGAAGTCATGCTTAAAGATTTTATTAGTAAACAAATTGCTTTCAATAAAACTATTGAGGAAAAACTCTCCAATGCTGAAAGAAATATAGCATCATTGTCTGAAGCACAATCTTCTTTTACTAAAATGGCTGCTAAACCTGAAACTATTGAAAATCCCTTTGCTACTACTAATGCCATAAAAGTTAGAATTGATGAAAATGTTAGACTGTTAGCTGAATTGCATGCTAAGTGGGAAAGAGAAGATGAAATTGCTAGAAAATTTAGTATATCTACCATCACTACCACTAATGTTGAAGCTAGTAAAACAATGGAACCTTTTCTAATAAAAATGCTGATATTGTTCGAAATATGGGAAACAATAGCTCTACTACTTTAGACGATAATTATGATTTTGATCTTGATGGTTGCAATATCTCTGAAGTAATTATGTGCCTACAAAATCTTGCTAAAAGTCCTAATGCTAGTGTTGTGAATATGGCCTTTACAAAACACATTACTGATGCTCTCATAAAAATTAGAGAAGAAAATATGAAACATAAAGCTTCTATTCCTACGAAATTAGAAGATGGTTGGGAACCCATCAATAATATGAAAGTGAATGATTTTGATCTCAAAGTTTTATGTGATCTTGATAGTAGTGTTTCTATTATGCCTATAAGGATTTATGAAATGCTTGATCTTCCACCATTGGAAGATTGTTATTTAAATGTCTATCTTGATGATAATGCTAAAAAAAACTCATGGGGAGTATTAATGATGTTCTTATTATGATTAACAATGCTTATGTCCCTATTGACTTCTATGTTTTGGATGTTGAATACAATGCTTCTTGTCCTATTATTCTGGGAAGACCTTTTCTTAGAACTGTTGGTGCCATTATTGATATGAAAGAAGGTACCATTAAATATCATTTTCCACTCAAGAAAGGTATAGAACACTTCCCTAAGAATAGAGAGAAGATTCCTTTTGCCTCTCCTATTAAAACAAAATATGCTCTTAATGCTTCTTTATTTGAGTATACTTTGATTCTTTTCTTGCTTCTTATGCCTAGCTCAAAGACGTTAAAGAAAAGCACTTATTGGGAGATAACCCAAATTTCGTTAGGAATCTATTTTTTAGTCTTGGAAGTTATCTCTATAATAACAGCTCCTTATCCTTTTTGTGTGGTTTTTGTGCCAAGAATATCCTCTAATGAGAGAGAAGTAAGACTTGGAAAAGTTGCTATCCCAAAACAGATTTTTGTGCTTCATTGTAAAAATTCGTGAAAAATCTCTATACATCGGATTGAGCTGTAATTTTTTGTGCTTCTGCCCCAGGTTGTTATCTAACTTTATTTTGTTCAACACTTTTCGATTTGAGCAACAGAAGGTCTTCGAAAAAATCGGTTTGTACCTGCTGGTATATTTTTACAGATATCTACCATTATTTTGCATTTGGCTCTTAATCTCTTTCTCTTTGAGTTCTCTTTGATCACTTGAAATTTTAAAGGAAGTGCTACAGTAGCTTATGTTTTAATGGAAGTTTTACTTGTGTTAAAACTAAACCAACAGACTTATTATCTTGAGTACACTAATGCTGCTAATGAAGATTGTGTGAAATTTTGTATGAAGGAAATTTTAAAGTGTAGGGAAGAGTAATGTGATAAGATGAAGTATGGACAAAATCTTAAGCCTGGGGATTCCAGCCGTGTCACCCAAAGAAATATTCAAGAAGTACAAGCATCAAAGCTTGGGGATGCCCAAGGCATCCCCTTCTTCATCAATAAAAATCTCAAGTTTCTTCCAATCACTTCATTTTTATTGTTTCATGCACAGTTGTGTTGTTCTTGGAGCGTCTTTGTTTTTGTTCTTAGTTTTTGTTTTCTTAGTTTGCTTAGTTTGGTTGAATGAATTGGTTGGACGCACTCATTCATACATTAGTTTCAAATAAGTTGATTTGGATTGGAAAGGGTAGGAAAGTTCATGCTTAAGTGGTATAAAAGGAGCTTGTTTTTGATTGTGACTTAGACTTTATCATGTCATGCTTAATGTTTTTTTGGCTTTATGCTTAGTGATTATTGCTGTAGCGTGACTTGTTACAAATAATTGAGATTGCTTAATGTGCCTTGAAAGAATCATGAGTTGTTTTAGCATATAAAAGCATAATATTGTGGTATTCTCCTTTGATGCTTTATTTGGGTTAACTTGGCGCATGCTCACACCATGTTAAGACTATTCCATGTCACCATAGCCTCTATGAACATTTATTTTTCGACTTGTAGTATCACTTTATGCTTTAATTAATGATGTTTTGTCGCTTTTCATGATTATGACCATTATTGCTCTCTTAGTTGGTCGCTCCGAGTCTTTTGCTAGCCTCCATACCAAGTATGAGTTCCACTCATGCATCCAACTCTAAATAAAACTAAGTTGTTCCAAAGAGTCCACCATACCTACCTATTAGCATTTGCTATTCCAAGTATATTCATGTTTTTATCTACCTTCTGAACTAAACTTGTTATGTGAAAAATAGTTATTAAAGCTCTCACAAACTTGATGGCGCACTTTACGTTTCTGGCACTTAATAAACTTGAACCATTGTGCCCATCTATGTTGCGTATGTGCTTGCGCTATATAAGTTGTGAATTAGTAGAACCATGTTACAATGGTTCACGCTTTCAACATTGCACTTTATTTAGTTGATACCATGTTCTTTTGCTTATGGATCCCGGTGGTGTGAAATAAAAGGGGAGCTTGTAAACTCATGGAGTTTGTATATGTGTTAGAGAAATGCCTGGGCCGCTAGCCTAAGCCATGCCTAATCATGGTGGAAACTTGCAGCATAATCATAATGAGCAATCTATGAAGCATCCTCAATAAAAACCTATGCAAATAGCAAATAAAAAGATCACTGAGATGCTCATTCTCTGCTTGCCTTGTCATTTCGATATGGGAATGCTTCCGTATCATAGGACAAGGGGTACCCCGTTGGCAGTTCTCTATGGTACACATGTACTTACAATGACAAGAACTTACTCATGACTATAGTTGAGTAGCATAAGGTTCGGTCTTTGTAAGTAAGGGGAATGTGATTTCAACTTATAACTTGTCAAGCATATCCTCATATTTGTTCACTTTAACCTTAATCACCTAAAGATGCTTATGATAGGGGCAATGAGAGCTGAAAGCTAATAAGTACCATAATTTTTGGAATCTCTTTATGAAACTTGAATCCCTGCTTCCTTCTAAGAAGGGCCTTTCTTTTTCTTTTTATGTTGAGTCTCCATCTTGTATCTTTATGCACCTATTGAGAGAACATAGTTGTCATTCTTAGTTTAATGTGCATTGTCCCAAAATTTGTTGATTGATTCATAACTTTGATATTGCTTGTTCTTAAACCATTTGTATCTAGTCACCCTTATGAACTTTGAAGGTGTCCTATGCATTTATGTTTTTCTACACTATGAGGGACAAGCTGAATACCATTCTATTTATGTTTTCTATATGTGAAACAAACGAACTGAAGAGAATATGCCCGAGAGGCAATAATAAAGTGGTTATTATATTATTCCATGTTTATGATAAATATTTATTTTGCATGCTATAATTGTATTAATTGGAAACATTGATACATGTGTGTTTAATAAACAAAATACAAAGTTCCTAGTAATGCCTCCCATATAAACTAGCTCGTTGATTAACAAGATGATCAAGGTTTCCTGATCATGGACATTGGATGTTGTTAATAACGAGGTCACAACATTGGTGGAATGATGTGATGAACATTCCTCCGAAGTATAGCATTACAATCAAAGTCATTATGTTTATATTGCTATAACATCATACGAAGTAATCTTAGTCCTTAGACCATGAGATCATGTTAATTGCTAACACCAGAAGAGTATATTGATAACACCAAACGTCACACTGTAACAGGGTGACTAGAAAGGTGGGTTCAGTGCTACGAAGGTGTTATGTTGAGGCTCATGGATCAAGAGTGGAATTTGTCAATCCCGATGACGGATTGATATACTCTGGGCCCTCTCAGTGATATCACATTAAGATAGCTTGCAAGAAAGTGATGAGATCACTAGAATGTTATATCACGGGAACGAGAAAAGAGTGCATGTCGATAATGAGATCAAACTAGGTATTTGCATGCCAATGATCGAATCTCGGACAAGTAATATATCGCGAGACAAAGGGATATAGTTACGAAGTTAAAGGTTCACACGATCACAAGAGTCATCGTTGAATATGTGGGAGTTAGTACGGATCTCCAGGTCCCGCTGCTGATTATTGATCGGAGAGGGGTCTCGATCATGTCTGCATTATTCGCGAACCGTAGGGTGACACACTTAAGGGATACCGACACCATTTGGAGCAAATATGTTTCAGATAAAGATTTAAGAAAGCGCTGGAATTATTTCAATAGACACCAAAACTATTTCGGGTGAAATTGCTGAAATTGGTTCTGCATGTAATATTGAAATGTTGCAGGGGGTTTATGTGAATGTTTGTTAATTAAAATAATTAATAAAATTCTGAATAAAATTAATAAAAGAGTTTTATTAAATGAGAGAATATTAAATTTGGAGAAATTTAATGCATTTAAAGTGGAGACTTTAAAAGAGAATGTGAAGGGGCATTTTAATGTGGAGGGGGTTACCACCACATGAATGGGGGAGGTGAAGGGACACCCTCCCCTGCTCCTATAAAATCCCCCCCTCTCCTCACTTCTCACACACACCTCTTCGTGAAGGATCTCTCTCCCCCTCTAGTATTATTCCCCCATGGTCTCGGATTAGCGAGATACATGTTCCCGGTGGTTTTATCTAGAAAGGAGTTGCTGCTTCCGCTGCTTTGATGGAGCGAGGGACGGAGGTTGTCGGGGTACTGGATGTGTGTGCAATCACGGATGCACCGCTGCTTTGCGGTGCTGCACTTGGTGGCGCTGGACTTGCTAGAGCTGGATCTAAGGGACGTGTTGGAGCCCGGCCTGCTGGACTTCAACACGATCTTGAGATCGGCAAGTGTACTACTACATCAACCACGAGTTCCTACTCATTAACAAAATTCGTTGTCTTCGAGGGTATGTTCTCGATGGTTGTATGTCCGCTCGTTGCTCTGTACCTAGTAGATAGATCTTGGCGTATAGTTCTCATCGTAGGAATTTTTTGTTTTCTATGCTGCGAACCCAACTGTGGTATCAGAGCCTGATCTATGCGTAGGTGCTTTACACAGGTAGTACACATATGTTTATATGTGGGCGATGATGATCATGTTATTACTTCTTTCATGTATTTTGGATATTGGTGGCATAGTGGGATGAAGCGGCCCGAACCAACCTTACATGTCATCGTACATGAGACCCGTTCCACGACTGACATGCAACTAGTTTTGCATAAGTGGCTGGCGGGTGTCTGTCTCTCCTACTATAGTCAATATCTGATTTACAACAAGTTGCTAATAACTTGGTTATCCTCGTCGTGGTTCCATGTTCGTAGGTAAGAACGGTTCTATCTCCGAAAGCCCTAAGCCACGTAAAACTTGCAATGGATAAATTAGAGGCGTCTCGTTTAGATCGTTGCCGGGCTAGTGTCATGATATGGTAATGTTGTAAGTAGATGTATGATAGATACTCTTACAACACATCTAACGTGTAAGTTCCATAGACCTTGGCCTTACACACAAAGGAATTATAGAGATCGTACCATGATGCATATGATAGAGATCAAATGCATGGACCATATCATCTCACTTTACACATTGGATGTTTGCATCTTATATTGCTAGTTTGGCATTTTAGTAGCATTTTAAGATGATCCCTCATTTAGATATCAAGATAAAAAATGTGTTCTTCCTTAAGTATGCACCGTTCTATGGATCGTGTTTCGAGACATCACGTCATGATCAGGTGTACTCGACTCTACGCTTTCATACAACGGGTGTAAGACAGTTTTACACATGCGAGTACTAAGGTTCTTACTTGGCGAGCCTAGCATGTACAGACATGGCCTCGGAACACGGACTGAAAGGTTCAACATGAGTCATATAGTTGATGTCATGCCCATATTGATGCTCACCTTTGAAGCTACACCGACTCACGTGATGATCGGACTTGGTGTAGTGGATTTGGTTCATGTAATCACCAAAAAGGCACAAGGGATGTCGTTTTTGAGTGGGAGATCATTTCTAATTTGGATTAGTCGAACTCAATTTGTCATAAACTAAATCAAAGTGAATTTCCATAATTTTTTGTACTAATTGGCGTCCGTTCACTACCTTATGCTTAGTTTTAATTGAGATAATAGAACTATAGAATTCTAGATATTTACTTTACGAACTGGTATCGTATTGTTTTGAATGTCAATTTAAAGTTAAGTCCTATTGCAAACTTTCAGCAAACTCTATTTACTCCATGAAGTTTAATAAGTAGTATTAAATGAAGAGTAAGAATTCCAATGTTAGTATCTAAGTATCATGTTTGCCTCCATGATTATTGATATTCAAAAGTTGTTTTAATATCGAGGTTATCTAGGAGCTGAAAAATTGTTTCAGAAACCATCATGTGTGGAAGATATTGTGATATCCGAAACAATGTTTTGGTTGCATTATGATAGAGTATAATTTAGCAAAATACATATTCTCATATTGTATGAGAATTTGTGAAGGATGGAGATGCTAAGCATCCGGATCTCCCAAAAAGGTTTTGGGAACAAACATTATACTCGCGATTCTTCCTTACAGGCTATAGTAGCTTGATCATGAAAGTTGTCATGATAAGGATGAATAGAAGATGTAAGTAAAATGTTTACTACACTAATAGATTACTAAAGAATGGATTTTTGAAAGAACACCAAACATTTGATGATGGTGATCCACTTCAAACTGCAAGTTCAGAGGTATTATTACTTGACTATATACACTTTGTACTATGTGTCATGTGAATGACACCACTATTGATGTTGATAGATTCTTTTAAAAGAAAAGTAATTATTGAAAGAGAATCTATAAAATATTTGGCAGAAAAGAAAAGGTTGGAGATGTCCACTTAGCTATATAGAAGATATACATGTTATGGCTTTATTCCTTCCTTGTTAAACAATGTGGTTTTGAGGTATTGGATACCGAATTGGTTGGTATGAAGTGTCATATAGGACAACGCAATTCATGAACTGCAGCGGCCTAAGTAACTAGCAAAAGAATAAGTGATGATGTTCATCTAAAACAAATAAAGTGTTATTGTGTTTTTTGTTGTCGTCAAACCTAGCCTTCCAGATTTGTTATAATAATTGTTATTTTGTTTCGGTATTACGAGAACAATGGTTGTTCAAATAATTACCGTATTCCATAAAGGATGGATGAACTTTTACAAGTCTGGTGGGAGAAATCACATCCATAAACACTATTGCTAAAATGTCGCAAGACAAATGATTGAAAGATCAATTATGAAGTGACATCGCTGTTTAAATTATATTGGAAATAAAACATGAAGAAACTCCACGTTGATGGATTTTTGGAGTCTTTGATTTTTATCTATTGACGCTTGTGAGACTTTCCTCAACTCCGTCCATAGGCCAAAGAGGAACGGATGACTAACTTATTGGATATTATACATATTGATGTATATAGTCCATTATATGTAGCCATATGCGATGGATCTTTTTGCTTTATGTGCTTTCTCCGGAAATTTGAGTGAATATATCTATATATTTACTTAATAAGGAAGAAGTATGAAACATTTGAAAATTGTTCAAAGACTTTCGATGAAGTGAAAAATCATTGTAACAAGAAAATAAAAGAGTTTATGATTTGATCATAAAGGAAGTTATTTGAGTTACATGTTTAGCAAAAAACTTAAGATTTGAGGAATTGATCCATGATTTGTGTTTTATGGAAAACCATAGGAGTATGTCATATTCGAGAGATGAAATCAAACCATGTTTGACATGGTAAGATCAAGGGTGTCATTTATAAAACTGCCATTATGTTTTAAGGATTGAAGCTTTAGAGACTACCGCTTTTACACTAAAAAGAGCACCATCGTGATCCGTTGAAATTACACCATATAAGTTATGGTTTGGGATAAAACCCAAATTTTCTTTTCTTAAATTTTGGTATGATGTGCATAAGTAAAATGTTTACAACCAAAGTCGGATAAGCACGTCTTTGTAGGTTATCCCAAAGAATTTGTTTGGAATTTCTCCATAACACCAAAGACAAAAGAGTTTGTTACTTGGAACGTCAAGTTTCTTGAGAAGGAATTTTTCGCGAAAAGTTAAGTGGGAGAACAATAGAACCTTGATAAGGTTGTTGAACCTTAGCTATATGTGCTAAGTAGTGCAGCACCGGAAAGTGTCTCGGTGGCGGCCACAATGCTCATGGCTCCCGTGATTACAAATATTGTGATCTCGGAGATTAGAGTTCCTATTGAACCGTGTGGGTTGGTAAGAATCAAATAGTGTGATTTGATAAGCAAGTCGTTATTGTTTTGACAATGATGAACCGACTACATGCAAAGAAGCAATGATGGGCCCTGACTCCATGAAATGACTGGAAGTCATAGAATCCGTGATAGTATCCATACACGAGAAATCAAGTTTCTAAACTTGGAAGACCCTCTGAAAAGGCGTAAAGCCTATCGGTCGTGTTTGGATCTATAAAGAAATAGACATGGATTTTTAACATCTATGAAATAGTCGACATGTCGGAAAGAAGTTGACGGCAATGTTCAAGGAGTTGACTATGACAAGATTTGATCTTTCATAGCGATATATAGTCTTGACGGATTAATGTAGCAACCACTAGATATAATTTGGTATATGGTAGTTGAATAAACAAAACAAGGTTCTTCTAATAGAACGGTTACCTAGGACATTTACATGACATGGTCCGAAGGGTTTTGTTAATTCAAAGGGTGCTAAAAGGACATGCAAACTTTAATAGTTGAAGTAAGCATAGTGGAGTTGGAATCTTCACCATGATGAAACTGTTAAAAGAGTTTAAATTCATCGGAGATGATGAAGATACTTGCATTTGCAAGAAATTAAGTGGGAGCGCTGAGACATATTTCTAATACATTATGTAGAGGACATATTGTTGATTGGAAATGATGTATCTTGTATTGACACAAGTTAAGAATTTCATTAATATAAGATTTCGATGAAAGACTTGGGCAAAACCGGAATATTTGGCATCAATATTTATGTGGATAGATTGAGGCGCTCATATGGTTGTGCTAGACATACATATATGAGATATTAAAAGGGTTCAATATGGAAACAACAAGAAAGGTTCTTGCTGGATGGAAAAGATTGTATCAAGATTCAAGTGTTTCAACACTTGGTGAGTAAAATCACATGAAGATTTTGATCGATTATACCATGATATGTATATATCCAGAATGTCCTATGCTCTAAAAGTTATGAGCACATACCAAAATGATTCATAAGATGATCATTGGACAATAGTAAAGATATTCTTATGAGCTTTGGAAGAACTAAGAATATATCTTGTATAAGTGACAAATGGTGAAAGGTAGTTCATTGTAAAGTGTTACATTGATACTAGTTTTGTCACAAGATACAAATTAAATTTATCTCAAATTAGACTATGGGTGTCACAATGTAATGGAAAAGATGTTCCATGATGGATTTGGATAAGTTCCAAAGTTGAAACATTGTGACAGATACTACAACAAAAGGCTAAGTATATGACTGCTATAGTAGCAGCAAAGGAGGGCATTTGTGTTAAGTAGTTTGTTATCAAACTAGGTGTGGTTCAAAGTGGGCTAATACTATGAAGATATATTGTATGACAATAATATCAACATATTTTAACCTGAACGAACTAAAGGTCTCACCAAAGGACCAAATTTATACAATGCCATCTCACTTGAGAATGAGTGATGCGTAGAGACCCAAAGACATGCAAATACACACGGACCTGAAAGTGCCAGATCCGGAGATTATGTTAACCACTAGCAAACGCGTATATTCAACACCTAGGTGTTGTATATACAAAGTTTTTCAAACTAGATTATTGACTGTAGTGCAAGTGGGAGACTGAAGGGAATATTCCCGAGAGGCAATAATAAAGTGGTTATTATCTTATTCCATGTTTATGATAAATGTTTATTTTGCATGCTATAATTGTATTAATTGGAAACGTTGATACATGTGTGTTTAATAAACAAAATACAAAGTTCCTAGTAATACATCTCATATAAACTAGCTCGTTGATTAACAAGATGATCAAGGTTTCCTGATCATGGACATTGGATGTTAATAACGAGGTCACAACATTGGTAGAATGATGTGATGAACATTCATCTGAAGTATAGCATTATGATCAAAGTCATTATGTTTATATTGCTATAACATCATACGAAGTAATCTTAGTCCTTAGACCATGAGATCATGTTAATTGCTAACACCAGAAGAGTATCTTGATAACACCAAATGTCACACCGTAACAGGGTGACTATAAAGGTGGGTTCAGTGCTACGAAGGTGTTGTGTTGAGGCTCATGGATCAAGACTGGAATTTTTCAATCCTGATGACGGATTGATATACTCTGGGCCCTCTCGGTGATATCACATTAAGATAGCTTGCAAGCAAGTGATGAGATCACTAGGATGTTATATCACAAGAACGAGAAAAGAGTGCATGTCGGTAACGAGATCAAACTAGGTATTTGGATGCCAATGATCGAATCTCGGACATGTAATATATTGCAAGACAAAGGGATTTAGTTACGACGTTAAAGGTTAACACAATCACAAGATTCATCGTTGAATATGTGGGAGTCAATACGAATCTCTAGGTCCCGCTGCTGATTATTGATCGGAGAGGGGTCTCGATCATGTCTGCATTATTCGCGAACCATAGGGTGACACACTTAAGGGATACCGACACCATTTGGAGCAAATATGTTTCAGATAAAGATTTAAGAAATCATTGGAATTATTTCAATAGACACCGAAACTGTTTCGGGTGAAATTGCTGAAATTGGTTCTACATGTAATATTGAAATGTTGTAGGGGTTTTATGTGAATGTTTGTTAATTAAAGTAATTAATAAAATTCTGAATAAAATTAATAAAAGAGTTTTATTAAATGAGAGAACATTAAATTTGGAGAAATTTAATGCATTTAAAGTGGAGACTTTAAAAGAGAATGTGAAGGGGCATTTTAATGTGGAGGGGGTTACCACCACATGAATGGGGGAGGTGAAGGGTCACCCTCCCCTCCTCCTATTAAAGTCCCCCCTCTCCTCCCTTCTCACACACACCTCCTCGTGAAGGATCTCTCCCCCCTCTTGTATTATTCCCCCATGGTCTCGGATTAGCGAGATACATGTTCCTAGTGGCTTTATCTGGAAAGGAGTTGCTGCTTCCGCTGCTTTGCTGGAGCGAGGGACGGAGGTTGTCGGGGTACCGGATGTGTGTGCGATCACGGATGCACCGCTGCTTTGCGGTGCTGGACTTGGTGGTCCTGGACTTGCTGGAGCTGGATCTGAAGGACGTGCTGGAGCCGGACCTGCTGGACTTCAACACGATCTTGAGATCGGCAAGTGTACGACTACATCAACAATGAGTTCCTACTCGTTAACAAAACTCGTTGTCTTCGAGGGTAAGTTCTCGATGGATGTTTGTCCGCTCGTTTCTCTGTACCTAGTAAATATATCTTGGCGTATAGTTCTCATCGTAGGAATTTTTTCTATGCTACGGACCCAACACAAACGTCTTTCAAAGCATTGTTATTCATGAATCTTTTTTTTGTACCTTTTCATGTTACAACATAGTTGCTATGTCCTATTGTTAGAACTATATCTTTCATGCTATGTTAAAGAACTATGATCCCAGCTATCATTGTGTTATAAATGCCTTGATCAAGATTATGATGGTGCATGTCAACTAAAAAATTATTCTTTTTTTATCACTTACCTACTCGAGGACGAGCAGGAGTTAAGCTTGGGGGTGTTGATACGTTGGAAACGTATCTATAATTTTTTATGTTCCATGCTTGTTTTATATCTACTTTATTATGTTTTGTCCACACTTTGGGGTATTTTACACATTTTATAGAACTAACCTATTAACAAGATGCCACAGTGCCAATTGCCTATTTTCTATTGTTTTTGGTTCAGAAAATCTAGTAAGGAAATATTCTCGGAATTGGACTGGACAAAAGCCCAAGTTAATATTTCACCAGAAGGAACACGGAGTCCGGAGGGGAGACGAAGAGGCGAACCAGGCCGGCCACACCTGGTGGTGGCGCGGCTAGCCCTAGCCACACCACCAGGGGTGTGGGCCCCCTGGCTCTCCACGGACCTTGCCCCTTCGCCTATATATTGCCTCCGGGATGAAAACCCTAAGTACCCGAACAAAAATCCACTAAAGAGTCGGTAGCCGCCGCCATCTCCATCCCTAGATCGGGAGGGGTCTGAAGCTCTTCCTGGCACCCTGCCGGAGGGGAGAGATCACGCTAGAGGCCTTCTTCATCACCATGCCCGCCTCCGGTGTGATGTGTGAGTAGTTCATCTCTGGACTACGGGTCCATGTAGTAGCTAGATGGTTGGTTCTTCTCCTTTGTGCTACCATGTTTAGATCTTGTGAGCTCCGTTCATGATCTAGATCATCTATTTGTAATCCTACATGTTGTGTTTGCGGGGATCCGATGGATATTGAGATGCTATTTCAGATTGATTATTGATTCTATCATGTTTTTGTTATTTGTGATCTCGCATGCTTTCTATTGTTAGTAGCTATCTTGGCCGAGTAGATTCTAGCAACTTCAAGATGGAGTATTTATGCTCGATAGTGGGTTCATGCCTCTAGGAATCTGGGGAAGTGACAGAAATCTCTAAGGTACTAGATGTGATGTTGCTACTAGGGAGATAACATCAATCCTTTGTTCATAGAACAATCGTATTGTTTACTTTACAAACTTTTCTTAATACAATTATCTGTTGCTTGCAACTTAATATTTGAGGGGGTTCGGATGATAACCTGAAGGTGGATTATTAGTCAAAGATGAAGTTGGATTACGGTCTATGTATAATGTTGTAATGCCCAATCAAATCTCATAGGAGTCAAGATGATTAGTATATGCATGTATGTTTTCTCGGTGTTTGTCAATTGCCCCGCAGTAATTTGTTCACCCAACATGTCATCTATCTTAAGGAGAATCACCTTTAGTGAACGATGGACCCCGGTCCATTCTTTACCATCAATCTACAAGCTATTTTTTTGTTTATTTCTGCAAGCAATTACTATCTTCCACACGGTACGCTTAAACCTTTGTTTTCAGCAAAACCGGTGAGATTGACAACCTCAATGTAAGTTGGGGCAAAGTTCTGTGGTTGTGTTGTGCAGGATTCGAAGTTGGAAACAACACCTTGGAGGTGTTTCCTTGCTCCTACTGGTTCGATAACCTTGGTTTCATAACTGAGGGAAAACTTGCAGCTGTGCTCATCATACCTTCCTCTTGGGGTTCCCCAACGAGCTCGACGTGTTGAGCCTATCATCAGAAGTTCATGAACAACATGCGGCATTCAGGGCACCTAGATACATCGACCTTGACCATTCTTCCAATAGTAAGGTTGGCTGCTTCTCGGAACTTGATCCACCTAGAAGTAGCTGCCAAGCGCCCATTAGTCGAGTTAATGGCGTAGCGTCCCTCAATTCGCAATCCTTCACTCTGCATCATGAAGACTATTGAACCCTTTCGTCTGGCTTGGAGTTACTTTGTGGCACTCTTAGGGAATTTTGGAGTCAAAGCAAGAGATAGACGCATAATTACTAAGAGCAAAGCACTGAATCATGTGAAACTTGAGAAGACATTTATAATAGTTTATCTCCCTCCATATACTCACAAACATAATCCGGTGCGACCTTGTGATGAAACATGTGTAGGATATGGTCTGACAAGGTGCTGCCCGGGGTGATGAAGGACCTTGTGCTGGTGCCTGTGTTGGGGCTGGTGCTGGTGGAGGAGATGGTGCCACTAATTATAGAGGGGCTGGTACAGAAGCCATAAGGCCCAGAACCGGTGCCGGCGCTAGCAGCTTGATGCTAGATTCCTTCTGAGGGGTAGCTAAGCTGACTGCATGGATGGTAGAGGCAAATGAGAAGTGTACAAGAAAAATGGTCTCTTATACAATAGTTACTCACAAGACAGTGATTAGAGGATATGATGAGTATACAAGCAAATTAAGTTACTACCTCCATTCTTTCTCCTTAGGTCAACAGGTGCCGGTGCAGGAACTAGGGCCAATGCCGTTGGGGTGCCAGCAGCTTAGCGGTGGTTACCTTCTGAGGGGTAGGTAAGGGGACCGCAGGAGTGGTCAGATAGGCATATGAGATGTGGACAAGCAAACTGGTTTCTTATACAACAGTAACTCCTAGACATAGATGAGAGTATACAATCGAATTAAGTTACTACCTCTATTCTTTCTCCTACTAAGGTCAACATGTGCCATTGCAGGAACTGGGGCCGGTGCTGGTGCCGGTGCCAGCAGCTTGATGCTGGCACCCTTCTAGGTGGTACATAAGGGGAAGCGGACTGCAGAAGTGGTCAGGGTCATATGTTGAGTAAAGACAATGGTGCAAAACAGTTAGTCGCAATAAAATCATTAGAGGATGTGATGAGTACATAATCAAATTAATTAGTACTACATGTGTTCTTAGTCCTTCGGTCAACAGGTGTATGATGGCGTGCAAGTATCTGCCTAGGCTTGCTAAAATCGAATGATACCTCGTCCCCCCTGCTTCAGACCATTCTCATGGACATACTTGGACCAACCTCGGCCACCCAAATAGGTGGTGGCCATCGTCTGGGAGACATCCACATCATATAGTTGCCGCATGCCTTATGGCCCTCTCTATACAGAGTTACAAACTTGTCGTTTCCGAACATCTTGTTTACAACCTTCATGAGAAAATTGATAGAGAAGTAAGGCGACATAAAAAAAGTGAGATACAAGATCTTACATCAAGTCAGTCTAAACCACTTGGAATCCATACCTGATACCATGGGTACCCTTTGCGAAGGGTGGCCATGCACCATTTTTCATCCCTCTGCCTTTGGAATGGCATACAGGGGCCCCTTTCAATCCACAAGCTTGACAAGAGGAGGGTAGCAGAAAGGGTAGCAGGTGCATGGTACTGATTGAAATTAAGTGGAAAGGTTAAATTATGTAAAGAGCAAGTAAATCTAATAATATAAGACAAAACCATTGCCTGTAAAGAAAACATATTTTATTTTTGTGAAATTCTAATGAGCGTAAACATATAGTACTAGCTGATAACAATAACATGGAAAATCATAACATGTGAAATTGTGGATTTCCAAATTATACCTACTTCTTAGAGAGGTCACTGCCCACCTGGGTACTATGTTGGCGCTTCCTCTTTGTGTAGAGGATGTCCTCTTTTGGTGCGGGCATCAGAAATCTACTAGCCTCTACAGCAGCCTCAGCCTCCGCAGCAGCACCTTTAATCTGCTTAAATAGTAACACAGCTCAACAAGTTCAATACTATGTAAAGTTTGGTCAAACTTTTCGTCGCTTGACTTTTCAAAAAATATAGTATATGCCTAAGCCTTGGGACAGAGGGAGTATAGTACATAGTAGTCATATACTGACTGGATGAGACAGTCTGACAGATCCAGATCTGGATTCACATAAACATAGTGCCATAATTAATAAAATCACACATATGTTTCTGAACATCTGATAAGCATGCATGACACCAAGCGGGTAATACTTAAATCTGACTACACGATGGTAATAAGGGTATTAAGAACAAATATGTTTCTCTTTAAGCTGGGCCCTCCCAGCTGGTCGGTGGCCTTGCGCTTGTTTGGTGAGTAGTGGTACTCGCCGGATCCTGCGCCATGTGGGGGTACCATCATGTTTGCCGCACCTGGAGCACCGCAAATTCGCAGGTATGTACCACCGTGCTACAGTAAATGAAGAAGAGATGGTGTCACATAGGATTCCACAAAAACAGGATGCAGACAGAGACAACTTTTAGCACAGGGATACATCCAGTTTGCAGCTAACCATTTTCAGCATTGGAAAGAATGAAAGAACGCAATGAATATACTGCTACATTACCTTTTTTAGGCAACTTCTAAGGGAACTGATGGGACAATCCCTATTCGTAGTGGCCATGTGCGCCACTGACCCATAGTTCTCCACACAGATTCTGACACAAAATCCATTGCACATTACGAGTAGCAACTAAAAGGTTACATAAGTGAAGAACACCGAAATCAAAATCGACCAAATGCCCCAATCAGAACAGCAGTGACCATGCCCTGATCTGGAATCCATATGAAATCAGTACCACCTCCCCCATCCCACCCCCATCCCAACCACCACCCCCACCCCACCCAAATGACCCAATCGATTAGAGAAGAGGAAAAATATCCTGATTAGGTGATTCCGAGGTGAGAAATAAGCAAGAACTTCAAAAGCAAAGCATACATAATACTACTACTCCTAGTACTAATAGTATCCCCAATGGCCCAATCGGAAGCAAATTAAGCAAAGCCGGATTTTGAGGTGAGCAAAAGTACACCCACCTATTTCAACAAGAACTCCCTAATCGGAGGTTGCACCAGTTCCTCTAGTTGCTTGTTGGATGTGAGCTAGCTAGTGATGGTTTCTTGTCTTCTCGTCAGTAGAAAGGCATGGGCAGGGGAGTAGTAGTACTAGTAGTAGTAGGGCTGGGCAGTACAATTTTTTCTACAGTAAGTATTTTTAAGTGGCAGTGGCGGGAACATTTTGTAGGGAGAGAATCCCGAATTTTTTATCCTAGCTATCTTGTGGTGGCATACAGTTGTTTCAAGCGGGACCCCATGTCAGGGTTAAGTTAAAGAAGGTCCCACATCAAGTGGGTGAGATAATTGACCGAGCCAACCTCCTCCTTCCCTTGGTACCAGTACTAGTTCTCCCGGGTTCCTCTCCAAGGACAGAGAAAATCGCCTATCTTCAAATCAAATTGATCCCAGCTTATTATCATTTTGCTGATTCGTCCCATGAAGAAGTGGACAAGATGGCGGCAGTTGCAGCATAGGGCACCAGCGCTGGGGCCTCAAACACATTTTAGGAACCGATAAATAGATAAGCTCGGATTTTAGACTAGAAACACACACAAACACACATATACTCCGTATATACTAATATACGGAATAGTTTCCAATTACAGTTATGCTAACAAAGGCCTAGAAATCATAATAAGGTAGCTCCATATTATAAAACTACGACTGTAGCGAACCAATCATGGGATAGCTCTACACTCCAAGAGTTTTGCAGCTGGGCTAGTGGTCATGAGACTACCCAAATGACACCAAAAGTACACCCCTGATGATCAGCATCCCTGCATCAAATCTATCCAGAAGCAGTGTACCCGATCCACAACCTCAGGTATAGGCTCATCAATGAACAGGTCATCGTCATCACCATCAAAATCCTCTTTGGTCGTCTGCTTCTGCGATTAGTAGAATAATAGATATGTTTATAGAGAAACATCAAAGACACACAACCTGGACATTTGTCGTTCTACAGATATACCTTGTCATCTGGCATAGCGGTAGTACTAGAAATGAAACCTGTTTCATGCAGCTTGCGCTTTTTCTCTCCTCCCCCTTCTCCAAGTTGATCTAGATGCTCAGGAGCTGCCTCTGTCAGTTGATCTAGTTGATCAACATCTGCTTCCCCTACTTGATCTTGATGATAAAGATGTGCTTCCACCGGTTTATATGGAGGATCATATGGTTCACCATGAAATACCCATCTAACATATGTGCTTAGCATCCCAAATGTAAAAATATGGTCTTCCACTATACTTTGATGACGCACCCTATGATTTGCACACAACCGGCAGGGGAAATGTACTTTTGAGTTGTCACACTGAGCTCTAACAAATCCCATAAATCCTAGAACATCAAGGATATGTTTAGCGCTGCCTAATGGAGCAATCTCTATCCAAAATCTGCCCATCTATTTAATTATGACATACAAGGTTGGTTATTATTAAAAGAAAAGTAGGAAACATATAGATGGACTACAAAAACTATATATGCCTATGCGTTTTAGCAAACATATTGACAACAAAAATCGCATAAGGTATTTAGGAACACAGATCCAACGCAAAATAAACTATGACCATGTCGATTGAGGAAAAATTAAACTATGTATTTGAAAGGGTAATAAAATGCCAACCAGATCGAGCTAGAGATAGAAGGAATACCGTGGGATCGACGTGCCCACCAATGCATCTAAAGAAGATCGACGGGTTTGGAAAGCTTCTTCACGTACATTGGTGATGAGGAGCGGCCGTAAGCGTGTCAGTTTTGTGGGGAAGGGGGTGAGGCCTAGGCGGCGGACGGTGGAAGTTAATACATAGCACGAAGGTGTGTGGAGGGATAACTTTGGAAATTATGACCTACCCTGCTTTGGGCACCACCATATATGTTGCCCACCTGCCAGTCACCATAGATCAAAATTGATCCAAAACTTGTCAAAATACAAGTTTATGTTTTACCATGGAAACTAATGCACATAACATTGCACTTTGCGAACGAATGGCTTTATGTCAAAAAGTTACTTAATTTCAGCATCTTCAGCTAGGAAGCTTGTAAACTCAAGAAAGTAGGGCATTATCCATCAAATCTGGAATCTCCTTTGTAAACAATAGCATGAAATTCCAAGATCCACCGATCTACCAAATATGGACATGTTTGTAAGCCTGGTTGGCGAACATGCTTCAATGTACGGAGTAGTACAAAACATGAAAAAGGTACATAAACTATGGTTGTGACTTTGATCCTCTTGTTTGAAAGCCTTGAATTAATGTTCATTATTTTGGCAGATGTCTATAAACTCATTAAATGCTGGAAAGCATACTGGCCTGTGGTTCTATGTGATGGGGCCAGCAGCCCAATTGGAAGTAGCGTACCTTAGAAGCTTCAACTTCAAAATTTCGGCCGAGCGCTGAAATATCCCGCCCACCCATTCAAACATCTAGTCCCAAAAATTATTTTATTGCAAAAAATTAGCTTGGAAGCTTGAAAGGGCGTTATACATTGTGTGAAAAAGGGGGCAGTGGCATTTTTAGCCATCATCTTTGTAGTTGCTTGCTTCTTAACAAAACACATTGTTGTTACTTGGAAATTCAAAAACAAACTTCAAATTTGGAAGTAGACATATTGGTTGATTTGCAAAGATGCAGCGATCTACCAAATACAGACACGTCATAAACTATTTCCATGACCTTGGTCACCTTTTTTTTGGACAATGGTCATCTTTTGAAGGCCGTAAATTGTTCAAAAATTTCAGCAAATGCCTAGAAACTCGTTTAAATGCTAGGAAGCAACTCTCGCTAGCGTGTGGGCCTAAATGGTGACAGCGCGTCTAAGAGGCCCCACGCCGGAGTAGCGTATGCTAGAAGCTTCGACCTCAAAATTTGGTATGGTGACCAAACATTGCACTCATCCATTAAAATATCCCGCGCATCATTCAAACATGCTTCACCTCTTTCTAGAATGAAAAATTCCTCATCTATCCCTGCTCCGGAAACAAGAATCCGAGGGAGCACTGCAATAACAAAGGGATATAGGTGGTAAATTTGCGTTCTCCCAAGTGCATCACCCCATCCACATTTCCCACCCCTTCTTCAATATTTACCTGCCCACCCACTCCGACCTACACTGACCTTTTGGACCCACTATGCAAGTGACCCACATGTCAGTGAGCCAGAATTACGGGAAGTAGAGATTCCCATCGCTTGTTGTTCAAAATTCGAACATTTTTCGCTAAACTGAGATAAAATTGTTAAAATCATCCAACCTGGCTTATACTATCATTCCACTATGTTAGAGTAAAAGCGAAAAAAACAAAGCCAAAAACACGTTCGTAGCTTTATAAGCCAAAAATCAAAAGCCAGAAATAGAGCCCAACCAGACAGTGCCTAAATGTCACGGAACTCTTCCTGTCTCTCCTTGTTTTAGTACTTGGGTACCTTCAATTTTATTTAACAAAAAATATGACCAAGCAGAATATCATCGACTTGTAGATCAATTTTTGAGATACTTTCGTTAAATTGCAGTAACACCATTCTGTTCCACGAATATATATAACCATAAACTTTGAAAATATTATTGAGAATTCACGGAATCCTAAACCATTAAATCTAAACCCCTAAACCCTAACCAAGCAGGTATAGTGCAACTATAGATCAAAAATTGAGATACTTTCATTAAATTGGGTAACACCATTCTATCCATGAATATAAGCATAAAGCTTGAACATTATTGAAAATTCCCGAAAACCTAATCCCTAGCTAAACCCCAATACCCCAAAACCTGACCAAGCACGTAGCATGCACTTATAGATCAAAATTCGAGATACTTTCATTAAATTGGGTAACGCCATTCTATTTGATGAATATAAGCATAAATCCTGAGCATTCTCGCAAATTCCCTAAACCCTAATCCCTTAGCCCAAAAACCCTAACCAAGAAGGTGTGTCATGCACTGATAGATCAAAATGTGAGATACTTTCATTAAACGAGGTAACACCATTCTATTAGACGAATATAAGCATAAATCCTTAGAATTACCAAAAATTCTCTAAACACTAAACCGGAAACAACACATAAAACTAAACTGTAAATCCCTAAACCCTAAACCCTCGACCCATAAACCCTAACCAAGCAGGTAGCATGCACTTATATATATATCAAATTTTGAGATACTTTCATTAAATTGCGGTAACGCCATTCTATTCCACGAATATAAGCATAAATCTTGAACATTATTTAAAATTCCCGAAACCCTAAAATCTAAAAACTAAACCCTAAATCCTTACCAAACACATAGCATGCACTTATCGATCAAAAAATGATATATTTTCATTAAACTGGTAACTCCATTCTATTCGATGAATATAAGCATAAATCTTGACCATTATCGAAAATACCCTAAACAACCCCTAATGAAACCAAAACCTAAAACCCCAAACCCTCAACCCATAGACCCTAACCAATCAGATATCATGCACTTATCGATTAAATTTGGAGATACTTTCAATGAGTTAGGTAACACCATATTCCATTCGACGAATATAAGAATAAAGCTTGAGTATTATTGAAAATTCAATAAACCCCCTGAACCCTATTCAGTCCATGAAACCTAAACTGTAAAACCCTAAAACCCTAAACCCTCGACCCATATAAACCCTAACCAAACATGTACCATGGAATTATAGATCAAATCCGAGATTCGATCTTTCATTAAATTGTGGTAACGCCATTCTATTCCACGAATATAACAATAAAGTTTGAACATTATTGGAAATACCCTAAACCCTATAACCCTAGTCCCTCAACACCGCCTAAACGATATTGGCAAATGAGGTATCACACATGCACTTGTAGATCAAAATTTCAAATAAACTTTCCTCAAATTGTGTTTACTCTATTCAATTCCATGAATATAAGCATATATAAAGCAGCTTGAACATTATCGAAAATTCCCAAAAAACATAAACCCTAAACGCCTAAACCCGCAAAACCATAAGCCCTAAACCCTCATCCCTCATCCCCTCAACTCCTTACCAAGCAGGTATGATGCACTTATAGATCAAAATCCGAGATACTTTCATTAAATTGCGATAACACTAGTCTATTCCACGAATATATATACAAGCATATATATATAAGCTTGAACATTATTATTGAAAATTCATAAACCCCAAAACCTAGAAAACCCTAAACCCTAAATACCAACCTTAAACTCCTAAGCCCTAAACCCTAAAATCCTAAATCATATACCATAAACCCTAAACCCCTAAACCCTCAACCCAAAAAACACGAACCCTAAACCCTAGGCTATATATATCTTGTGTGGAAACCAGGGCAATGAGATTTGGAGCCATACTTATTTGTAATTTCTTAATGACAAAAGCCATTGTCGTCGCTTGAAAATTTGAAAAGAACTTCAAATTCAGAAACTACATTTGTAAATCATATTTTCAATGCCAATAATACGGACCAATCTACCAAATACAAACATGTTGTTATAAACTATAGAAAAGGTATTTCCATGACCTTGGTCACCTGGTTTGAAAGCTATGAAAATTCATACATGGTACGCCATATATCGTATGACAAAATTAAAGCCATCATTATCGATTTGAGCTTTTAAACTAACTCCAAATATGGAAGCTCTTTTTCTAAACAATGTTGAAATACCAATATGCACCAATCTACCAAACTATGGTTACATTAACATAAAGTATGGTAACACATATGGCCTTGACATTGGTCATCTAGTTTTTGAAAGCCATGAATGTTCAAACATGGTAGGCCATATTGTGAAACGAGTTTTTCAAGAGTTATCAAATTATATATTTTTTCATGGAAATTAGCCAATGCACATAGTGAGACACCAACGGAGAAACAAATGGTTGTATTTTGTTTTATATTTTGTTTCTTTATTTAAAAAACCTAGACCAAATTTGGTGTCATTACTATTCATATCAAAAAATTGAAATTTTGCAAAACTCTTGGTGGTTCTCCAATATTTGACTAATTTGGTACCTTTAAACTATTTTTAAAAAGTCAAGAGTAAGTTATATCACACACTTTGTAGTTTGTAAATAGATATACTTACTTTCAATCATAAAAAAGTTACTTAATTTCAGCATCTTCAGCTAGGAAGCTTGGAAACTCATGAAAGTAGGGCATTATCCATCAAATCTGGAATCTCCTTTGTAAACAATTGCTTGAAATGCCAAGATGCACCGATCTACCAAATATGGAAATGTTTGTAAGCTTGGTTGGCGAAGATGCTTCAATGTACAGAGTAGTACAAAACATGAAAAAGGTATAGAAACTATGGCTGTGACCTTCCTCCTCTTGTTTGAAAGCCTTGAATTAATGTTCATTAATTTCGGAAGATGTCTATAAACTCATTAAATGCTGGAAAGCATACATGCATGTGGGTCTATCTGATGGGGATCGCATCCCAAGTGGGAGTAGCATACCTTACAAGCTTCAACTTCAAAATTTCGGCAGAGCGCTGAAATATCTGCCCACCCATTCAAATATCCAGCCCATCCATTCAAACATCCAGCCCCACATCCGCAACTACTCTAGGTCTGCCATGGGCGCTGCACTGGTACAATTTTCTGACACCTACACGAGGGACACTGCTATTGAACGCAGTCCTTTCTTTGTTGGGGATAGTGTTCTTAGGGTGATCCCTCATAACAGAGGACTGAATCATAGGAATATGACATTCACACATGATGTTTGGTTGATGATGGTTAATTACCCCCAAGATGCATGGCTTGTGGACAAAGCTAGAGAATCTGTCAGTGAGTTCGGAAAATTTATAGTTTGGAATAGAGATTACTCCAATAGAGCTAGAATTCTGGTTAAGACCTGGGTGCCAGATATGCTAGAAATTCCTATTAGCCTGGTTTTAGGGGATAATACTAGTGATGAAGGGCATGGTCATTCCTGGATAGTGGTTGATTACATCCTGCAGGCTAAGGTTATTGGTGGACTTGGTGGTGATGAGGATTCTCTTCCACCTGATTGTGGTAACCCTCACCCCATGCCTCCCCCATTTGGTGGCATTCGGGAAGATATGGTACATGACCATATGCCAGATGATGTTGCTGATGTCTACGCACTTCTATTCTTGTAGACAGTTGTTGGGCCTCCAAGTGCAGAGGTTTGTAGAACAACAACAAGTTCCCGTAAGTGGATTACCCAAGGTTTATCGAACTCAGGGAGGAAGTGGTCAAAGGTATTCCCTCTCAAGCAATCCTGCAATCAAGATACAAGAAGTCTCTTGTGTCCCCAACACACCCATTACACTTGTCAGGTGTATAGGTGCACTAGTTCGGTGAAGAGATAGTGAAATACAAGTGGTATGGATAATTATAAGTGGTAACGGTGCCAGAAAATAGCTTTGATGGGTAGGAAGAGACTAATGGTAATCTGAAATAAAGATGGAAGCAAGCAAACATGTAACAGATCTAGTTGCAAATAGTGTTTCAATGCTTAGAAACAAGGCCTAGGGATCATACTTTCACTAGTGAACACTCTCATATAAATATCTTCTCTTCATGATACTACTCTGAACTACTCTCCGGTTGGACACTCTAATCCATGGTAGGGCTATAACAACACTCCTCAAAGTTCGCTTTCCGCATCTAGATAACCCCACACTGTCACCTTGAGCACTAGATGGTTCTAACAAACACCACAATTTCATAGAGACACCCAACTCCAAATATAACTCATAACAAGTATTTGTACTCTCTAGCCTAAGTGCCACCATGGTGTGCACACTGTCACTTTCACACACATGGGGAGAGTAGAGATCTATTAAAGCACTTGAGTAGCAAGGTAGATCTACTTGATTACAAAGCTCATGATCACAATATGATCATGCATAGAGAGAGAGAGTTGAACACATAGCTACCGGTAGAACCCTTAGCCTTGAGAGAGAACTACTCCCTCATCATCATGCGAATCACCAACGGCGATGGAGATGGAAGTGGAGGTCGATGGAGATGGCTCCGGGGGCACTTCCCCGTCCCGGCAGGGTGCCGGAATAGAGACTTTCTGTCCCCCGAATCTTCCCTTTGGTGGTGGCAGCGCTGTGGAACTTTTCGTGGCTGGAGGCTTGACGACTTAGGGTTTCTGCATCGGGAGGCTTCTTATAGGCAAAGAGGCAAGGTCGGTGGGTGGACTAGGGGCCTACACCACCTAGTCGCGTGTATAGGGCTATCATGCACCACCACATGGTGTGGCCAGCCCCTAGTCCCTCGTCTTCTGGATCCGTGAGTCTTCCAGTAAAATATCGACTTTGGCTTTTGTCCGGTCCAATTCGAAGAATATTCATTTCAAACTTTCCTGGAACCAAAAACAGCAGAAAATAGGCAACTGGCACTATGGCATCTTGTTAATAGGTTAGTCCCATAAAGTGTATAAAAGTACTCCAAAGTGTGGACAAAACATAAGAAAGTATATATAAAACAAGCATGCAACATCAAAAATTATAGATACGTTAGCAACGTATCAACATCCCCAAGCTTAACTCCTGCTCATCCTCGAGTAGGTAAGTGATAAAAAAGAATAATTTTTTAGGTGACATGCACCATCACAATCTTGATCAAGGCATTTATAAAACATTGATAGCTGGGATCATAGTACTCTAACATAGCATGAAATATATAGTTCTAACAATAAGACATAACAACTATGTTGTAACATGAAAAGGCACAAACAAAAGATTCATGAATAACAATGCTTTGCATGACGTTTGTTTGTTTCACATACAGAAAACATAGCATAGTGGCATTCAGCTTGTCCCTCATAGAGTAGCAAATATAAATGCATAGGACACCTTCAAAGCTCATAAGGGTGACTAGATACAAATAGTTTAAGAACAAGCAATATAAAAGTTATGCATCAATAACCAAGTTTTGGTACAATGCACATTAAACTAAGAATGACCACTATGCTCTCTCAATAGGTGCATAAAGATATAAGATGGAGACTCAACATAAAAGTAAAAGAAATACCTTCATGGAAGGAAGCAGAGATTTAAGTCTCATATAGAGCTTCCAAAAATTATGGTACTTATTAGCTATCAGCTCTCATTTCCCCTATCATAAGCATCTTTAAGTGATTAAGGTTAAAGTGACACAACTAAGAGGATATGCTTGAAAAGTTATAAGCCGAAATCTCATGTCCCTTACTTACAACCGAACCTCATGCTACTCAACATTAGTCACAAGTAAGCTCTTGTCATTGTAAGTACATATGTATCATACAGAACCGCCAACGGGGTACCCCTTGCACATGATACAGGAGCTATCCCATAAGCAAAATGACAAGGCAAGCAGACAATGAGCATCTCAGCGTTCTTTTTATTTGCTATTTTCATAGGTTTTTATTGAGGATGCTTCATAGAGTGCTCATTATGGTTATGCTAGAAGTTTCCACCATGATTAGGCATGTCTTAGGCTAGTAGCCCAGGAGTTTCTCTAACACACATACAAACTCCATGATCTTACAAGTTCCACTTTTATTTCACACCGCCGGGATCCATAAGCAAAAGAATCATGATATCAATGGGGTACAATGAACAAGTGCAATGTTGAAAACGTTCCCCATGATACATGGTTCTGGTAATTTCAACTCATAAAGCGCAAGCATATACGTAACAAATATGGACACAATGGTTCAAGTTTATTAAGTGCAAGAAAAGTAAAGTGTGCCATCAAGTTTGTGAGAGCTTTAATCACTAATTTTCACATAAAAAATTTAATTCGGAAGGTAGATAAAAGCAAGAATATCTTGGAATAGCAAATGCTAATAGGTAGGTATGATGGACTCTTTGGCATAACTTGGTTTTAGGAGTTATATGCATGAGTGGAACTCATACTTGGTTATGGAGGCTAGCAAAAGACTGGGAGTGACCAACTAAGAGAGCAATAATGGCCATAATCATGTAGAGTGACAAAACATCATTAATCAAAGCATAAAGTGATATTACAAGTCGAAAACCAAAGGATCATAAAGGCTATGGTGACTTTGGATAGTCATACCATGTTGTGAGCATGCGCCAAGCCAACCCAAATAAAGCATGAAAGGAGAATACCACAATACTATGCTTTAATATGCTAAAACAACGCATGATTCTTCCAAGGCACATTAAGAAATATCAATTGTTTATAACAAGTCACTACAGCAAAGATCACTAAGAATAAAGCCAAAACAATATCAAACATGGCATGACAAAGCATAGGCCATAGCCAAAAACAAGCTCCTTTTACCACTTACTTTTCCTACTCTTTTCCAAACGAAACCAAACTATTTGAAAACTAATGTATGAAAGAGGGGGTCCAACCAATTTATTCAATCAAACTAAGAAAACCAAGCAAACGAAAACCAAAACGAAAATGAAAAATAAGACACTCCAATAACAACACAACTATGCATGAAACAATAAAAATGAAGTGTTTGGAAGAAACCTGGGATTTTATTGATGAAGAAGGGGATGCCTTGGGCAACCCCAAGCTTTGACGCTTGGAATTATTGGATATTTCTTGGGGTAACACGCGTGGAATCCCCAAGCTTGAGCTTTAGTCCATTCTTCATCTCATTACATCATTCTTTCCATACACGTGAAATTTTTTCCTTCATACAAAACTTCACACAATCTTTATTAGCAACATTAGTGCACCCAAGATAATATGTCTTTGGGTTCAGTTTCAACACCAATAAAACCTCCATTAAAACACAAGATACTGTAGCACTTCCCTCAAAAATCACAATTCCCCAAAAGAACTCAAAAAGGAACCAACAAGAAGCAAATGCAAATAATGGCAGAAATCTATCAAAACAGACCATCAGGTAAAAACTAATTTTTTCGAAGACCTTCTGTTGCTCAAATCGAAAAGTGTTGAACTAACGGATGTTAGATAACTACCTGGGGCAGAAACACAAGAATTCAGGCCTCAAACCGACATACAGAGATTTTACACGAATTTTTACGGTGATGAACAAAAATCTGTTTTGGGACAACAACTTTCCTAATCATTACTTCTCTCTCATTAGAGGTTACTCTTGGCACAAAAAGCAAATAAAAAGGATATGAAGCAGTTATTAAAGAGATAATAACTTCCAAGACTCATCTAAAACTTTTGGGTTATCTCCCAATAAGTACTTTTCTTTAACGCCTTTAAGTTAGACACGCTAGTTTGAGAAGATGCTCACATAAGAAATATGAATTGAAGTAAAAGAGAGCATCAAGAAGCAAATTAAAAACACATTTAAGTCTAACCCACTTCTTATGCATAGGAATCTTGTAAATAAACAAGTCATGAAAGCACAAAGCAACAAGCATAGGAAAGCAAAACAAGTGCATCTTCAAGACTTTCAACATAAAGAGGGAAAACTTAATATTGTTGAGATACATAAAACCATGTTTCCCTCTCTCATAATAACTTTCAGTAGCATCATGAATGAAATAAAAAATATAACTATCACATAAAACATTCTTATCATGAGACACATGCATATAATCACTATTACTCTCCACATAAGCATAGTCATTCTTATTAATCATAGTGGGAGCAAATTCAACAAAATAGCTATCATTATTATTCTCATCACCATAATCATCAAATATAGGAGGCATATTGTAATCATAATTAATTTTCTCCTCAATAGTAGGTGGACTGAAAATATCATATTCATCATTGCAAACATCATATATTGGAGGTGTAGTATCACCATAAGCAATAGAGTAATTATCTTCCAAAGTGTGTTCATTTGTAAATATATCATCACCGGAAGGAACATGGATAGCATTAATAGTATAGAAATTATTAATATCATCATTTTTAGAATTGGTACCAAAGAAATTTTCAATATCAAAAGAAGTGTGCTTTTCCCAATCATGATTACTACTATAGGTAACAGGCATAGGAACATCATCAAGTTCAGACTCATCAAAAACTATAATAGGAGCAACATGCTTAGGGGAAAATACCGTTTCCTCTCTCCTTTTACTCCTCCTTTTCTTCCTTTCCGTCTTCTCTTTGGGAGGGAGAGGCTTGAAAGGAAGCTCCTCCATATACCCTAGTTTATTGTTAGAGACAATAGAAGAAACTTTGGAGGATTCCTTCTTTTCATTAATAAGATCAAAACACATATTAGTCCTATCATATTTTGGTAAAATCTCATCTTCTATAATATTTGCTATGTAAGTATTTGTGTGACAATTATCAACACAATAAAGATGACAACCACGCAGGACACTATTCATATCAAAAGCACCCATATCTAGCAAAGAGGTTTTTCTTGATAACTCTTCACACCCCAAAAATAATGTAAGTTTATCATGTTGATTAGGAGTGATCATGTCATCACAATACAAACTTGTAGTACTCATTGGATTAGAAGGGCTATTATTATGGCTTGAGCATTGAAAATTGAAATGACCCACTTCAAAGCAAAGTTCACAAATAAAAGGATAGAGGGCACAAACTTTTTTACCAAGATCATTTAGAGCCCTATACCACGTTCTAGTTTTTTCATTCCTGTGGGCGATACAATATTCTTCTTCAATTTGATTATTCTCACAAGGTCTATGTATTCCACAAAAATAAACATGCTTATAAGAAATAGTACTTTCAGAGGTTTGAGCATGTTTATTGCTATCATTAATAACAATTTCATTTTCCATGCAAGTGTCTTTAAAAGGCTCATGATACATGTCCCATTTTTCTTTAGGAGCATTAATATGAGAAGCAAAGCCTCTAAAACAATCAATACGAATTTTAGGATCAAGACCATATTTAGCACTAAGCTCTTGAAAATCAGTAGTTTCAGCGAAAGACTTAATGCAATCATACTCATAGTTTATACCTGGTTCTTTACCTTTGTTGTTATCCTAATCTTCGGTATTTCTTTAAGAAGATCCCACTTAGCTTTGACCTCCTTACTTGTGAAGGATCCCTCTAAACAAGTATCTAGATAGTCCTTGTAATGTCCTGAAAACCTTGCATAGATATTATTAATAACAATATTACTGGGAAGCTCATGAATGGGACATTTGATCATTAGTGACTTCAATCTTCCCCAAGCTTGGGCAATACTTTCTCCATCATGTGGATGAAAATTCTAAATGTAATTCCTATCTTTATGAATTTCATGAGGAGGATAAATTTTAGAGTAAAAGAGAGATTCAAGTTCCTTCCACTCCAAATGATGAGGATCATCTAGTATCTCATACCACTCCCTTGCTTTGCCCTTAAGTGAAAAAGGGCTTAGCTACTCTTAACTTGGTTCGTTGAAATACCTGCACACTTGAACAACTCGCATAATCCTTGTATAAAGAGTAAATGATCACCAGGATGTATAGTTCCATCTCCAAAATAACAGTTATTCATAACACTTTCAAAAAAATTTATAGGTATTGTAAAAGGGATGCTTTCGGTATGTGGATTTAAAATATCACAAGTATCATTAGAATTACCACATACAGGAGATAAAGTATCATCGAAGCAAATTTTCTTCTTTAAAACCGGGGAACTAAAAAGATCATTTTCATAAAAACTAACTTCCCCAATCTTAGACGTTTCCATAGCATTAGTAACAAAGGTGTTCAAAAGATTCATACTAATAACATTGTTATTAGCATGCACAGAAAGTTCCATGGTTTTTTTAATTTTCTTTTCAAATAATTCATGTTCTACCTTAGGAAAAATACTAAAAAGCTCTCTAATTTTTATGTTGTTTTCCATTATGCCTAACTAGTGAAAATAAAAACAAGAAACAAAAAGACAAAATTGCAGAATCTAAAGGAAATAACTTTGAGCACTCACACCGGAGGATGTAGGTACCTTTTACCTTACCTCCCGGCAATGGCGCCAGAAAATAGGTTGATGTCTACGCACTTCTATTCTTGCAGACAGTTGTTGGGCGTCCAAGTTTAGAGGTTTGTAGAACAGCAGCAAGTTTCCCTTAAGTGGATTACCCAAGGTTTATCGAACTTAGGGAGGAAGTAAGCTAAGGTATTACCTCTCAAGCAATCCTGCAATCAAGATACAAGAAGTCTCTTTTATCCCCAACACACCCAATACACTTGTCAGGTGTATAGGTGCACTAGTTCGACGAAGAGATAGTGAAATACAAGTGGTATGGATAATTATAAGTGGTAACGGTGCCAGAAAATAGCTTTGATGGGTAGGAAGAGACTAAAGGCAATCTGAAATAAAGATGGAAGCAACAAACATGTAACAGATCTAGTTGCAAATGGTGTTTCAATGCTTAGAAAGAAGGCCTAGGGATCATACTTTAACTAGTGAACACTCTCATATAAATATCTTCTCTTAATGATACTACTCTGAACTACTCTCCGGTTGGACACTCTAATCCATGGTAGGGCTATAACAACACTCCTCAAAGTTCGCTTTCCGCATCTAGATAACCCCACACTGTCACCTTGAGCACTAGATGGTTCCAATAAACACCACAATTTCATAGAGACATCCAACTCCAAATATAGCTCATAAAAAGTATTTGTAATCTCTAGCCTAAGTTCCACCATGGTGTGCACGCTGTCACTTTCACACACATGGGGAGAGCAGAGATCTATTAAAGTACTTAAGTAGCAAGGTAGATCTACTTGATTACAAAGCTCATGATCACAATATGATCATGCATAGAGAGAGAGATGAACACATAGCTACCGGTAGAACCCTTAGCCTCGAGAGAGAATACTGCCTCATCATCATGGGAATCACCAACGGCGATGGACATGATGGTGGAGATCGATCGAGATGGCTCCGGGGGCCCTTCTCCGTCTGGGCAGGGTGTCGAAACAGAGACTTTCTGTCCCTCGAATCTCCCCTTCGGTGGTGGCTGTGCGGCGGAACTTTTCGTGGCTGGAAGCTTGACGACTTAGGGTTTCTACATCGAGAGGCTTCTTATAGGCGAAGAGGCAAGGTCGGTGTGTGGACCAGGCGCCCACACCACCTGGTGGCGCGGCCAGGGCTAGCCCGCGCCACCACATGGTGTGGCCAGCCCCTGGCCCCTCTCCGTCTCGTCTTCTGGATCCGTGAGTCTTCCGGTAAAATATCGACTTTGGCTTTTGTCCGGTCCAATTCCGAGAATATTCATTTTCTGACTTTCTTGGAACAAAAAACAGCAGAAAACAGGCAACTGGCACTGTGGCATCTTGTTAATAAGTTAGTCCCAGAAAGTGTATAAAAGTACTCCAAAGTGTGGACAAAACATAAGAAAGTAGATATAAAACAAGCATGGAACATCAAAAATTATAGATATGTTAGCAACATATCAGTTTCCAATGTTGCACCTAACCTTCTTGATGCTGCAAATCCCCAGGGTAATGCTGCACCTGATGCTGATATTGAGCGGATGGTTGCAACCCCACCCAACACAACCCTGGTCATGCGGATCATCTTGATGAACTTGAGCCCATGATCGACGCTCTTGATTCATTTAATGCTATCCTTGGTCTGCTATCTGACATTGTGAAGAATGCATAGATTTCTCTGGGCAGCATTGATACTTCCCTTGTCGATGGCGCTGGTATTCAAATTCTGGATGTGGATAATGAAAATGGTAATCAGAGAAAGTGCGTCCTGAAAATCTATGCCACTACACCCAATGTATCTGCCACTTCATCTATTTGTATATCTAAAATCTCTAAAAATGATGAGCATGTTGCTTTGGATATCTCTGCTAGCAACTCCTTCTATGAGGATGGTGACATCAGTTCTTAGGTGCCTAAGCGCAAAGTCACTACTCCCAAAGATGTTGCTTCTATCAGGCGCATCAAGAGGATTGCCATTCAGTCTGAAGGATATAAGAACAAAGAGGCCGCAGAAAAGGCACATGAGAAGGAGTCATCTGATTCTAGACAGATCACTTTTGCTGGAAAATCCAGGAAGGTGGCCAAGTGTAAAGCACACCCACACGAGGTTGTTATAGTTGATCAAGATGCTCCACCTCCCCCTGTCCTCCCTATTGACACTATCTAGTTTATTGGTGTCAACCAATGTCAGATCTCTCCTAGTGAGATATCTATGGACAAGCTCAATTCCAACTGTGGCTAATGTGTACCCACTCTCCTTCCTATAATAATGTGTGGCATAAGTGGCATATGACACGTAGTTTTATGTTATTTCCTCTAAATCCACTTTGTTCTACCTGGAATGTAATAAGCACTTCTCCGTTGCTCATGATGAGCAGACTACTATCTTTATATATTTATGCTTGTTTGGATGTTACTATGATTACTGCAAGGCACAACACCTACCTGTTTTTCCTGTGGTTTTATCAACATGTGTATAAGGAACAGATTATACCAATCTTTCTCCTGCTAGCTACCCCTACTAAAATCCTGATTAATTATGTTAGTCAACTCTTATTGATCTCTAATATGCTTAATCATGAATAGAAGCTGGATGATTCTTGACTGGAATGTTAGAGGCATTAACTCAGATATTAGACATAATCAAATTAGAGAAAAAGTGGATTCTAGCAATTGTGATATTATCAAATTTACTATGTCAATCAAAGTATAATATCTCTATGGAATTCACTTGTAATTATTTTGATATCACCTGGATTTTGTCCAATATTTATGGACCTACACATAATGAATACCGAGATGACTTTCTTAACTGGATGCATAATCTTGATACCTCTAATTATCCATACTGGATGTCAGTGGGGGATTTTAACCACATTAGAAGCCATCCAGATAGAAACAGAGATGGTGGAGATGCTCATAATATGATGCTTTTTAACAGTGCCATTTAGTCTCATGATCTTGTTGAAGTACCACTCAAAGGAAGAACATTCACCTGGAGTAATATGCAGGACCCTCCTTTACTGGAAAAACTGGACTAGATATTCACATGCACTTTATGGACTACAACATTCCCCAACACTATGGCATTTCCTCTATCAAGAGTTGGTTCTGATCACATTCCCATTTGCATCAAAGTGGGCACTACCATTCCTAAAGCACAGCTCTTCAGATTTGAGAATTACCGGATGGATTTTGATGGATTCTATGACACTATGAAAACACTCTGGAATTCTGGTCCTTTTAATAATGATGTTGCCCTTTCCATTAACTACAAATTCAAGTATCTTAGAGCTGGGCTAAAGAAATGGATGAAGAAACTCTCAAATCTCAACCTGACTATTGGAAACTGTACATTTATGCCGACACTACTTGAGGGAATTGAAGACAAGAGACAACTTGCCAGTCATGAGATTAATTTCAAAAGGATTATGATGGAGCATACTAATAAACTTCTTGAAGCCAAAAGGATTTATTGGAAAAGCAGGGCCAAAATTAGATGGGTCAAATTGGGTGATGAGAACACAATTTTTTTTCATGCTGTGGCAACTCAGAATTACAGGAAAAATCTTATTACGCATATCAAGATTGATGACAATATGATTGTGACTGATCATGAACAGATGGCAGCTGCTATATGGCACTCCTACAAACAAAGACTAGGCATAAGTGAAAATATAATCACGGACTTTAATTTTGATGAATTGGTTCAATCTCATGACCTCCTTCATCTGGATGCACCATTCTCAAACGAAGAGATTGAATTTGTTGTCAAAGAATTTCCACGTGACAAGGCACTTGGGCCAGATGGTTTTAATGGGAAATTCCTCAAAAAAGATTGGCCTATCATCAAGGATGACTTTATAAAATTGGTTGATAACTTCTATGAAGGAAAATTAAATATGGAAGCCATCAATACTGCCTATATTACTCTCATCCCCAAGATTAATGATCCTAAATCCATGAATGACTTTAGACTCATTTCATTGGTCAGTCTAAAGTTTATCACTAAGATTATGGCTAATAGACCTCAGAAAGTTATAAAATCCATTCTTCACAATAATCAGTATGGTTTTATTAAATGGAAAAATATACATGATTGTCTAGGATGGGATTTTGAATACCTTCATATCTGTCATATGTCAAAAAAACCTATTATTATTCTGAAGATAGACTTTGAGAAGGCATTTGATAAGATTGAATACAATGCAATCATAAGTATGCTGAAAGCTAAAGGATTTGGGCCCAAAAGGATTTCCCATCCTATTTTATACTCTACTTCTACCTCTGTATTATTAAATGGTATCCCAGGGAAAAAACTCTATTGCAGGAGAGGTGTCAGACAAGGAGACCCCCTATCTCCTTTACTGTTTGATTGCACTCCTGAGCTGTTACAAGATATTGTCAATGATGCCTGGCATAGAAATGAAATCAGCTTGCCCCTTGATGATGATTTTGGGAAAAAATATCCTATCCTTCAATATGCTGAGGATACTCTTTTAATAATGCTAGCTGATCCCATTCAGTTGATTAATCTAAAGGACAGACTTCAACAATTTAGTAGGATGACTAGTCTCAAGGTAAATTATGATAAATCTACTCTGGTACACATTGCTTGTCTACTAACCTCATCATTTGGATGCAAATTGAAAAGTCTACCTTTTACCTATTTGGGTCTCCCTCTTGGTACTACAAGACCATCTATGGATAGCTTAATGCCCATTGTATCCAAATTTGACAGAAAACTATCGGGACTATCTTCTCTTATGTCATACACTGGACGACTCGCACTGCTGAACTCCGTCCTCAACTCGATGACCATCCACGCCATGTGTTCATTTAAAATTCTCATAATCATATTTGTCCATTTTGAGAAAGGTGGACGACAGTTCCTTTGGGCAGCGAAGGATATCAACAAACATGGCAAATGTTTTGCTAAATGGGAAATGGTCTGTAGACCAAAATATCAAGGAAGTTTAGGAGTTCTAAACCTTAGGGTCCAAAATCAAGCCCTTTTGATGAAGAATCTCCACAAATTTTACAACAAGATGGAAATACCATGGGTTGACCATATATGGAAAGCCTATTATCATGGAGATTAAGCTCCCCATACTCTAAACCATATTGGATCCTCTGGTGGAGGGACTGTATGAATATTGTTGATACATACAGAGACATGACATACTGCAAGGTTGGTAATGGATAAACTATGCTCTTATGGAAAGATCTATGGAAGGATGAATGTTTCGAAGATAAATACACCCATCTGTTTTCATTCCGCAACAACGATAACTTAACTATGGACAAGGCTATCTCTGTAGCAGACAACAATTTCTATGATATTTTTCAACTTCCCTTATCCCTTATTGCTATGAGGAATTAATTGCAATGTTGGAGAATATAAGAAGGATTAACCACACTAATGACCATGACTCATGGCATTTTTCATGGGGTGAAGCCTTCAACACCAGGAAAGTATACAGAACACTGATTGGGGCCCATCCAACACCCAAGTATATTCTTGATATCTGGAAATCATCTTGTCTCCCAAGAGACAATTTTTTGCCTGGCTCCTTCTGAATAAGAGATTAAATACCAAAGAGTTAATGGTAAGAAATAATTTCTTTGTTGAATCCAATGACTGTATACTATGTGACACATTTCCTCAGGAAACTCTACACCACCTATTTTTTGAATGCAGCTTCAGCCAGGGATTCTAGTGGGTCCTGGGGATTGAATGGAACACTGATATGGATATTCATCAAATGATCCCCGATGCAAGCAGCAGATTTAGTGCCAACTTTCTTATGGAAATTACCATAACTGGATGATGGTGCATATGGGACCAGAGAAATAGTTTTATTTTCAGAGATTTTTAAAGCTAGATGTCTTACCTTCTTTAAAGCTACATTTTTCCTGACTATGCATAGGGCTAAGCCTAGTCTCAAAGAAGGTATGCAGCAGTGGCCAGACACATTATAAACTTATAAGACTGTTGTTGAGCAAGGCTCGTATATTTGTAGAGTTCCAAAAATTTATAAAATGACATAGTAGTGGCCTTCCCTACTGTTTTTGTCGAAAAAAAACTTCCAGCCCTAAAAATTATTGTATTGCACAAATTTAGCCTAGAAGCTTGAAAGGGCATTATACATTGTGTGAACAAAGGGGCGCTGACATTTTGAGCCATCATCTTTGTAATTGCTTGCTTCACAACAACACAAACTTCAAATTTGGAAGCAGACATATTGGTTGATTTGCAAAGATGCACTGATATACCAAATACGGACATGTCATCGTAAACTATTTCCATGACTTGGTCACCTTTTTTTTTGACGATGGTCATCTTCTTGAAGGCCGTAAATTGTTTGAAAATTTCAGCAAATGCCTAGAAAATCATTTAAATGCTGGGAAGCAACTCTCGCTGGCGTGTGGCCCTAGACAGTGACAACGTGTCTAAGAGGCCCCATGTTGGAGTAGCGTATGCTAGAAGCTTCGACCTTAAAATTTGGTATGGCGACCAAACATCGCACCCATCCATTAAAATATCCCGCGCATCCATTTAAACATGCTTCACCTCTTTCTAGAATGCAAAATTCCTCTTCTATCCTTGCTCTGGAAACAAGAATTCGAGGGAGCACTGCAATAACAGAGGCATATAGGTGGTAAATTTGTGTTCTCCCAAGTGCATCACCCCACCCATGTTTTCCAGCCCTTGTTCAATATTTACCTGCGCGCCCACTCCGACCTACATGAACCTTTTGGACCCACTATCCAAGTGACCCACATGTCAGTGAGCCAGAATTACGGGAAGTAGAGATTCCCATCACCTATTGTTCAAATTTCGAAATTTTTTCGCTAAACCGAGATAAAATCGTTAAAATCATCCATCCTGTCTTACACTATCATTCCACTATGTCAGAGTAAAAGCTAAAAAAACAAAGCCAAAAACACGTTCGTAGCTTTATAAGCCAAAAATCAAAAGCCAGAAATTGGAGCCCAACCAAACAACGCCTAAATCTGAAGGAACTCTTCCTGTTTCTCCCTTGTTTTAGTACTTGGGTACCTTCAATTTTATTTAAAAAAAATATGACCAAGCAGGATATCATTAACTTGTAGATCAATTTTTGAGATACTTTCATTAAATTGCGGTAACACCATTCTGTTCCATGAATATATATAACCATGAAGTTTGAAATATTATTGAGAATTCACGGAATCCTAAACCATTAAACTAAACCCCTAAACCTTAACCAAGCAGGTATCATGCAACTAGAGATCAAAATTTGAGATACTTTCATTAAATTGGGTAACACCATTTTATTCCATGAATATAAGCATAAGCTTGAACATTATTGAAAATTCCTGAAAACCTAATCCCTTGCGAAACCCCTAAAACCCAAATAAACCCTAAACCTCTATACCCCAAAACCTGACCAAGCATGTAGCATGCACTTATATATCAAAATTTGAGATACTTTCGTTAAATTGGGTAACGCCATTCTATTTGACGAATATAAGCATAAATCATGAGAACGAAAATTCCCTAAACCCTAAACCCTCAGTCCAAAAACCCTAACGAAGCAGGTGTGTCATGCACTGACAGATCAAAATGTGAGATACTTTCATTAAATTAGGTAACACCATTCTATGAGACGAATATAAGCATAAATCCGGAGCATTACCAATAATTCTCTGAATAGTAAACCGGAAATAACCCATAAAACTAAATTGTAAAACCCTACACCCTCGACCCATAAACCCTAACCAAACAGGTAGCGTGAACTTATATATCAAATTTTGAGATACTATCTTTAAATTGCGGTAATGCCATTCTATTCCATGAATATAAGAATAAAGCTTGAACATTATTTAAAATTTCCGAAACCCTAAAATTTAAACACTAAACCCTAAACCCTAAATCCTTACCAAACACGTAGCATGCACTTATCGATCAAAAATTGATATATTTTCATTAAACTGGTAACTCCATTATATTCGATGAATATAAGCATAAATCTTGACCATTATCGAAAATACCCTAAACAACCCCTAATAAAACCTAAAACTAAAACCCCAAGCCCTCAACCCATAAACCCTAACCAATCAGGTATCATGCACTTATAGATCAAATTTGGAGATACTTTCAATGAGTTAGGTAACACCATATTCTATTCGACGAATATAAGCATAAATCTTGAGTATTATTGAAAATTCGATAAACCCCCTAAACCGTATCTAGTCCATAAAACCTAAACCGTAAAACCCTAAAACCCTAAATCCTCAACCCATATAAACCCTAACCAAGCAGGTACCATGGACTTATATATCAAAATCTGAGATTCGATCTTTCATTAAATTGTGGTAATGCCATTCTATTCCACGAATATAACAATAAAGTTTTAACATTATTGGAATTGCCCTAAGCCCTAAAACCCTAAACCCTCAACCCCGCACGTAGCAAGCACTTATCGATAATAAGTTGATATATTTTCATTAAACGGGTAACTCCATTCTATTCGATGAATATAAGCATAAATCTTGAGCATTATCGAAAATACCCTAATCAACACATAATAAAACCTAAACCTAAAACCCCAAACCCTCAACCCATAAACCCTAACCAATCAGGCATCATGCACTTATAGATCAAAATTTGAGATACTTTCAATAAATTAGGTAACGTCATTCTATTCTACGAATATAACAATAAAGCTTGAACATTATTCTAAATTCGCTAAACTCTAAACCCTATACAACCATAAAACGTAAACTGTAAAAACCTAACCTAGCAGGTATCATGCACTTATAGATCAACATTTGTGATACTTCTCAGAAGTTATCAAATTTCAAGATTTTATTTTTCCATGGAAACTAGCTAGTGCACATAGGGAGACATGAAGAGAGAAAATAATGGATGCATTTCTTTTTATATTTTGTTTCTTTGTATTTTTTTAAAATGGCAGAAACTAGGTGTCATTACTTTTCATATCAAAAAGTTGAATTTTGCGAAACTCTGGGTGGTTCTCCAATATTTGACTACTTGATATCTTTGAATTATTTTAAAAAGTCAAGAGAAAGATATATCACATACTTTCTAGTTCGAAATTAGACATATTAATTCAGATTACGAAAAAGTCATTTTATTGCATAGATTTAGCTAGAAAGTTTGGAAATTCATGAAAGTTGTGCATTGTCCATCAAATCTAGAATCTTCTTTTGAAATGCCAAGATGCAACTATCTACCACATATGGACACGCTATTATAAACTATAACAGAGATATGGCCGTGACCTTGGTCATCTTGTATGAAAGCCTTCAAAATATATTGTTTATCAATTTCGGCAAATGTGTGGAAACTCATTTATATGTTGGTAAGCATACTATTGCTGGCGTGTGGGTGTAGATAGGGCCAACACATGAGAGCTACTGCGTCGGAGTAGCGTACGTCGGAAGCTTCAACCTCAAATTTTATGCATGGCGCTGAAACATCCCACGCATATCTATTCAAATATCCCGCGCATCTATTCAAATATCCCTCCCCGCTTTTTGCAAATGCAAAATTCCTCTTCTATCCCTTCTCCGGAAACAAGGACCGTGGGAGTACTACAATAATAGAGCGGTATAGGTCGTAAATGTGCGTCATCCCACCTATATCCCCCCATCGTATCTTCCCCGCCTACACCCCTCCAACCCCGACCTTCCTCTAGCTGCTTCACCGCCGGCCCTCTCTTCCGCATCGGAGCTTTTCCACTATAGGCGCTCTTTAGCGAAACTATTTCTCCGACTCCCTCGTAGCACCGGATCTGCTTCGCCAATGCTGTCGTCTACCCTACCGAGGCCGCTTCACTGAATCATTCGTTGCTGGCCCTGAAATGTTGAGCCGCCGCCCCTGCCGCCCGCTTACCCGTCCTACCCATCCTCGCCGCGCAGCGGTAATTTGTCTTGCCCGTTTGCTATATTTTTGGTACTCGTAAGCTACGAAATCGTTAGGATGTTGCTCAATATCCTGGATTCTATTCCCATTTCGTTTGCACCCTTCATCTTGTAGGTCCTATCCACATCATTAGCTTCTCTCTTTTATTCCCCTTCTTTATTCTCACGCTATCGCTTTAATTCTCCAACACGAGCTCATAGATTCTATTCTTTCTGATCGCTCGCACGAGTCATGCAAACATCTCTTAGAGGATCTAACACTAACAATCTAACGCCCAACAAGGCTGAATCGTGAGGTTTCCTTGTGTTACTTAGGCCAGTTTCTTGTTATGTTAATTAGTTGTATAACCTGCATGCCTAATAAGTTAATAAGTCAGTCTACCTAAGAACTTACCATGACATTTGCATTTATGTTCAATTGTGAATATATGTGCGAATGCTTAATTCGAAAAATGTCCATCTAGTTTGGATGATATATCTGGTCATTTTTAATGATATATGTTGGTGTTTTCACCTGCTTTCATCCTTCCAAACCAGCTATCTAGTATGAAACACACATCTAGTAATTTTCAATGCTATGTTTTTGGTGTTTTTCAAGAGTTTTCATCCTTCCAAACCAACCAACTTGGTTTCAAATGTCATGCAGAGAAATGACAATGGAATACAAGGACTAGAGTTCCAACTACTCCGCTCAGATTCTTCTGGCGGAATGACTAGGAGTCGCACCCGCTCGAGATGGAGCTACTGTCAGCCTGAACGTGCTACTAAAGTTCATACTTACTTTAAATGATCTCTACTTTATATAATACTACTTGTTTCCCTTGTTGTTTGTTTTAACCTATTTCACCATATTTTAGCAGACTGTAGTTAAAACCCAGCAGGAGTCCTTGGAAGGCAGGACTAGAAGTTGTGATCCCTCGTCCCATTCATCCCCCTATTGCATTTCTGAAGCAAACAACTTACTTAACAGTCCACCTAGAATAACTCCTGTAGGTGATAGATATATAAATGATGGATTGCATGTAAAACAAAAGGGTGTAGCAGCTCTTAGATCTGTAGCTGAAATGTTGAAGAAGAGGACAGATGATACATTGAAGTGAATCGCCATGTACCGATCTCTTATTGATGGTACTGACACGTTGTAATCTGTCGGAATTACGCTCTTTTTGTATAACATGTTTTAACAAACTTTTATTGTTGTGTAATAAGTAATTTAAATTTCTATGTGTTTATTAATTGATGTCTTGATATTCACCTGTTCTACAAAAAGTAGGTGCTAGCAAACAAGTCCGAAACAGTAACAGGCCGGAGCAGTAGCATGCCGAACGTTGAAACAACATGCGCATGGATGGCCCAAAATAACCAGAACAGTAAAAGGATACAACAGGAAAATGCCAGTACAGTAGAAGGCCAGAATAGTAAATGGCCAGTACAATAAAAGGCCAGTACAGTAAAAGGATAGAATAGTAAAAGGCCATAGCAGTAAAATGCCAGAATAGTAAAAGGCCAGAACAGTAAGAGGCCAGAACAGTAAGATGCTAGAATAGTAAAAGACCAGAACAGTAAGAGGCTAGAACAGTAAGAGGCCAGAACAGTAAGAGTCCAGAACAGTAGAAGGCCAGAATAGCAAAAAGCCAGTACGGTGGCATGCCAGTATAGTAATAGGCCAAATAGTGCCGGCCTGAATAGGCAAAAGCCCAAACACGAAAGGTCCTAAACAGTAACGGGTCAAAATTCCAAAAAGACTGGAACAGTAACAGGACTGAACAGTAAAAGGCTAGATTGGCAACAAGCCTGAATAGTGCCAGGCCGGATTTGTGCAGGCCTCAAGTGGCAGCATAGTGCTAGACCAACAAGGGCCTTCTGTAGGCCGAAAAAGAATCGGGCCTGAAAGTTCACGGGCCGCTGCTGGCTGCATTTTTGGGCCCATTTGAAATAGTGCAGGACAAAATAGTAACGGGCCATCTTCTTATTGGGCTCCCCTGATGGGCCGGCCCAGTTAGTATTTAGCAGGCCTTGGCTGGGCCTCGCTTCTGCCACGGTTTCTATGACCGTTGACAGCGGCTGCCATGTGGCATTTTGCATGATGTCAGCCATTAGTGTGGCTGGCGAACATATCTACGACAGAACAAGTTTTCGTGGCTGAAGGTTGCGATCCGCCACGGTCGAAAAAAACCGTGGTTAATTCATTTGTGATGGGGCTTTTACCACGAAGGCTATCCGTCGCGCAAGACTCTTTGGCCATGAAAAACGGCTCTTCAACCACAAAAATCGTCCGTTGTAAAAGCCAACTTTTCTTGTAGTGTGCTTTATGCTGAGTATTTTGTATGGAGGTCTTAACTTGCTACTGCTAATCTATTTTGTAGTAATAGATATCTACTGGTACTTGTTCAGATCGACCGACCGAGTGCTGAATATGGACTCTCTTTCCTTTTGAGTCATGGCCTTGCTACAACTATTGAATTTGAATGCCTGCATTACTGAATCTGTCATTTCTTTTGGCCATTGTTTGTATTGCTGAATCGGTCACTTTGATATGCTGCTGAATCTGTCAAGTGGTGCTGAATATGAACTGAGAATCTGTAGATTTTTTTTTTGTCTTATTCTATACTTCTCAAGCTTCAAATGCTACTCAATATGTCAAGTGTTATGTCATTACTATTACTAAGGTATTTTCTAGAACGAATACTGATGTACGGGTACTTGTTGAGATCAAGTGTAGTAGATGGTCTTGCTTTTCTTTTAAAACTTGTCTTTGTCACAATCTATATGAGGCTTGGGCATTTTGGGATGCATATATATGGGGGTCACTCTGGTATTAATGTGAAGAGGAGGTATGCACACAAAAGCATACTTCATCGTCAGTTATGCTTGCTCCAATGATCGAGTGTGTTTGGAGAAAAGGGAAAACGGATCGTGTGACAAGGTTTTTAGAGCTAAAACATGAACGGGTTCTCTCTGTACTACTATTGAGTTTCAGTGTCTGTAAAGCTAAAACAGTCACTTTGGAATGTTGCAGAATTGGTCAAGTGCTACTGAATATGAAGTACGAATCAGTCGATATTTTTTCTATCTTATTCTGTACTACTGGATATTTCAAATGCTACTGAATTTTTAAAAAATTCTATCGCTGCTGCTGGGCTGCTTGCACTAGAGCTTTTGCCTGTGTGTCATCTGAACCATTGGATGTGTTTTGGATAGAAATGATAGGGTACCAAGTGCAGTCATTGGATACCAGTCTAGTTTTGGCGCACGCGGTCTGTGTCCCTTGTTCTTTAGATATTTTTACACGAACATATGTCAAAAGAATTATCGTTTTTTCCTCCGGTAGTAAGGTCTGTGTTCCGAATCTGGCTGAGCCACAACATAATGCAAATTTTACTAACGAGGAGGTAAAATCTAGCCCATTCAGCCCCTCTTTAGCCTAGGACAATTTAATTCAGCCTTGTAGGGGCCAGGGGACCTGCTGACGATAGGCCATTTATATATTTATCAAGGAGCCCATGCATAATAGCGCATGGAGTATATCCCATTGAGTATAGTAGATGTAAAATATCCCAAAATGTTTAATTCGGCGTTTTTGGAATTGCCCTTTAAAGCAAAAACAAAAAACCTGCATACCTATGTTTTTAAGAAACTACTCCATTATTTGATAAGTTGAGATGCCAGGGTTGCTTCCCTTTTATTTTAATAAGATAGATAACATGGACACATAAAATCTTTTTAAGAAGGCTAATATATAAGTTATAGGTACTATAAAGCTTTTTAATGAGAATGTTCATGAATTTTGTTTGTCATTGTGGCAACGCACATGGTTTATATGTGTTTTGAAGTCGTGAGTTCAATTCTCTGTGCTTGACATAAAATTGTCTTGGGTTTACATTTTTCTTCTAGCAATATTGCTTTATGGAGAGGCTGACTTCGCGGACCCACCAGCCTGCAGGATCCCTCGACTTTAATGGTCGGGTTTGAAAAAAGGTAAATACTTGTATAGAGAGGCTGGCATCAGGAACCCACCTGCCAGAACATACAAGGCTACATCTAGGACCCACAAGCTAGAACATACCAAAGAGGATGACATGGGGCCCTCAACAGCAATACCATACATGGCTGCCACATCGAGCAATGTTGCCAAGGTCAAAACAGTGGACGCGGCCGAAAAAAAGTTGATCATACGCAGGTTTGATTTATAGAGAGTCGACATGTGGGACCTAGTAGCGCGGCCTTTTACAGGTTCTTCCTCGAGTGACATTGCCAAGTTCGAAACAGGGAGGCGCGAGCGAGAAAAAAGTCCAGCTTGCACACGTTTCTTCTAATGAGTGGCTCACATGCGAGACCCATCAGCCTGGAAAAATAGCAAAATTTCCATAATACACACATTTCTTTCTAATGAGTGCATGACAAGTCGGGCCCTGCATCATGATTAAACGGTAGATGCAGTGAGAAATGCTATCAAGTTCAGAACACGGAGACGCGACGGAGGGAAAAAATTCTATCATACACATGTTTCTTCTAATGAGAGGATGACATGTGGGGTCCAGGACTTTGATTAAACGGTAGATGCATCGAGCAGCGCTATCAAGTTCTGAACAGGGTAGCACGAGCGAAGAAAAAAATTCCATCATACACACGATTCTTATAATGTGAGACTGACATGGAGGACCTAGCAGCGTGACTAGACGGTAGATAGATCGAGCAACGTTATCGAGTTGAAATCAGGGAGGCAATAGGCAAGGGAAAAAATTCCATCATACACATCTTTCTTCTAATGAGAGGATGACATGTGGGTCGTAGGAGGTTGATTAAATGTTAGATGCATCGAACAACATTATCAACCTCAGAACAAGGTAGCGCGAGCGAAGGAAAAAAATTCCATCATACACACGATCCTTCTAATGAGAGGCTGACACGTGGGACCTAGCAGCCTGACTAAATGGTAGATGCCTCGAGCAATATTATCGAGTTCAAATCAAGGAGGCACAACCGAAAAGTATGGTCCGCTAGAGACACCGATGTCTAGGACCCGCACGCCTCAAAAGACTTCGGTGAGTCAACATCGCGCGACGAAACGAAAATCTTGCTTCTGCCACGTGCTGGCCGGGCTTCCTCCACGCTTTTAGCAGATCCGTTGTAGTAGAGGGCCGCGAAACCAGGAAAAAAAGTTTTCCATCGGCCACGACCGAGCCGAGAATTTCGTTGCGGAATATGCGTCTTCTACGACGACCGTCGGGCCAAGTTATTGCGAAAGGAAACTTTTCTTGTAGTGTCTATTACTAATAACTATCTACCCATATTGAGAATACATCCTACTGTGCTATGAAATTTTGGGGGTGGTGAAATGATGGTTCTAGAATATGTTGGAGTTTGCTCTAGGTACTATTCAACACGAATGTAGCTGCTCTGAGCCATTGGATCCAATAGCCCAACGGTCAGGATTGGTGCTATGGATCCAATTCAAAACTGCTCCATTGTAGTAGTAGAGATAATACAGCCTACTATGCTATGAAATTTTGGGGGTGGTGACATGATGGTTCTAGAACATGGTGGAGTTTTCTCTAGGTACTATTCAACAGGAATCCAGGTGCTCTGAACCATTGGATCTAACATCCCAACTGTCAGGATTGGTGCTAAGGATCCAATTGAAACCCGCTCCATTATAATAGTAGAGATAGAGATATGATGTTGATATGGTCATACTTTGAATAACCTTCATTCTCGATGCTTGGAAAGGAAGAGAAAAGTTCGAATGTTTGAATTCTACTAATTTTTTTCGCCAATGCCCCGTTTCTTCCTATGTACACCAATGCACACGCCGGAGACACAGCTGAGCCATCATACCAAGAAACACATGCGCAACGCTGTGGACGAGGGAGTGCTGAGATGGATGGTGAGGCAGTGATTGAGAGCAAAAAAAAATATTTGTTTTGTTTTGAGTGCACATAAGTCCTATAATAGACTAGAGTTTGTATGCTGTAATGGTTGTAGTACCTCACGTCAGGAACCCATCATAATTCTGCTCTAACATCGCACCGCCTTCAAGTGCCCTGTCATGCTGCCCTCCCGCCCAGTCTCCCTTTTATTATCCGAGCTCCTCTTGCTCTTCGGTTTTTTCCATCATCTCACTAGTACCTCCATCCCAAAGCTTTAGGCTTCTTTTTTGATAAGTTAAGCTACGAAAAGTTTGACCAAACTTCTAAAAAAAATATCAAGAACTACTGTATAATATTAGTAGAAACCATGTGAATATATGTTTCATGATGTATCAAAGGGTATATAATTCATATTGTAAATATTAATATATTTTTCTACCAAATTGGTCAAACTTTGCATAGTTTGACTTTAAAAAAATAGGCCTTGAGCCTTGGATGCAGGTACTACTAGTGTTTAGTACTCCGTCTCGGTACTACTAGTGGGTCCCTTCAGACGACGTTAGGAAAATTCAAGAGGAATCTACCACGCTTACTTGTTCTTCAAATTTGACCTAATTTCTTTAAATCGACATAAAGTTATTTAACTGGGCATGGTTCGCTATGGACTCTTGAAATGTGCTAAGACTAGGGAATTGTAAGAAAACATGGTCCCCACTTTTTCTGAAACCGGGTGGTGGTGCTTTTTTGACTAAGGTATGTCCCGAGGGAGCGAGATTCTTTAATTAATTAACACGGTAAGTGGATGTGTACATGTTACACCAAGGACCTGAAAACAAAAAATACATCCAAGTCCATACATTTAGCACAAAGGACACTAAAATCAAATGCTTGAAAATTTTGGTAACATGGTCTATAGAAACGAGGGGGAAGATTCTAGAATGATGGAGAAGTGTGTTTTGAGTTTTGTGCATAGCATTACATTGTGATGAAGATTATCAATAGAATCTTTTGGATGCTAAAATGGAAAAGAAGATCCAACAGCTAGAAATGTTGGGATTCGTTAGTCTTGATCCAACAAATAATATTCAAAGTTTTTTGTACACCATATAGTGTTAAGATAGTGGTAATGGTAAGACTAGTACTTGCTTAACAAAAGAAAACAACGCACTTATCACTTTCAACAGATCTTGTTGAAGAATATGCACGAATCTACCAGATGCAGGTACTGTAGCATAAACTATATATGATGTCAATATGGTCATATTCGGGTCGAAACCAGGAATGTTCATACACCATAGGCCAATACACATTGTGAAGCAACGAGAACATTTTTTTGTATTCAAAGGTGTCAAAACACATGTTTCTGTTTTTTTCTTAGCACTATATAGTGTACGAATAACTTTGAATATTGACTGTTGGATCAAGACACGAATCCCAACATTGTCAGACATTCAATCTTCATTTCCATTTTAGCATCGAGAAGGTACTATTGATAGTCTTTATTTTCTTATCTTACCACTACTAGTAAAAGGCACGTGCCACACACGTATATACTATATGAAATGTGATTTAACAAACATTAAGTTGTTATTAACCAATAATATTGTTAGAGAAAAAAATTCATCGATTAAGTCTATTAATATATCTATAGATATTGAGAATACAACCTACTATGTTATGAAATGTTGGGGGTGGTGACATGATGGTTCTACAACATGGTGGAGTTTGCTCTAGGTACTATTCAAAACGAATCCAGCTACTCTGAACCATTGGATCTAACAGCCCAACGGTCACGATTCGTGCTATGGATCCAATTCAAAATTTCTCCATTATCTCTAGCTATTATAGTGGAGCAGTTTTCAATTGGCTGTATAGCACCAATTCTGACCATTGGGCTATAAGATCCAATGGTTCAGAGCAGCTGGATTCGTGTTGAACAGTACCTAGAGAAAACTCCACCATGTTCTAGAACCATCATACTTTAGGTCTTGTTAGAGAAAAAATGCATACATTAAGTCTATTAATAATAACTATCTACACATATTGAGAATACAACCTACTGTGCTATGAAATTTTGGGGGTGGTTACATGATGGTTCTAGAACATGCATGGTGGAGTTTTCTCTAGGTATTATTCAACACGAATCCAGCTACTCTGAACCATTGGATCTAACACCCCAATGGCCAGGATTGGTGCTATGGATCCTATTCAAAACTGCTCCATTATAGTAGTATAGATATAGTGTATAAATAACTTTGAATATTGACCATTGGATCCAAACATTTCTAACCATTGGATCTTCTTTTCCATTCTAGCATTTAGAAGATTTTGTTGATAGTCTTCATCACAATGAATGCTATGCACAACACTCAAAACATAGTTCTCCATCATTCTAGAATCTTCTCCCTTGTTTCTGTAGACCATGTTACCAAAATTTTCAAGTTTTAGATAACTAATAATCGTTGACTTCTACATGATATACAAAGTACAAAAACGAAATATACACCCATACTTTATAGATGTTGATCAAATTTATATATTTTTTGCTTTACCTATTACAATTTTATAAAGTGATGATATGTCAGACGTCTATTTTCTCATTCTCACATGTAAGGCACGTGCAACTTACTAGTTTATATATAGTGTGCGGACAACTTTGAATATTGACCGCTGATTCATGACCCGCGAATCCCAACATGCCTGCTAGTTATTGGATCCTCTAATCCATTCCATCATCTAGAATATACTATTGATAGTCTTTGTTATCTTATCTTACCATATGATGTACGAATAAATTTGAGTATTAACCATTGGGTCAAGACTCGCGAATCCCAACACTGCTAGCCATTGGATCTTCTTTTTTCCATTCTACCGGGTGGTGGTACTTTTTTTTACTAATAAGGTATATGTCCTAAGGGAGCGAGATTCTTCATTTAATTAACACTGTAAGTGGATGTGTACATGTAACACCAAGGACCTCAAAAAAATGAAAAATACATCCAAGTTCATACATTTAGCACAAAAGACCCTAAAATCAAATACTTGAAAATTTTGGTAACATGGTCTACAGAAATGAGGGGGAGATTCAAGAATGATGGAGAAGTGTGTTTTTAGGTTTATCCATATAGCATTTCATTGTGATGAAGACTATCAGTAGAATATTCTAGATGTTAGAATGGAAAAGAAGATCCAATGGCTGGAAATGTTGGGATTTGTGAGTCTTGACCAACAAGTAATAGTCAAAGTTTTTCGTACACCATATAGTGTTAAGATAGTGGTAATGGTAAGACTAGTACTTGCTTAACAAAATAAAACAGTGCACTCCTCACTTTCAGCGGATCTTGTTGAAGAATATGCACAAATCTACCAGATGCAGGAACTGTATCATAAACTATACTAGTAAGTTGCATGTGCCTTGGACGTGAGACTTAGATAGTAGACGTATGACATATCATCATCACTATATAAAATTATAATTGGTAAATAAGAATAAATTATAAATTTGATCAACATCTATAAAGTATGGGTATATTTGGTCCTTGTACTTTGTATCATCATGTAGAAGTCAAAGATTATTAGCTACCTAACACATGAAATTTTTGATAACATGGTCTAGAGAAACAAGGGAGAAGATTGTAGTATGATGGAGAAGTGTGTTTTGTGGTTATTTCATAGCATTCATTATGCCGAAGACTATCAATAGAATCTACCACATGTTAGAAAGGAAAAGAAGATATAACGGATAGAAATGTTGGGATTTGCGAGTCTTGATCCAACAGTCAACATTCAAAGTTATTCGTACACTATATAGTGGTAAGATAAGATCATTGATGACTGCAAGTGCACAAATCGTTTGTAGCTAGTTTCTAAATAAAGATATCGATCCCACAGGGAGCAGTAGGCGAAATACTAAAATGCTTTTAACTACAACTAAATGAAGTCCTTAAGAAATAACTTTAAGTTGCAAGAAAATTAAAGTTGTTTTTGGGTTTTTGGTTGATCAAGATAATTTAATGTAAAGCAAAACTTAATGAAGAAAGTAAGAATCGCGTGTGTAATAGAACTTTGGAACTTAAATGGGAAAAAGGCGTTCTCGGGGAATAGTGGATACACCGCTAGAAATTTAGACTAAGCAATCAATATTATTATAACCAATATTCTCATAATGTGTATGTATTTGGGAGGAGCTCCATATATGGACGAATATCCAACAATCGCTGCACACATCATCCTTATAACGACAGTAGACAACAATCAACATCAATCAAATTACTGCACTATTAAGGGATTTCTCCCGTGGCATGTGTCAACACTCGGATTTTTAATCCCAGATGCCTATTATGCCATACATCGCAATCCCAGGATTACCATTTTTGCGAGACATAGCAGATTGGATATCACAGTACATCATCCATTACAAACCATAATAAGGTCTTACACAAATAAAGGATCTCATGATCCAGTCTTAATACAAACAAGCAACGGAATAATAAGCGTAGCGGTGGGGTCCATCTTCAGTGTCATAGGAAATGCTGACTATGGGAGATGATCCTAGTTGTTGTAGCCATCTTGTTGTCCTTCCTCCAGATAGTCCTCTTCATAGTCTGGCCATGGGAATAGCCAGGGACAAAGCCATGAGGACTCTTCAAGTAGTAGCAAACTATCACTAACAAGTAAGGTAGTTCTAGTAGGAGTGTTAACTCTAAGTTTATTTGCAAAGTTTAGTTTGAAACCTAAGATGAGTTCAGAAACAAAGAAAGATAAAATAAAGTTCTAATATCACCTAAGTGGGAAACTAGCTTTCATAGTCACAACCCTGTTGTGGTCAAGTCATGTCACGATTCATTTCATAAGTCAATTTGAAAACATACGACGACGGAACAATATGGCCACTCCAACTGTCTATGACCACGGACGCGGCTATTGGAATAGTTTGACACTCTGTAGAGGTGGCACACTTTCACCACCAAATTCGATACATCTGTCAGAGATAACCATGAATCATCATACTTAGTATGCGGATATTCAATCATAACCTTGCAATTACACACCCTAGTATAAGCACCTCACCTATGAGCTTGGCCTCCCAGCCATGGCCATCTGCCAATTTGGGCACTGCATAGGTGGACAACATTGAGGGGTAGCCTCAACTCAAACCTCTCCCGTGAGGGAACTCATACTAATGCATATAAACTTCTGGCTAAGCCTTACCCAATTCACGTATTGTGGTTGTACGGTAAATTTGGAATGGTATCGCATCTGAACCCAACTATTAGCTTTTATAAAGGGCTAAGGCTCATGCCTCAACATTTTCATCATCATAAACCAGTTATGTTTCTCAACACATGTCAAAACATCTCAATAGAATGACTCATCATTCCAAGGTTTTCATAATTATTTTCACCAAGTATTCCCATCTAAAGTGATCAAGTTTTTGGTTTAGCTCTAAACACTAAGTTAAGATTATTCACTAATGTGGGATGCTAATCTCAGTCTCATGCCATAGAATGACATCTCGGTCTAACTAGATAGGCCAAGTTTTATACTCTTTATGCTATCTGTAAACAAAGTAAAGAACTTTGGTATAGTAAAAGAAAGTAAAGCTTGTAAGTAAAACTTGGGATGGGTATAAATCAAAGGGTATAACCAAAGCATGCCTAATGCATCTTTCTTAGGTTATTTTGCATCCAGTGATGGCTTACAAGTATTAGCTTGCCAATAATAGTTTGCCTTGGTTTAAAGTGACTTGGTCGGTACTATCGTCTATAAATACATACGGAATACAAAATCACCAAACAATAATTAACTAGTCTATTTAGCACGCTAAGGCACACACGTGATGATCTAGCATCATCACAATAATCACAAGATTTAATAAACTAGTTTCATTTATTTTATTTGAGAAAAGCAATTTCTACTCATTGAAATTAACTAAGATTTCATATTCTGCAATTAAAATATGGGATCATGTGCACACATGTCATCACCACATATTCTAATGCATGGGAAAGTGATTTAAATGTTTGTTCATATTTTAATAAGTTTAAGTTTATTATTCTTAATGATTTAAAGTGACTAGAAATGCCTATATAGCATTCTTTTGGTACTAGTCCCAAGTCACTGCATGCAAACCTAAATATTACTACATATTCAGATTGATATTATCAATTGTGATTTTTGAGAGTTGGAATCAGCTCAAAAGCTATTATGGTTCATTTTTTAAAAATGTTTGAATGTGGAAAAGCCTCTGTCTTGTTATTTTTGCTAGGTGAGATATCTAACTCCAATTTTTTTAAATCCAACGGGTTGGATAGAGATTTTAATTTTCTTTCCAAAAAAATTGGAGTCATGTGTTTTGGTTAAGTGCATCTCTCTGAAATGATTTTTAAACTAGTGGATAGAAACTAGTTTAACTCTAAAAAGAAAAACACTTATTTGAATTCTAGGGCCAACGCGGGAAACTAAATGGGCCAGCCCAGTGACACTCCGCGGTGCAGAGGGCAGCTGATAAGGGGGTCCCACATGTCAGCGACACAACTAAATGTGAAGTGGTATGGGGCGATGTGGGCCGTGCGATTAGAACTACGATCAACGGCTGTGGTTCATCGTCGACGACGGACAGGTCGCCGACGAGAATGAACCCTAGTGGCTCGGTGGGGGCCGATTGGGGGCTTACCAGGTCTCCAGCTAACATGGCGATGGGGGCGTGTGGACGACGGCGGACTCAGGCGTGGTCATGGCGGCTCCTGGGGTGGTCGCAATCGACTGCCCCTTCCTCCTCTGTTGTAGCGGCTTCGGTGGACATTCCGGTGAACGGTGTCTCTAGTGGCTCTGGGGATGGTGGGAGGTGGGGAGTGTTGGAGTGTGGAGAAATTGTGCTAGGGAGGGCTCCTTATATAGCCTAATGAGGGTACTGAGGGGTGCGACGGTGAGCTCGTTGGTGATGATGATACAGGGGGCTAAAGGCATGGGCGAGGTTGGCGAACCGTGCACTGCCTCCTGGAGGTCAGCTACGGCAAAATGGCGTAGCTAGGGTGGTGGCTTTTGGTCGGGCGAGGTTGGCACTCTGAGCGGGTCCGACGGCGTTTGACGCGGCGTGCGGTGGTTGCAGGTCAAGCAGCGGGGATAGGGGTTATCTGGGAGGCTACTAGGTTAAGGCGATGATGCACACACAAGATGGGAGCAAGGCGTGAGCTGGGCGAGCGGGTCAGGGATGGCGCACTAGAGCGGTCCATGCATGGCATAGAGGCGGCGGTGCGCGGATGCTCCTCGGTGGTCCAGGGCTCGGCTGCTTCCATGGGGTAGATTGGGGATCGCGGTAGGGTGCAGCGGAGCTAGGGGGTGTGCTGGTTTGGCACGGTGTTGTCTCTAGCGTGTTGTCCGTGTTTGGCCGGCGATGACCATATTTGGGCCGCGCGCCACTATTTCTAGCGCCGAAGGGGATGTTGTCTGGGCTGGGGTAGATGCTAGGGGGACAAGGGGTTAAGATGGAGAACAAATTGGTCGATGATCACTGTAGAAATAGTGAAGCTACTCTAGTGTTTGATCTGTGCCTGCCATGTGTTCGACAGAATGGCCGCATGAAGAAATTTTTTGAATTTTGAAAATATTTTTGGTGGAGGTGTTATTCATATGCTTCAGCATCTGTGGTTGCTTGGGATTGTCAAGGTGAACTCATTTGAGTGGTTTTTGAGAAAGTGGGATCTATGTACATACACTTGATTCCATTTTCAATTGCCATTTAAATTTAGAGTTCAAAAGTTTTTGTAAGATTTCAAAGTGTGCCTTGGTAGATCATTATTTGTACTAGCAAGGGGTGCAAAGATCTGGAATTGTTTCTGTTAAGAATTGACTTCTAGGAACACCTAAAGTGGCCTAGTGGATTAAAATGGCACAAATGATCATTTGCATTTATTAATCTCATTTGATTTCTTTTTATTTGGATTTTGTTTGGGAATGATCTAGATGATCTGGCATTCACCTTTTAATCATTTTACATCAATTAGAACAAACAAAAATGGCAATTTCAAACAATTCTATGTTAATGCAACACACATATGCATTCTTAATTCTTTTAATGATAAAAAGTTTTTGTTAACCCTAAATTGGGTGATTTTGATCTTGATAACCTTGATTAAAGATTTTGGATGTTACAAACCTTCCCCCCTTAAACAAAATCTCGTTTCGAGATTTAAGAAAGAAAACTAGGAACTAAAGAGACCTGGAAACTCAGTCCTAATGTAATCTTCTTGCTCCCAGGTGGCTTATTCTTTGGTAGGATTTCTCCATGGGATCTTGAGAAATTTGATACTCCGGGTCCTGGTGGTTCTGTAATATTCCTCCAAGATACAGATGGGCACTTCACAATACGTCAGGTCCTTGTTGATATCAACGGCTTGGTGATCGATGTTCTTGAAAACTTCGGCCTTCTCCGACACTTCCAGTTGATACGATACTTCTCCTCGGCGATTCAGAATATTGAAGGGTCCTATATATCTAGGGGCTAACTTCCCTTTCAAACTAAATAGTTGCGTTCCCTTCAATGGCAAAACTTTGAGATACAAAAAATCTCCGACATTGAAAGTTAGGTCTCTACATCTCTTGTCAGCATGACACTTCTGTCTGGATTGGGTGGTCTTGAGGTTCTCACGGACTTTGTGAACCTTCTCTTCAGCTTCTCATAGGATGTCGGGTCGGAAAAATCTGACTCTCTCCTACTTGCGACCAATTCAAAGGGGTACGACATTTTCTTCTATATAAGAACTCAAATAGGGCCATTTGCAAACTGGCTTGATAACTTTTGTTGTATGAGAATTCTGCAAAAGGCATACAGTCTTCCCATTTTGATCCATACTCAAGCACACAGGCTCTCAACATATCTTCTAAGATCTGGTTGACTCTTTTAGTCTGTCCGTCGGTCTGCGGGTGATAAGCTGTGCTGAAACTCAACTTGGTTACCAATCCTTCTTGGACTTTCTGCCAAAATCTCGAGGTAAACTGGGTTCCTCCATCCGATACTATGGTCTTGGGGGTTCCATGCAAACTAACAATTCTAGCAATGTATAACTCTGCTAGCTTCTAACCCTGGTAGGTAGTCTTGACAAGTATAAAGTAGGCTACTTTGGGAAGTCTATCCTCTATGACCTAGATAGAGTCATTTCCCCTACTAGAATTAGGCAAACCGGTGATAAAGTCCATTCCGACGGAATCCCATTTCCATTCCAGAATCTGCAATGGTTGCAACAGGCATGCGGGTCTCTGATATCCGCTTTGACTCTCTAACAAATATCACACTTGGCGATGTAGCTTCCGATTTCTCTCTTCATCTTGTGCCACCAAAATTTCTCTTTCAAATCTTGATACATCTTCGTTCCTCCGGGGTGGATAGAAAAAAGAGTATCATGAGCTTCTTGCATGATAACTTGCTTCAGCTCTGAATCTGCTGGCACACAGATACGTCTGTTGTACCACAGAACTCCTTCGTCTTCGGTGAATCCAGGTACCTTTCCTGTACCAATACGACGTTTGATTCTATCGGTACTTAAATTTCCTTTCTGGGCCTCCTTGAGTTGACTGATCAAAGTGGGTTGATGTTCAATGATGGCTAAGAATCCTTTGCTAACTAGCTCAGTTCTAAACTGCTCCAATTCTCGATGCAATCTTGGCTGTGCTTCTTTGATCATGGTGTTTAACCTACATGGCAATCTGCTAAGAGCATCCGCCACCACATTGGCTTTGCCGGGTGATAGTGAATGTCAAGGTTATAATCCTTGATTAACTCTATCCATCTCCTTTACCTCATATTCAGCTCCTTTTGAGTGAAAATATACTTCAAGCTCTTGTGATCCGAATAAATCTCAGAACGGTTACCCATAAGGTAATGACGCCATGTCTTCAATGCCAAAACTATAACTGCTAGTTCAAGATCATGGGTAGGGTAGTTTTGCTCATGCTGCTTCAGTTGTCGAGACAGATATGCTATGACTTTGCCTTCTTGCATCAACACACATCCGAGACCAATCTTGGATGCATCACCATACACATAGAACGGTTCTTGATATCAGGCATAATCAATATTGGGGCTGAAATCAATTTCTTCTTGAGCTCTTGGAAACTTGCTTCACATTTGTCGGTCCATTCAAAATTCTTGTCCTTCTTCAACAATTGGGTCATGGGTTTGGTGATGCTCAAAAATCCTTCTACGAACTTGCGATAATATCTCGCTAATCCAAGAAATGCACGGACTTGGGTTCGAGTGGTTGGGGCTTCCCATTCTGTAACATCTTTGATCTTGGCTAGATCAATAGCGACTCCTCCTGCCGACATAATATGTCCGAGAAATCCTACTTCTTTCAGCCAGAACTCACATTTGCTGAACTTGGCATACAACTGATGTTCCCTCAGGGTTTCAAGGATGATTCTCAGATGTTGCTCGAGTCTTCTTTTGACTTGGAATAGATAAGAATATCATCGATAAACACAACGACAAACTTATCCAGAAAGTTCATAAAGATCTTATTCATGAGATTCATCAAATAAGCGGGGGAATTGGTTAATCCAAAAGACATGACCGTATACTCATACAATCCATATCTGGTGGTAAAGGCGGTCTTTGGAATATCCATTACACGAATCTTAAGTTGGTGATAACCAGTCCTAAGATCAATCTTAGAGAACACTCCAGCACTAGTCAACTGATCAAATAGATCCTCGATCTTGGGTAGGGGGTACTTGTTCTTGATGGTGATATCATTCAGCTTCCGGTAATCTCTGCACAAATGGTTACCTCCATCTTTCTTATCGACAAACAAAACAGGCGATCTCCGTGGCGATGCGCTTGGTTGAATCAAACCTTTCGCTAGCATAGCATCAAGTTGCTTCTTCATTTCCACTAATTCTGATGGGTTCATGCTATAGGGTCTCTGAGCTATGGGTCCAGTTCCAGGGATTAGTTCAATAATGAACTCAATATCCCGATCCGGGGGCATATCGAGAAATTCATCTGGGAATACGTCGGGGTATTCACATACTACTCTAACTTGGTCTATTGTTGGTAGGGCTAGACTCTTGTTGCACTTGAATTGATAGGGCAAGGTTTCAGATATGTGTTGTACTGATACTCCAGAGCTACTAGTCATGGTGATGGCTTTCTTGGCACAGTTGATCAATCCTTTATGTTTGGACATCCAATCCATTCCTAGTACTACTTCCAAACCTTTGGTTCCAAGTACTATAAGATTGGCATAAAAATCTATCCCATGTATTCTGATAGGTACAACCGTGCAATTTTTTCTAGCTTTGGTGGTTGAAACAGGTATTTGAACTATCATAACATGCTTCAGGTTGGTTGGGTGAATCTTACTAGTGCATGCAAATTCTTCGGTAACAAACAAGTGTGATGCTCTAGAATCAAACAACACTATTGCTAATACCGAGTTAATAGAAAACATACCTAGCACGACATCTGGTGCTTCTTGGGCTTCTTCGGCGTTCATGTGGAAGAGGCAGCCGTTGTGGTTGAGAGAGTTCCCTGGGGCAAATCTTCTTCCGGGCTGAACACGGCGCTGCTGTTGAGCTGGGGAATTCACATTGGCAGTGGAGGCAATCTTCTTGGGACACTCATTGGAGTAGTGACCCTTCACTCCACACTCAAAACAAGTAATCTGGGACTTGTCCTTGGCAGCAATAGGCACGCCATTGCTTCCAGTCCTTGGGGCAGTATTGTTGTTGTTGTTGTTGGACTTGGGTGGTGCACGGTTGAAGTTGTTGGAGTTGCCGGGGTTGTTGTTGTGATTTCCTCCGGTCTTCACATTTCCTCTGCTACGGTTGGGGTAGCTTGGACGAGACATTGGGGGTCTATTATTCCGCGGGGCATATCTTGCAGACGGGTTGGGGTGATACTTATGGTGACTGTTGGATCCACTCTGGTGCATCTTCCTGCGCTTGCGGTTGTCGTTGGCTTGGTTGATCTTTCCTACCATCTGGATGGCAGAGTTGACTAGCTCTTCGAGATCGTCAAAACGGATGTTGATTAACACCGTTTGCATCTCATCATGCAATCCATTTAGGAATCTCTCCTTCTTGGCTTTAGTATTGATCTCATCATGTGCATACCTAGCGAGAGACAGAAATCTGTCACGGTACTCTACTACAGTCATCCTGCCCTGTTTTAGTTCTCTGAACTGATCGCTCATTCTAGTGACTAAATCTTGCGGCCCATGGGTGCGGCTAAACTTGGTCTTGAAAGCTTCCCACGTCATCACTTGCCCGTGGTTCATGGTATGGGTGCTACTCCACCATGCTCTTGCATCTCCTGCTAGATAGTGGGTGGCAAACAAAACTTGCTCATGTGCTTCAACTCCTCCTACTTCTAGGTTATTCTCCATGGTCTGTAACCAATCATCACCATCCAGCGGGTCTTCAGACTTGCTAAAGATAGGGGGATTGGTATTCTGGAAGTTTTTGAGCTTGGATCTTTGATGATCCTGATTTCCATGGCCTTGATTATTGTGGGCCATCTGGGCGATCTGTTGGAGGGTGGCTAGATTGGCTTGGCGCTCTGCTTCATGGTCGGAAACTAGCATCTGCAGAATCTGCAGCATCGGGTTTTGCGATGATCTGCTTCCTCTGAGGTTTCCACGAGTCATCTGAAGATTGAGATAGATAACGAGGTAAGAGGGAAAGTTCTAAGGTTTATGGTTTTGTTTTCAAAGCTAACACTTTGAGTTTGACTCAGGTTTTTGCAAACTAACAACTCATTCATTCATTCAAGCAAAGCACATGATACAAACACACACACACCACAAAAAAAGAAAACAGATGGTTTTAAGAACCATTCTGTAAGCTAAGATACAATGGGACCAATACATCTCATCGATGAAGTCGGAGTCATCATCATCGGTGTAGAAGTTCATGGCATCATCCTCCAGATAGTCATCACCATTGCCGAGGTACGAGTGAGTATCCCCCTGGATGTCTTCACCTTATTCCTCTTCTTCTTCTTCTTTTGCTGGAAGCTGAGCTTCTTGCTCCTTGAGGGTCTTCTCGAGGTTGGCTACCTTCTTGCGAAGACGAGCGATGGTGCGATCCTTCTTTGTGCATTGACGACGAAGTGACTAACGATCCTTGACGAGCAGTGAGAAAGTTTGGGCCTTCTGAGCGGCAATGGCAAGGTTTTGGTTAGCGTACTCTCGAGCATTGTCCAATTCCTTCTGCCTATCGTACACTAGGAAGTCAAGGTTCTCCGCTTGGCGTCTCATCTCCGGGCGACTTGGCATCTCCAATGGCATTCCCATAAAATCACGCCTTGCATAGTGTGCAAAGAGAGTTCCCTAGATCAAGTTGACATTCTTTCCGAAAAGATGGGCGAGAGCTTCATGCATTGCCCTGGCTAATCCATCTAGCCATTTGTTCTCTCTCACGATGAATTGAATCTTCTCCGAAAGTGGTGCCTCCATCTTGCCTCGAAGATCAGCAAATATCAGCCATTGTAAATCTCCTCCTAGGGGACCATTGAGTTGAGCTCCGAAGAATTCCAGATGTGGGCACTCCAAGTACTCAGACAGTGCATCCAGATCACTCTCGAAGATTAGTTGGCCTCCGTGGCCCAACTGGTAGAACTTTCAATACTGAACTTCCAACTATAAGAGTTTGGGATGAGTAAGTGAAGTGATCAAGTGTGTCAACTTTTATGTAGAATGTAAGAATGTTTGAGGAACATGATTTTTTTTGAAAGAATCTCAAGGATAAGAGTGGAAATATGTTTTCATAAATACTCACTTCTTTGTTTTTGAAACTAAGTTTTTGTTTGAACGTCCATTCTAACTAGGGTCTCCTATGGTCAGGATGGCTCTGATACCAACATATCAACACCCGGATTTTTAATCACAAATGCTTGTTATGTCATCTATCGCAATCCCAGGATTACCATTTTTGCGAGACATAACAGATTGAATATCACAGTACATCACCCATTACAAACCATAATAAGGTCTTACACAAATAAAGGATCTCATGATCCAGTCTTAATACAAACAAGCAGCGGAATAATAAGCATAGCAGTGGGGTCCATCTTTAGTGTCACAAGCAATGCTGACGATGGGAGATGATCCTAGTTGTCATAGCCGTCTTGTTGTCCTTCCTCCTGATAGTCCTCTTAATAGTATGGCCACGGGAATAGCTAGGGACAAAGCCATGAGTACTCTTTAAGTACTCGCAAACTATCAGTAACAAGTAAGGTAGTTCTAGTAGGAGTGCTAACTCTAAGTTTATTTGCAAAGTTTAATTTGAAACCTAAGCTGACTTCAGAAACAAAGAAAGATAAAATAAAGTTCTAATATCACCTAAGTGGGAAACTAGCTTTCATAGTCACAACCCTGTTGTGGTCAAGTCATGTCACGATTCATTTCATAAGTCAATTTGAAAACATACGACGACGGAACAATATGGCCACTCCAACTGTCTATGACCACGGACGCGGCTATTGGAATAGTTTGACACTCTGTAGAGGTGGCACACTTTCACCACAAAATTCGATACATCTGTCAGAGATAACCATGAATCATCATACTTAGTATGCGGATATTCAATCATAACCTTGCAATTACACACCCTAGTATAAGCACCTCACCTATGAGCTTGGCCTCCCAGCCATGGCCATCTGCCAATTTGGGCACTGCATAGGTGGACAACATTGAGTGGTAGCCTCAACTCAAACCTCTCCCGTGAGGGAATTCATACTAATGCATATAAACTTCTGGCTAAGCCTTACCCAATTCACGTATTGTGGTTGTACGGTAAATTTGGAATGGTATCGCATCTGAACCCAACTATTAGCTTTTATAAAGGGCTAAGGCTCATGCCTCAACATTTTCATCATCATAAACCAGTTATGTTTCTCAACACATGTCAAAACATCTCAATAGAATGACTCATCATTCCAAGGTTTTCATAATTATTTTCACTAAGTATTCCCATCTAAAGTGATCAAGTTTTTGGTTTAGCTCTAAACACTAAGTTAAGAGTGTTCACTAAGGTGGGATGCTAATCTCAGTCTCATGTCATAGAATGACATCTCAGTCTAACTAGATAGGCTAAGTTTTATACTCTTTATGCTATCCATAAACAAAGTAAAGAACTTTGGTAAAGTAAAAGAAAGTAAAGCTTGTAAGTAAAACTTGGGATGGGTATAAATCAAAGGGTATAACCAAAGCATGCCTAATGCATCTTGCTTAGGTTATTTTGCATCTAGTCATGCCTTGCAAGTATTAGCTTGCCAATAATAACTTGCCTTGGTTGGTGAAGTGGTTGTAATTCTCCTCGTCTTCTTCGCGGTAGAACTCCTCCTCCTCGTAGACTTGGTCGGTACTATCATCTATAAATACATACGAAATACACAATCACCAAACAATACTTAACTAGTCTATTTAGCACGCTAAGGCACACACTTGATGATCTAGCGTCATCACAATCATCACAAGATTTAATAAACTAGTTTCATTTATTTTATTTGAGAAAAGTAATTTCTACTCATTGAAATTAACTAAGATTTCATATTATCCAAATAAAATATGGGAACATGTGGACACATGTCATCACCACATATTCTAATGCATGGGAAAGTGATTTAAATGTTTGATCATATTTTACTAAGTTTAAGTTTATTATTCTAAATGATTTAAAGTGACTAGAAATGCCTATATAGCATTGTTTTGGTACTAGTCCCAAGTCACTGCATGCAAACCTAAATATTACTATATATTCAGATATATATTATCAATTGTGATTTTTGAGAGTTGGAATCAACTCAAAATCTATTATTGTTTATTTTTGAAAAATGTTTGAATGTGGAAAAGTCTTTATCTTGTTGTTTTTGCTTGGTGAGATCTCTAACACCAATTCATTTAAATCCAACGAGCTTGGATAGAGATTTTAATTTTCTTTCCAACAAAATTGGAATCATGCATTTTGGTTAAGTGGATCTCTCTGAAATGATTTTTAAACTAGTGGATAGAAACTAGTTTAACTCTAAAAAGAAAAACACTTATTTGAATTCTAGGGCCAACGCGGGAAACTAAATGGGCCGGACCAATGACACTCCGTGGCGTAGAGGGTAGCTGACAAGGGGGTCCCACATGTCAGCTGCACAACTAAATGCGAAGCGGTACGGGGCGATGTGGGACGTGCGATTAGAACTACGATCGACGGTTGTGGTTCATCATCGACGACGGACAGGTCGCCGGCGAGAATGAACCCTAGCGGCTCGGTGGGGGTCGATTGGGGGCTTACCAGGGCTCCAGCTAACGTGGCGATGGGGGCGATCGAAGGTGTGGATGACGGCGGACTAAGGCGTGGTCGTGGCGGCACCTGAAGTGGTCGCAAGCGACTGCCTCCTTCCTCCTCTGCTGCGGCGGCTCCGGTGGAAATTCCCGCGAACGGTGGCTCTAGTGGCTCCGGGGATGGTGTGAGGGACTCAATGGGAGGTGAGGAGTGTTGGACTGTGGAGAAATGGTGCTGGAGAGGGCTCCTTATATAGCCCAACAAGGGGACCGAGGGGTGTGACGGTGAGCTCATTGGTGACGATGATACAGGGGGCTAAAGGCATGGGCGAGGTAGGCGGATGGTGTGCTGCCTCCTGGCGGTCAGCTACGACGCAATAGTGCAGCTACGGGCGGTAGCTTTTGGTCGGGCGAGGCTGGCGCTCTAAGCGGGCCCGACGCCGTTTGACGCTGCCTGTGGTGGCTGCAGGTCAAGCGGCGGGGGGAGGGGTTGTCTGGGAGGCTACTGGGGTTAAGGCGATGCTGCACGCGCAAGCTGGGAGCAAGGCGTGAGCTGGGAAAGCAGGTCGGGGACGGCGCACTAGAGCGGTATGTGCATGTCATAGAGGCGGCGGTGCGCGGCAGCTCCTCGGTGGTCCAGGGCTCGGCTACTTCCATGGGGTGGACAGGGGATCGCGGTACGGTGCGGCGGAGCTATGGGTGTGCTGGTTTGGCGCGGCGTTGTCTCTGGCGTGTTGTCCATGTTTGCCGGCGACGACCATATTTGGGCGGCGCGCCACTGCTGCTAGCGGCGAAGGGGATGTTGTCTGGGCTGGGGTAGATGTTAGGGGGACAAGGGGTTAAGATGGAGACCAAATTGGTCGATGATCACTGTAGAAATAGTGAAGCTACTCTAGTGTTTGTTCTGTGCCTGCCATGTGTTCGACAGAATGGCCGCATGAAGAAATTTTTTGAATTTTGAAAAGATTTTTGGTGGAGGTGTTATTCATATGCTTGAGCATCTGTGGTTGCTTGGGATTTTCAAGGTGAACTCATTTGAGTGGTTTTTGAAAAAGTGGGATCTATGTACATACACTTGATTCCGTTTTCAATTGCCATTTAAATTTAGAGTTTAAAAGTTTTTGTAAGATTTTAAAGCGGGCCTTCATAGATCATTACTTGTACTAGCAAGGGGTGCAAAGATCCAGAATTTTTTCTGTAAAGAATTGAGTTCTAGGAACATCTAAACTGGCCTAATGGATTAAAATGGCACAAATGAAGATTTGAATTTATTAATCTTATTTGATTTCTTTTTCTTTGGATTTTGTTTGGGAATGATCTAGATGATGTGGCATTCACCTTTGAATCATTTTACAACCATTGGAACAAACAAACATGGCAATTTCAAACAATTCTATATTAATGTAACACACATATGCATTCTTAATTCTTTTAATGATAAAAAGTTTTTGTTAACCCTAAATTGGGTGATTAGGATCTTGATAACCTTGATTAAAGATTTGGAATGTTAATCATGATGAAGGTCTGAATATGAGAATTGCTAATCTGGGTTAGGAAAAGTGGATCTTGTTTCTGAATTTTCCTCTAGATTATCAAACTGAATATTGGATAGAAAGGGTAGTTTGCTTGTTTGGTAAACTTCAGCTATGGTACAACACCAGTAATGAAAACCATGCAAGTATTTTGGTAAAGGCTTGGATTATGAATGATGCTTTAGTTCCTAAAAGTCTGGTAATGCGTCAGATGGGTGGGCATCGAGGTGCTTGGTCAGTACCAGTTTATCTGCTACGTTGTGATCAGTGGACTGCTCATATCCATGTGCTACCTGAGGATACTGAGCATCCGTTGAGATCCCCACCCGTTTTATGGCCCGCATGTGTCTTCAGAATTACGTTTTCAACAACGTCTGCAGAATTGGCTACAGTACAATGGCATTGTGACTCATGGAACTGCTGGACAGGAGTCCAATGGAGGCAATGCAGCTGAAAGCAACAGAAGGACTAGCAATATTAGAAGAAGCACTTAGGAGACAAGGAATACTGATGCTACACTCTCGATTTTCCCTAGTCGGGGTCAAGTAAACTACCAGTCAATGTTGAGAGAGAAAGGGGCACTTTTTTTCTGACAGAGTGCATCCACCCATCAACAGTTTGTCGGAAAGTCCGCTTTCTGCATGGAATGATATGATCTTTGAGTATAGCACAGCTTCAGACGATACTCTGCAGATTATAACTGGGAACAATGATATAGCTGAATCTTCTGCTCAAGGTGCAGCAAGGGAACTAAGGGCTAACAGTGCTCAAGATGAAGAAATCCCACCTACATTCATGATTGCAAGATCTGTGCTAATAAATTGGCAGATGCCAAACATGTTTATTGGATCAACTTCTTTATTTGGACCAATAATACCTCCTGCATGTTTGATAAAAACCTTTTTCAGAAAGGAAAAGGATTCTGAACCTGAGTTTTCTTCACTAAACCGTAGAGTGGCAAGGAAACTTTTCTTTGATGTTACCCCTAGATCTGAATCTCCTCTGATGATTTGTGAGGTTCCAAATGCTGATTCAGCTGAAGCTGCTGCTCAGGGGTTGGGTGAAGTGGTGCAGGCATCAAAAAGGGCACGTAAAGCAAAGGGCAAAGGAAAGGTGCCAACACATGATACTGTAGTGCGTAGAAGCCCAAGAAATAACATCTACAGTGGTTTTAAAGTGGACATGCCAACTGACTCCAGGAAGAGGAAATCCAAAGTCAAGAGCAGAGTTGTTCCCTCAATCACCATGAAAAGCAACAGTACTAGCTCTGATGGCTCTAATGTGTCGGATCCAACTTTTCCTGTACCGCCACCTACACCTATCTCTGTTCTACAGAGGATTGGTACAAACATCTGCGGCATTCCCTCAGAGGAGTTGAAGGATGACAAGATGGAAAAGGAAGATGAGGAATCTGAGACTTAATTCTATAAAGATAGTAATAAATTATTTATTCCTTAGTTCAATTTGTTTGAACTATTTGCTTTGTCGTCAGTCTGTATTAGTCTGTGTCTCATCTCTGTTACTCATCTGTTTCATTCAGTTCTTTAGCTTAAGATAGTCATGAATTCAACTTTAAGGCAGTGGCATATATTATGCTGGAATGTTAGGGGTTTAAAGTCAGAGGCCGAACAAAATGCTTTGCGGTTACATATTGATTCTTGTGGATGTGCAATTATCTGTCTCTAGGAGACTAAAAGGGAGAGTTTTGATCACTCGTACATCACGAAATTTTGTCCACGCAGATTTGATAAATTTGTGTACTTTCCATTAGAAGGAAATTCTGGAGGTATCCTAGTTATCTGGAATAGTGTTGTTTTTGAAGGGGAGTTAATAGAAAATGTATCCTGGGCCATAACTATTAAATTTTCTTCAACTCAATCAAGTTATAGTTGGTTATTATCTAACATCTATGGACCATGTCAGGGGATAGAAAGAAAGGATTTTGTGCATTGGCTTTATGATCTAGAAATCAATGATGATGTTAACTGGTTGCTGATTGGAGACTATAATTTCTATAGATCTCAAAATGATAGGAATAGAGAAGGAGGCAATATTTATGATATGTTCCTGTTTAATGACATAATTAGAACTCAGCATTTGGTTGATTTGCCTCTCCAAGTTTCTCCTTATACTTGGAGTAAGATGCAATCAGAACCATTATGGGAAAGGTTAGATTGGTTTCTCACATCTAATAACTGGACATCTGCATTTCCAAATACAAGTGTAGAGGTTCTATCTAGACCTGTTTTAGACCATATGCCTTGCTTGGTATCTATTCAGTCTTCTATTCCAAGGAGCAAGATTTTCAGATTTGAGAATTTTTGGATTAATCATCCTAGTTTAAAAGAAACTGTGGCTGCGGCTTGGCAAATGCCCGTGGGTAACAGAAATCCAGCATCAGCTCTCAATTATAAATTTAAAAACACTAGACGAGCTCTAAAAAGGTGGAGTAAGTCTATCTCCAAACTTTCCTTATTAATTGATAATTGCCAAAAAGTGTTAGAACAAGTGGATAAGTTGGAACAAATAAGGCACTTGACAACTCCAGAATGGATTTTTAGGAAAATCCTAAAAAGCCATATCACTAGACTGTTATCTTACAAGCAACAGTACTGGAAAAAGAGGTGTACGGAAAGATGGATAAAATATGGTGATGAAATTACAAATTTTTTTTCATCGTGTAGCAACAAAAATACACAGGAAAAATGCTATTGCTACTATTACTAACTCTGAAGGAAATGTTATACAAGATCATGAAGGTAAAGCTCGGCTTCTTTTTGAAGCTTACACACAAAGACTAGGTATTTCTCATGATCATACTATGAGATTCAATATACAAAATTTATTCTTAGCTACTTCAGGATTAGAGGCTATTTCAGCACCATTCACTAAAGAGGAGATTGATAAGGCAGTGCAAAAAATACCGATTGAAAAGAGTCATGGTCCAGATGGTTTCAATGGTTGCTTTCTCAAAACTTGTTGGGATATAGTTGCCCCAGATTTCTATAAGCTCTGTGATTTCTTTGGTGAAGGAAATGCAATCCTGGATAGTATTAATAGTTCTCTGATCACATTAATTCCAAAGAAGGCTGCACCAACTTCAGTTAATGATTATCGACCAATTTCTTTGCTAAATACTAGTCTCAAGCTCCTCACTAAACTATTAGCTGACAGATTACATAAGTGGATTTTACAATTGGTGAGTGAGAACCAATATGGTTTTATAAGAGGGAGATCTATCCAAGATTGTTTAGGATGGGCTTTTGAGTTTATTCATCAATGTCAGCAGTCTAAAAAGAAAATTATTGTTCTAAAACTAGATTTTGAGAAAGCTTTCGACATGATTGAGCATGACACAATTATTGATATTCTGAGACATATGGGTTTTAGTGAGCTTTGGTTACATCGGATAAAATGTCTACTATCTTCAGGTCACTCATCAATCCTTTTAAATGGAGTTCCTGGGAAAACATTTCATTGTAACGAGGGGTAAGGCAGGGAGACCCTCTGTCCCCCCTACTCTTTGTTTTAGCTTCTGAACTTTTACAAGTGGTAATTAACAGAGAATTGATGGAGGATAGGCTACATCTTCCTATTCCTTGTGGTGGTAAATTCCCAATTATTCAATATGCAGACGATACAATTATGGTACTACAGGCTAGGAATGAGGAAGTGGCCCATCTCAAAAATATTCTGCTAGAATATGCAAATTCAACTGGGTTAAAGATAAATTTCCAGAAATCTAGCCTTATTCCTATAAATATCTCTAATGGCAAAGCTCAAGAGTTGGCATCCATTTTTGGCTGTTCTGTCGCAACTATACCTTTTACTTACATGGGTTTGCCAATGGGTACGACTAAACCTTCAGTTACTGATCTAATGCCTTTGTTAGACAGAATTGAAAGAAAAATGACAAGTGCAACTCTGTTAATGTCTCATGCTGGAAAATTGTCTAATGTTAATGCTATACTGACTTCCATTGCTACGTACACCATGTGTACCATTGAGATCCACCCTAAAATCAGAGAATATATTGACAAGATTAGGAGAAGGTGTCTATGGAATAAAAAGACAGATAATGGTGAAAAATGCCTATCTTTAGCGGCATGGGACATGGTTTGCAAGCCAAAGAATAAAGGTGGACTGGGTGTTTTAAACATGCAAATTCAAAATTAAGGCATGTTGTTTAAATTTCTGGATAAATTCTATAATAGAAGAGATATACCCTGGGTCAAACTTATTTGGGACACATATTATCAACAGACTGTACCTCATGCATCTAGCACGGTTGGGTCTTTTTAGTGGAAATCTGTTATCAAATTATATCCTTTATTCCGAGGCTTAGCTTCTTGCACTATTGGAAAAGGTGATAAAGTACTATTTTGGAAAGATGATTGGAATGATGAAATATGCCAAGAGAAATATCCAAGAATCTATTCCTATGCGATGAATGAGGATATCACAGTTCAGAGTTTTGCAGCAACTTCTAGTGTGCAGGAGTTATTCTTTTGTCCTTTATCATTTGAAGCTTTATTTGAATACGAGCAAATACAGGTGCAATTGGATTCAATTGAGTTTCAAGAGGAAGAGAATGACAAATGGTCTTATAAATGGGGAGATAAATTCACTTCGAGGAAGTACTACAATTATTGTTTTAGATTGCTTGAGCCTCCAGTACAGTTTACATGGATATGGAAATCAAAACTTTGGCTAAATTGAAGGTTTTCTCTTGGCTTCTATTATCAGACAGGCTCAACACAAAGAATATGTTGAGACGTAGGCATCTTAATGTGGGTCAAGGTTGGAATTATGACTGTCCTCTATGTACTATGGGAGTGGAGGAAACTATTGTGCATCTAATTTTCTCTTTCCCATTTAGTAAATCATGCTGGAATAGACTGAACATTGCATGGGATGATTCTACCTGCAGATTCTATTTGCTTAGCTGAGCAAGAGAAGATTTTCAGAATCATCTATTCTTTGAGATCTTTGTTCTAGCAGCCTGGGGTATTTGGAAAGAAAGAAAAAACTTAATATTCAAAGGAATCAAGCAATCTACAGAGTCCTGGAGGGCTAGAGTCAAGGCAGATTTGAATTCACTTAGGTTCAGGGTTAACCAAAACCTGGAAAACATTATAAACTTGTATATAGATAGAATCTAGTTTGTTATACCTTGTAATGTGATGCTTCATGCATCATCCTGTAACATTCTTTTTATTAATATAGTACCACAGTAGGAGCCTCTCCTACTGTTTTATGGTCAAAAAAAGATTTGGGATGTTATAGCATGGACATGGCTTTATGAGTTCTCCTTGTTCCCCCAAGTTAGTAAGTAAAGAATGACAACAACTTTATAGTCACAGTAAGTGCTGTCATCCCTCCGTCTACCAACAAGTAATCCCCTTCATCGAGTCCCCATAAGAGGAAAATATAAAGGACGTGCACAACTCCCAACATCAAGATGAAGACAATTAACACATACACATAATGATGTATAACATAAAAATCTCTATCTCATCTCAATCATATACTAGGGTTTCTCCATCTCCCCAAGAACTAGAGATCTACTCAGATATAGAGGCAATCAACATCATAGCCCTGGTAATGGAAACAATCATAGATGAATAGTACTTCTATAAATCCACAACGAGTACGGGAATTACAACAAGATCTAGACAATATGTAGATGGGATGGATGGAGATGGTGGTCATGCAGCGGTGGATGATGAAGATCGATGCCTTAGCCTACCGGATGTGCGTAGGTTGAAGATGGATCCCTGGCGGATGAGTTCCCTCTCCAGATACCTTCCGAAGGTGAGGTTTCGGTGATTTATAGGTGTTTTGTATGTCATCTCCCTGAACCAGTTGCATGGGGTGAAACTATTTGACGAGGCGGAGGCGGTGCCAACAATAAGGCCGAAGCTATATGGACGGAAAATTTGCTCCGGTCATATAGTTGGTCGTAAAACTATCTGCCTCCGTTTTTCCCTTCTGGTTTTCTTCTGGTATTATTAATATTTCCCAAATAAGCGATTTACGTTGTTTTGATTCCTTTTCTCCATAGTACAACTGCTCCAATAATTGTATCCATTTAATCCATCATTTGTCCTGATCCTGGTGAAAACAGACATAAAATGTGCATGCGAGCACCGTAAAATAGCAAGATCCTACATCTACAATGCAAAATAATAGTGTAAAACATGATGCAAATATGCACTCATCCCCAAGCTTAGACTCTTGCTCGTCCCGAGCAAGTTTAGCTTAATGGATGTGATCCTCATATTCATGAAGCTGAGTCGATAAAATAAATGAGGGAATTGCAGCATGTGTTTATTATATACGATACATAGGAATAAGTTCATGAATAGTACCTTACTTGAACCATCTGAATAGTGTTAGCAGGCTTCCACACCTTAGTGATCAACAGTTCATAAAAGATGAATTTCAACATAATGTCAAAGTATCCGGTTCAACCGAATGAGTTAACGAGGTAGTCCCAAGTGTTTTTAGGATCAACATATCCACTTGGGATTAAAAATCTCAAAGGTGCCTCTTTGTCATACTATAATATAGTGGTGTATGCCTATTTGCTCTTTGCAGACTCACTCTTTTTCTTCTTCTTTTGTATAAATGATGACACTTTCGTTTAATTTTTCTACAAAAGAGCTAGCCATATATTCCACTTTATGTAGGAATTCAAAGTTTAACAATCTCAATTATCAAATTCTAATTGTATATGAAGCCTTCTTATGACTTGGAGATACTACCTCGAGTTGCTCTCACTCTATTTTGATAGCAATTTCCTTTTTTTGTTCACGGTTTCTTCTTCTTCAATTGTATGGGTAATATTTCTTCATAAATCAAATAGTAGACTTACAACATATTGACCAAATTACCTTCATGTGTTCTATTAATACCAATGGTGTGGAAGACTCCTATTGCTATCATCAGGTGCAAGTAAAATTATACTCAAGCCATTCATATATCAATAAAGCAAACACAACTCAATATTGCTCCATATATAACAATAAACTCGGAATTTCATTAAAGGGATCGACTATTCCTGAAGGGAATTCTAATGGTGCAGACTTTATTTCTACTTTGAACTAATGCAAAAATGGTAATATATAAAACTTATAAGATAGAGTACAAGGTATTTAAAGATCTCCCCAGGCTTGGAATCAAGCCAGGCGGGATCAATTAACTCCTTGTTGGTACCTATTCCTCCTCGTGGGTAGAAAGAGCGTTGCCCTCTTCTTTTATGTTGCCATCTTTAACTATGCTTGCAAAGCAAATGCTGAGCTTGGCCATGTCATATTGGAGCTTCAACATTTTATTCTTGGGGAATTTCTTCGCATCTATCAACTCAAAGACAATTTTAATCAAGAAACCAACTCTACCATCAATGTCATCGACCTTCTTCTCAAGGTCTTTGCTCATCATCTAGTAGGAGTCAATCCCTTCTCCAATTGTTTCAACGCATGCCTTCGAAGCTTTTTATAGCTCATAAATCTTATCATGAATCTCATCTTGCCACACCTTCTTAGGTTTAAGAGGTGATGGACCAAGAGGAGGTTTATAATAGGATCCTATGTTGTAACGATAAGGATTAGGGATATGCTAATCCTTGTTCCTTCCCCGCTGAGCTTGCCTCATCATCTCCATCCTTTGCAGGAACATTGTCCTCCCAGTTTGGGAGAGGCTTGATATCTGGGCCGGATGATGATGACGATCCTTTAGGTTCTCCATCTTCAATCCTCTTCACGGGCTTCTCTTCCTTCTTCTTCCAGATCCTGTTGACATGGAAGGGCTACATGGCTTTGCCGCATGGATATTGTTAGAGGGGCTTGTATAGGGATGGCGAGGATTCTTCGAGGTTGGAGGGTGTAGCTCTGTGAAAACTTAATGAAAGGGTTAGATACGATCAACTTTAAAAGGAGAGGTCAAAAACCCTAGCCGCCTTTCGTAACAAGCAACTATACGGGCGCAACCTGTATAACTCCCACCGTATAGCTGTGAACCGACTATAGATTAAATCTACGGTGGTATTAACTATACGACCGGAACTATATGGGCGGGAATTTTTATTCCCACCATATAGTTGGTCGTTAAACTCTCTGGATTCTGAATATTTTTTTTGGAGATGAGTTGATAACTATACGACCACAACTATATGGGCGGAATTTTCAGTTTCGGCTATATAGTTGGTCGTTAAACTCTTAGTACCCAGGAAATTATTTTGTCAAAGCTGTTGATATCTATATGACCCAGCTTTACGGTCGGAATATTTAATTCCGGTCGTAGAGTTGGTCGTTAAACTCTTAGTACCTTTTGTGGATGGAAGGGTTGATGTCGCAACAACTATACGACCGCAACTATATGGTAAGAATTTTTATTCCCACCGTATAGTTGGTCGTTAAACCATCTATGTCCACCAAATTTTTTGTGTTTCTCCAAGGATTCTTTATTAATCTGAAACTTAATGAAATATCAAGTTTTGACAGAAAAAATGTCAGCTTTGATTTCCGACCAATTCTATCTTAATCAATCTTTCTTCTTCTTTGCTAGAGCATCAAATGTTTCTCATTTAACACAATACTCAAACTAAACTTTAACTGAAAATTTTAAATACTTACTCAAACCTTCATTCCGCATGGGTTGCCTCCCATAAAGCGCTCTTTTATGATCAATATCTTGACCGTAGTATTTCTTATTCCGTCTCGAGTCCATTCTTCTTGCAGTTTCCATTCCTCGTATATCTTTGCTTTATTACTTCTTCTAGGGTGCTCAATTCTATGGTGACTGCACTTATATCTTCTTTTACTCGATAATGCTTCAAGCGTTTTCCATTTACCAGCCATGCAAGAGAGGGTGTTTTTCCTTGGAGCTTCACTGCTCCCGATGAATAAGCTCCTTCAACTATATATGGGCCTTCCCACTTCGATCTGAGCTTTCTTGGAAACAACTTAAGATGAGAATTATAAAGCAACACTTTATCTCCACTTTTAAAAGTCTTGTTCTCTATTTTTCTATCATGCTATCTTTTCAATTTTTCCTTAAACAACCTAGCATTCTCATAGGCTTCACTTATAAACTCATATAAAGCATGAATATCTAATAAACGCTTCTCCCCTACTGCTTTGAGATCATAATTTAGGTTATTGATTACCCAAAAAGCTTTGTGTTCCAATTCTAAAGGTAAATGGCATGCCTTACCGTACACCATCTTATAAGGTGTCATACCCATTGGATTTTTAAACGCAGTACGGTATGCCCATAGAGTGTCATTTAACTTGTATGACCAATCTTTTCTTGATTTGTCCACCGTCTTCTCGAGTATGGTCTTCAATTCTCTATTAGAAAGTTCTACTTTACCAATTGTTTGGGGATGATATGGTGAAGAAACACGGTGAGTTACTTCATACTTGTTGTGGATTTTCCTGAAAGTTCCTTTCATAAAATGAGAACCACCATCACTAATTAAAAATCTAGGAACTCCAAACCTAGGGAATATGAAATCCTTGATCATCTTCACTAAGGTAGCTGCATCCGCATGATTTGTTGGAATAGCTTCAATCCATTTAGGAATATAGTCAACAACAACAAGAATATGAGTATAACCATTTGACTCTATAAATATTCCCATGTAATCCATTACCCATACATCAAAGGGTTCAATTATGAGACTATAATTCATCGCCATTTCTTGTCTCCTACCTATATTACCTCTTCTTTGGCAAGCATCATAGTATTCCACATACGTGTGTGAATCCTTGAGCAAGGTGGGCCAAGAGAAGCCGGATTGAAGTACCTTTGTAGCAGTTCTCTTACCTGCATGATGCCCTCCATACGGAAAATCATGACAAGCTTTCAATATCGCAATCATTTCATGGTTAGGAACATACTTACGAATCCGTCAAGTCCATGATGATATAGATACGGATCATCCCAAAAGTAGTATTTAAGATCATTAAAGAATTTCATTTTTTGATTTCTTGACATACTAGGAGGAAGAAATTTTATTGCTATATAGTTAGCATAATATGCATACCATCGATCGACAATTTTAACGTTTGCTAAATATTCTCCCGGAAATGATTCATTAATAGGTACGGGGTTATTGATTATTCCCTCCATCCTAGAGAGATGATCTACTACCAGATTATCTTTACCCCTCCTATATACTATTTGCAAATCGTATTCTTGTAGTAATAAAACCCACCTAATCAACCTGGGCTTACCATCCTTTTTCCGAACGAGGTGACGCAAAGCTTGGTGATCCGTATGAATTTTTACCTTAGAATTAATTATGTAGGATCTAAATTTGTCGCAAGCAAAAATTATAGCTAGAAACTCTTTTTCTATAGTAGCATAATGGTTCTGAATCTTATTAAGAGGTTTACTAGCGTAATAAATAACATTCAAATTCTTGCCATCTCGCTATCCCAACACAGCCCCTAAAGCATAGTCACTAGCATCACACATGATTTCAAAAGGTTCATCCCATTTTGGAGATTGCATGATAGGTGCTAAAACTAGTTTATTCTTAAGGTTCTCAAAATTTACAATGCAGTCATGATCAAAATAGAATGGAGTTTCTTTATCAAGAAGATTGGTAAGGGGCATAGCTATTTTAGCAAAATCTTTTGTAAACCACTTATAAAATCCCAGAAACATTTTTAGATTTTTAATGTCCTGAGGTATTGGAAGATTTTCTATAGCATTTATATTAGTTTTATCTATTTCTTTTCCCATCTTCGAAACTTTATGCCCAAAAACTTTACCTTCTCTTTCCATGAAACTACATTGTTCCCAATTCAAAACCAAGTTCGATTGCCTGCATCTTTGCAAGACTTTGGTTAGATTGTAAAGGAAATTATCAAAAGTTCTTCCACAAACAACAAAATCATTTTTTAGAACTTCCATAGTCTTCTCAACAAAATCATCAAAAATCTTTAGAACACATTCCTGAAAAGTTGATGTTGCATTACATAAGCCAAACAAAATTAATCTATAAGCATATGTGCCATAAGGACAAGTGAAAGTTGTTTTCTCTTGATCTTCCGGTTGTATGGCAATTTGAGAATATCCAGAATAACCATCAAGAAAATAAAAGTAAGAATTATTACTAAATCTTTCTATAATTTTATCCATGAATGGTATAGGTTTATGATTTTTCTGCGTCTCACGGTTTAGCTTCCTAAAATCAATACACATACGATATCCTACAATGGGCCTTACAGGAACTAGCTCATAATTCTCATTCATAGCAGCATCAAGAACACCTTGTCTTGGTATGCAATGAGCTGGGATAACCCACTTACTATCACAAATAGGATATATTATGCCAGCATCTAGTAAGCGTATAACCTATTTTCTTACTACTTCCTTCATTTTAGGATTAAGCCTTCTTTGTGTATCGACTACATGTTCAGCATCATCAAGCATGGTAATCTTATGTGTTACGATAGATGGATCTATTCCTTTAATATCACTCAATGTATATCCAAAGGCTTCACGGTGCTTAACCAAAACTGAAATGAGTTTATTTGTTTCATTTTCTGAAAGATTCTTGCTAATAATGACAGGACATTTATTTTCATTATCTAAAAACTCATACCTCATATTGTCTGGAAGTTTTTTCAATTCTATTGGTGGAGGCTCTTCATCTCCTTTTCTTACCAGTTCTTCATAGTCATGTGGATTTTGTGCTTCTAGAACTGAATCAAGGTAATCATCCATGTCTTCTTTCTCCTCATCATCTGGTGCTTCCTCCCAATTAATCAGGCTCCTTTCTAATTCATCTTGTGGAGTACTGAAATGAATTTCTGCTAGCTTGTCAATAGTCTTTTCTCCCTTGATCCTCCACTTCATATGGCCTCTTCTTTAGTTTGGCGAAGTGGAATGTCATTTCCTATTCTCCAAACATCAGTGAGATAGTCTCCTTATTATTATCCACTCGAGCTTTGGTGATGGAAATAAAAGTCCTGCCTAAAAGAATAGGATAAAAAGAATCTCGAGGCATATCAACAATATGAAAATCAAGGGGGTACATGAGTGACCCAATAAAGACATAGATATTTCTGATTACTCCCTCTGGTTTTATATTGGTTCTATTAGACAATTTAATGTAGTGTCTACCGGTTCCACATCTGGATTATTTAAATTGTAGCGGTGTTCCTCATAAACCGATGCATGCATAATATTTATATTGGAAATTGGCTCACAAATTCCATATAAGAAAGTTTCTCCACAATATATAGGGGGCATGGGTTTAGAAGTTTCATTACCTTGAACCTTACCTTTGATGAATTCTAAGGTTTGAAGGTCTAGCATAACCACTTCTTCATCCACTATTCGTGCTTCCATAAGATCTTTTAATATAACATTATTTATATTTGTAGCTTCAGAATTCCTTTCTAGTTTCTTTCATCTCTTCTTTATTTGTTCTTCCTCTTTCTACCTTTCTCGATGATCCCTTGAATAGATATCAAGGAGAACTCTTCCATATGTGATCTTGCACGCTTATTTTCTTCAACGGGTTTACGAGGTTCCCATTCTGTAGGTACCTACAATTGCCCTGCATAATTCTCAATAATTTTCTTTACTAAGTAAGAATCAATACCAAGGGTTTTAATCATTGTATCTGTCCTTTCATCTACAAGGAAATCGTTAATGCAAGCATACTCAGGAAAACTATTTGTAATGTCTTCCTTGTCTTTAAGATTTTCCGTTGCTTCTCTCATTTTATTATTAGATTCCAAGCTTCATCATAGGTATAAGATAGAAACTGCCATTAGAAGCAGTGTCTAGATTCATCCTATTTTCAATATTTAGCCCTCCATAAAAGGTATGGGTGATTAACCAATCAGGCCAACGATGATGGGGCAATTATCTAGGTAGCTTTTGTACCTTATATATTCTTCATATAAGCCCTCACTAGGATTATTTTTGAAACTGATAATAATACCTCTCATCCTTTGAGCTTTGCTTTTCGAATAATATTTTGATATGAATTTGGTTGTCAATTCCTCCCAAGTCCTTGGTGCTTCTGCATAAAAAGATCTGTACCAGTCAAAAACATTATTAGAGAGAGTTTTTCTAAACAACTGGGTTTTAACCATATCAACATTATAGTCGTCGAAAATGAAGGAACTAAGAAAGTCTTCAAAGAATTGTAAGTGTCCCTATGGACTTTCTTCATTGGTTCCTGCAAATTTCTTAGAGTCCTATAGTTCAAATAATAAAGGGTGGATCTCCATTCCATCCGGATTTATGCTCTTATTGACAGCTATAAAAGCGTCCATGGGCGAACCCATTTTCCTTACTGCCTCAAGCTAGTTTAAATGCTGACTGTTATCCATAGTTGTGGTCCTACAACTCAAGTAAAAATTAGTACAACGAAAGTAAATGACTAAAAGTAAAGTGACTTATAGCGCTAAGCTCCCCGACAATGGCACCAGAAAATAGCTTGATGGCTACAAGTGCACAGATCGTTTGTAGCTAGTTTCGAAATAAAGATATCGATCCCACAATGAGCAGTAGGCGAAAGATTAAAATGCTTTTAACTACAACTAAACGAAGTACTTAAGAAATAACTTTAAGATGTAAGAAAAGTAAAGTTGTTTTTGGGTTTTTGGTTGATCAAGGTAATTTAAAGTAAAGCAAAATTTAATGCAGAAAGTAAGAATCGCGTGTGTAATAGAACTTTGGAACTTAAATGGGAAAAAGGCATTCTCGGGGAATAGTGGATACACCGCTAGAAATTTAGACTAAGCAATCAAGATTATTATAACCAATATTCTCATAATGTGTATGTATGTGGGAGGAGCTCCATATATGGACGAATAGCCAGCAACCGCTTCACACATCATCCTCATAACCACAACAGACAGCAATCGACATCAAGCTAATTACTGCGCTATTAAGGGATTTCTCCCGTGGCATGGACATGGCTTTATGAGTTCTCCTTATTCCCCCAAGTTAGTATGTAAAGAATGACAACAGCTTTATAGTCATAGTAAGTGCTATCATCCCTCCGTCTACCAGCAAGTAATCCCCTCCATTGAGTCCACATAAGGGGCAAATATTAAGGAGGTGCACAACTCCCAACATCAAGATGAAGTACAATTAAGACATACACATAATGATGTATAACATAATAATCTCTATCTCATCTCAATCATATGCTAGGGTTTCTCCATCTCCCTAAGAACTAGATATCTACTCAGACATGGAGGCAATCAACATCATAGCAATGGTAATGGAAACAATCATATATGAATAGTACTTGTATAAATCCACAATGAGTACGGGAATTACAACAAGATATAGACAAGATGTAGACGGGATGGATGGAGAAGGTTGTGATGCAGCGGTGGATGATGAAGATCGATTCCTTACCCTCCCGGATCTCTGATGGTTGAAGATGGATCCCTGGCAGATGAGTTCCCCCTGCATATGACTTGTGGAGGTGAGGTTTCGGCGATTTTTGGGTGTTCTATATGTCATCTCCCCCAACCAGTTGCACGGGGTGAAACTATTTGACGATGCGGAGGCGGCGCCAACTATACAGCCACAGCTATATGGCCGGAAAATTTGCTCTAGTCGTGTAGTTGGTGGTTAAACTCTCTGCCTCCTATGTTCGCTTATGTTTTCTTCTGGTATTATAAATATTTTCCATATAAGCGACTTAGATTGTTTTTGACTCTTTTTCTCCACAGTACAACTGCTCCAATAATTGTATCCATTGGATCCATCATATGTCCGGATACTGGTGAAAACAAACATAAAATGTGCGCGCGAGCACCGTAAAATACCAAGATCCTACATCTAGAATGCAAAGTAATAGTGTAAAACATGATGCATATATGCACTCATCAATCATATAGAAGTCAACAATTATTAGCTACGAGCGAGAAGATTCTAGTATGATAGAGAAATGTGTTTTGAGGTTTGTGCATAGCATTCATTATCCTAGAGACTATCAATAGAATCTTCCAGATGCTAGAACGAAAAAGAAGATCCAACGGCTAGAAATAATGTTGGTATTTGTAAGTCTTGATCCAACGGTCAATATTTAAAGTTATTCGTACACTATATAGTGGTAAGATACCTCTACTACTGACCGTTAGGCTGTTAGATCCAATGGTTCAGAGAAGCTGGATTCGTGCTGAATAGTACCTAGAGAAAACTCCACCATGCATGTTCTAGAACCATCATGTCACCACCACCAAAATTTCATAGCACAATAGGTTGTATTCTCTCTACTAATATAGTGGAGTAGTTTTGAACTGGATCCATAACACCAATCCTGACAGTTGGGCTATTAGATCCAATGGTTCAGAGCAAATGGATTTGTGTTGAATAGTACGTACCTAGAGCAAACTCACCATGTTCTAGAACCATCATGTCACCACCCCCAAAATGCATAAATTAAGTCTATTAATAATAACTCTCTACACATATTGAGAATACAACCTACTGTGCTATGAAATTTTGGGGGTGGTGACATGATGGTTCTAGAACATGGTGGAGTTTGATGTAGGTACTATTCAACACGAATCGAGCTGCTCTGAACCATTGGATCTAACTGCCCAATGGTCAGGATTGGTGCTATGGATCCAATTCAAAACTGTTCCATTGTAGTAGTAGAGGTATGATGTCAATATGGTCATGACCTTGGCTGTTTGGGTCAAAGCCAGGAATGTACATACACCATAGGCCAATACACATTGTGAAGAAGCCAGAGAATTTTTTTTGTATTCAAAGGTGTCAAAACACATGTTTCTCATTTTTTTCCTTGGCACTATATAGTGTACGAATAACTTTGAATATTGACCGTTGGATCAAGATGTGAATCCCAACATTGTCATATGTTGGATCTTCATTTCCATTTTAGCATCGATAAGATACTATTGATAGTCTTTCTTTTCTTATCTTACCACTATTTTGTATATATAATGTGCGAACAACTTTGAATATTAACCGCTGATTCATGACCCGTAAATCCCAACATTGCTGCTAGTTATTGGATCCTCTAATCCATTCCATCATCTAGAAGATACTATTGATAGTCTTTGTTATTTTATCTTACCACTATATAATGTACGAATAACTTTGAGTATTGACCGTTGGATCAAGACTCGCGAATCCCAACAATGTAGCCATTGGGTATCTTGTTTTCTCCATTCTACCGGGTGGTGGTACTTTTCTCTACTACTATAATGGAGCAGTTTTGAATTGGATCCATAGCACCAATCCTGACCGTTGGGCTGTTAGATGCAATGGTTTAGAGAAGCTGGATTCTTGTTGAATAGTACCACTTTATCATTATCAATTTGTTTTCACCCATCAACTCAGTCATCCACATAGGGCCCACAGATTGGGGAGGTCGCGGTCGCCTTGGACGCACCACAAAATTATGACTGGGCCATTGAGTGCGTGAAAGCAGAGTTAGCATTCCATCCAATCGCTTACCCTACTCATCGTCATCGATATTTGCCACACGCATCGGCTTCATCACCGACATTGATTGTCCCCTCGCTTCGGTAATCTGCCATATTAATCTCGGATCACCTCCTTGCTATGTAATCTCTCCCCTTCCCCACACCAAACTATCTCTAATCCCCTGCTTCCAGCAACCATCTCGGTCCTCGTCTATCATCCATGGCCACCTTCCCGCTGTCGCCCGCCGTACCGGAGCACAAAGACCTCGACATCGCCGCACAGGAGGACAATGCCCAATGCATTTGAGCCTTCTCCCCGCGGAGAACAAAGTGACATATGGCGTGCACCTACCTTGATGCTAGGTACGGTCACCGCAAGTACCATATGTACGGCCTCTACGACCATCCGGACGGGACGTTGAAGGTCAAGTTCGTCAACTTCAGGGACGCCCATGTCCTCTATGGCCAGGCCTTCCACTATGGCTGCAAGATGGTGGTGTTCACTGGCGCCAACATTTTCACCAACTACTGGAACTGGCTCCCAAACAATAGCAACTTCATCCACAGTGTTCTCCCAGAGTTGCCGATGGCTCTAGAGGTGTCGCCGGGTTATCCGGCTGTGTCGTCGATGTCTCACGAGGTGCCTCCGCCTTATCCAAAGGTGCCGATGAGTCAGGAGCCGGCTCTGTCACTGGAGCTGTCGTTGGTGCCAACGTCACGAGCTACCGTTGGCGGTGCGGACTAGGTGCTAGGAGGCGCCGGACCTTCACTAGTTCATAAGTGCGTCCTATATATGTAAACTCGTGTTGTTATGTTAATGGTTAAATGAAGTTTATTTTGGTACTACTCGTCAAAAAAAGGTTTCTTTTGGTACCACTCAATGTACCCTGTAGTACTAGTAGTACTGCGAATGGAGATGTATTGAATATCCTTCCCCCCAGATGTTTTTGAAGGAAGTGAAAATTTTGAAACTAGAAAAGTTTGAATTGCTACTCTATTCTAAGGACCAAAATAGTTCCCACCAACGCAGCTGACGAACAGGCCAGACATAGACATGGAGCCGCCGACACAAAGCAGGTTTTCGGTCGACGCACATGCCCAGCGCCACGTTGTGGACGAGGGAGAGATTAGCCGGCCGAGGTGTGGGGGTGGTGATGAGGGAGTGAAGGAGAGAGAAACCACATTTTGTTTTGTGTGCATATATATTATGGTCCTGAAATTTACTCTAATCATTGTACCATGTACCTCGTATCAGGAACCCATCCCAACTTTGCTCTGACATCGCACCACCTTCAAATCCTCCTCTTCGTAGCTCTCTCCCTGCCTCGTCTGTTCTCATAGAGAAAATTGCACATAACACCTATATTTGGTAGCAATGTTGCACATAACACAAAATCAAAATAACTTTTGCAGCTAACACCAGTTTTTGGTGTAATACGTTGCACCTAGCCCAAATATATGTTTTAGAACCCTTAATAGTGGAATTAAGACATGGGACCAAATATTTATACCATATTTCACAATATTTTCATACCATATTCACAATTATATGATTTAGAAAAAATAGTTTATTGCAATACTAGAATGCTAGTACATTGAGTTTGGTATGTCAAGAAATCTATTGTTTTACATGTTTATGTTGAGAAATGAAATAAATTTAAAGCAAACCTAAATGTTATTTAAGGTTTGGTGGCACTTAATTATGTGAGTCCCTAAACTAACTTAAGCATGTATTCTCATTCTGTGGTGTAGGTAATTTATATGACACGGATTAACGTCGTGTCACTGGAACACATTTATATTATTTTTAGCATATAATAAGTAGATTTAGAAAATGGACACCATATCAATCTGATACCGGTAGAAAAAATGGTATACAACAATATCTTATGTATGCATAGTGTCTATGTTTTCTGTCCCTTTTTATTAAAATTGTTGTATAATTGTGGTATATGTATAAAATATGGGCTCACATGTCAGATACACTCTTAATGGCCCTGAAACATCAATTTGGGCTTGCTGTAATGCATTGCACCAAAAGGTGGGGTTAGTTGTAAAAGTTGTTTTGTTTTTGTGTTTTGTGCAACTATATTACCAAACATTGGTGTTGTGTGCAATTTTCTCGTGCTCATAGTCTCTTCTCGCTCATTATTTTTTTAACAAAAAAAGGAAATAAATTCTTCTTACTTGCTTTTCAGAAAATAAATTCCCGTCACTTGGAAAATTGAAATTGATTATTTTTTTTTAATATCTTCAATTGTTCTCAAAAGATGGCCAAATTTGCCGGTATGCAAATTCTTGGATATGGGATCATGAGCATAAAGTATGGTGTAGAGATAGGGCCTTGACCTTGTGGTCGTTCGCCTTGAAATCCAAGAATTTTTCATACTCGTTGAAAATCAATGCTGAAATTCGTTGAAATTTCACCACTTAGTTTTAGGTTAGCATTTTACATGGTCGGTAGGAGTACATTCTACATGAAGGACCTAAAAAAGGAAAATTACATCGAGGTCCACACATTTAGCACAAAGGACCATAAAATTGTCGGGTTCAGCTCCTTCTCGGGACAGCAGCTGATCGAGCCATACTCTTCATACTACATTCTCTTTGATTGTTTTCACAATATGGCCAAATCTGTCGCCATGCGAATTCTTGGGTACTCTATCATCAGAATAAAGTATGGTGCAGAGATATGGCCTTGACCTTTTGGTTGTTCGGCTTGAAATCCAAGGATGTTCATACTCATTGACAACTATAAGCTGAAATTCGTTTAAATTTCACCACTTACTAATAGGTTAGAATTTTACACGGTCGGTGGGAGCACATTTTACAACAAGGACCTAAAAAGGGGAAAAATTACATCGAGGTCCATACATTTAGCACAAAGGACCCTAAAATTAAGCAAGGAAAAACGTTGGGTTTGGCTCCTTCTCGAGAGAGTAGCTGATCGAGCCACACTCTTCATACTACTTCATCTTTGATTGTTTTCAAAATATGTCCACATTTGTCGGCATGAAAATTCTTGGATATGGGATCATCAGCATAAAGTATGATGTAGATATGGCCTTGACCTTGGTCGTTCATCTTGATATACAAGAATAGTTCATACTCGTTGACAACTAAGCTTAAATTCGTTTAAATTTCAGCACTTACTTTTAGATTAGAACTTTACACAGTCGATCGGAGTACATTTTACATCAGGGACCTCAAAAAAGCAAAAATTACATTGAGATCCACACATTTAGCATAAAGGACCTTAAAAGGAAACATTTCTGGTTCGGCTCCTTCTCGAGACATCAGCAGATCTGAGCCAAACTCTTGATACTACTTCATATTCGATTGTTTTCAAAACATGGCAAGATCTGTTGCCATGCAAATTCTCTGGCATGGGATCATCATCATCATATAAAGTATGATGTTGATATGGCCTTGACCTTGGTCGTTCGGCTTGAAATCCAAGAATGTTAATACACGTTTACAAATAAGCTTAAAATCGACTAAATTTCACCACTTACACTTTTAGGAAATTACATTGAGGTCCATATATTTAGCACAAAGGACCCTAAAATTAAGCAAGGAAAATAGTCGAGTTTGGCTCCTCCTCGAGAGAGTAGTTGATCGAGCCATACTCTTCATACTACTTCATCTTTGATTATGTTCAAAATATGGCCTTGTCGGCATGCAAATTCTTGGATATGGGATCATCAGCATAAAGTATGATGTAGATATGGCCTTAACCTTGGTGGTTCGTCTAGAAATACAAGAATTCTTCATACTCGTTGACAACTAAGCTTAAATTCGTTTAAATTTCACCATAATACTTTTAAGTTAGAATTTTACACGGTCGATCGATGTACATTTTACATCACGAACCTCAAAAAAGCAAAATATACATTGAGGTCCATATACGTTAAGCATAAAGGTCCCTAAAAGAAAAAAAATCTGGTTCGGCTCATTCTTGAGAGATCAGATGATTTGAGCCAAACTCTTAATACAACTTCCTCTTTGATTGTTTTCAAAACATGGCCAAATATGTTGCCATGCAAATTCTCTAACCTGGGATCATCAGCACAAAGTATGATGTTGATATGGCCTTGACCTTGGTCATTCGGCTTGAAATCCAAGAATGCTCATACTCATTCACAAGGAAGCTTAAAATCATCTAAATTTCACCACTTACACTTTTAGACCTAACAAAATGGGGAAATTACATCAGGGTCCATACATTTAGCACAGAGGACCCTAAAATTAAGCAAGGAAACAGTCGGGTTCAGCTCCTTCTCTAGAGAGTAGCTGATCAAGCCATACTCTTCATACTACTTCATCTTCGATAGTTTTCAAAATATGGCCAAATTTGTTGGCATGCAAATTCTTGGATATGGGATCATCAGCATAAAGTATGATGTAGATATGGCCTTTACCTTGGTCGTTCGTCTTGAAATATAAGAATGGTTCATACTCGTTGACAACTAAGCTTTAATTCATTTAAATTTCACCTCTTGCTTTTAGGTTAGAACTTTACACGATCGATCGGAGTACATTTTATATCAGGGACCTCAAAAAAGTAAAAAATACATCGAGGTCCATATACATTTAGCATAAAGGACCCTAAACGAAAAAAAACCGGTTCGGCTCATTCTCGAGAGATCAACTGATCTGAGCCAAACTCTTAATACTACTTCCTCTTTGATTGTTTTCAAAACATGGCCAGATCTGTTGCCATTCAAATTCTCTAACATGGGATCATCAGCATAAAGTATGATGTTGATATGGCCTTAACCTTGGTCGTTCAGCTTGAAATCCAAGAATGTTCATACTCGTTGACAACTAAGATTAAATTCGTTTAAATTTCACCATTTACTTTTAGGTTAACATTTTACATGGTTGGTGGGATTATATTTTACATCAAGGACCTAAAAAAGGAAAATTATTACATCAAGGTCCATACATTAAGCACAAAGTACCCTAAAAGGAAAACTTTATAGTTTGGATCCTTCTTGAGAGATGAGCTGATCTGAGTCAAACTCTTCATACTACTTCTTTTTGATTGTTTGAAAATATGGCTAAATTTTTTGCCATTTAAATTCGCTGGTATGGGGTAATCAACATAAAGTATGATGTTGATATGGCCTTGACCTTGGTCGTTCGGCTTGAAATCCAAGAATGTTCATACTCGTTGACAAGTAAGCTTAAATTCGTTTAAATTTCACCACTTACACTTTTTGGTTAGCATTTTAAATGGATTGTGGGAGTACTACATTTTACACCAAGGACATAAAAAGGGAAAATTAAATCAAGGTCCATACGTTTAGCACAAAGGACCCTAAAACCAAGAAAGGTAAATAGTCGGGTACGACTCCTTCTCGAGAGAGCAGCTCATTAAGCCATACTCTTCATACTAGTTTTGACTAAGGTATATGTACCGAGGGAGCGAGATTCTTCAATTAATTCATAGGGTAAGTGGATGTGTACATGTTACACCAAGGACCTCCTAAAATGAAAAATACATCCAAGTCCATACATTTAGCACGAAGGACCCTAAAGTCAAATACTTGAAAATTTTGGTAATATGGTCTATAGAAACGAGGGGGAAGATAATAGAATGATGGAGAAGTGTGTTTTGAGGTTTGTGCATATTGGATTCCATTGTGATGAAGACTATCAATAGAATTTTCTAGATGCTAGAATGTAAAAGAAGATCCAATTGATGGAAATGTTGAGATTCGTGAGTCTTGATCCAACAATTAATATTCAAATTTTTTCGTACACCATATAGTGTTAAGATAGTGGTAATGGTAAGACTTGTATACTTGCTTAATAAAAGAACACAGCGCACTCCTCACTTTCAGTAGATCTTGTTGAATAAGATGCATGAATCTACCAGATGCGGGTACTATATCATAAACTATATATGATGTCAATATGGTCATGACCTTGGCTGTTCGTGTCAAAACCAGGAATGTTCATACATCATAGGCCAATACACATTGTGAAGAAGCCAGAGCATTTTTTTGTATTCAAAGGTGTTAAAACACTAGTTTCTCATTTTTTTTCTTAGCATTGTATAGTGTACGAATAACTTTGAATATTGACCGTTGGATCAAGACTCGAATCCCAACATTGTCAGGCGTTGGATCTTCATTTCCATTTTAGCATCGAGAAGACACTATTGATAGTCTTTCGATGGTAGATACAGGGGCATGTTGATCCGAGTCCCCTAGCAGTGGGCACATTGAGTAGTAGTTGAACAATTTCAGAGAACACTTAAAATCCAAATATAAACATTAGTTGCAAACACAGTTTACAGCCAAAATACACTCTTCCTAGTGCCAAAAGAGACCCTGCCTCCGACTACTACTACATTAACTAGTAAACGAGTAGTACTTATGTAACACTAAATTAACAAGTAATACATCATTACCATCGCATTAGGATCACTTAGCCGAAGATTAAGATCAATTCATCCCGTGGATGCAAACGCAGAAAGACAACACCTTGATCATCTGGTACTGTCCATCAGCCGCGGTAATGTAGTTTGTCGACATCCCGTGGTGGCACCGTGAGGAACATCAGATCTTCAAGGCCAACACTACTGGGTGACATGCAGTTTGTCGACTCAATGACCCCATTAAGGGTGTCTATCGAGAAGTCCGCCAGTGACTACGGGCCAGTCACGCACAGCTTCACCCTGTACCGGGCCCACGAGCACGAGGCCGCCCTGATGCACACCGAGGAAATGGCGGTGGCCTGGCCGAGCTCACCGATGTTGAAGCTGAACACGGTAGCGCCATCACCATAGATGATGACCATGGATGGTGGAAAGGACGGTAATGGCATCGTTACTATACACTCCATGGGCTGGTCGTACGATAGCCTATGCACTTGTACCCTGGTTGTCGTTGAGGTGCAAAAGGAGCTCGACCGGCGAGGCAGTGAATATGCAGTCGACCTCCATGAAGCCGCACGGGCTGTATGGGCACACGGCCTCGTGGTCGTCGAGCTCGTGGTAGGCGACCATGGTGAGGCAGTCGTCGTGGGGGCATATAATAGTTATCGGCGCTAGCTCAACTTCGTCCATCGCCGGCTAGATCTTGGTGGAATCCGCCGACGCGCCCAGCGTTGGAGTGGTTCCCTAGAAGCTCGGCTCGCTGATGTAGTGCCCGCAGTCATGAATGTTTATGCAGCATTTAGTTTTTTTGAACGAAGGCTGCAGAAAGTTTGTAGGTGAGAGTAAATCAGGCACTTATTACCCCTGTATAGTACTATACCATACAAATAGATCCTACCCACGTGAGTGGTAATAAGGTCTACGCCTTTTTTTGGAAATGGAGAAGGTCTACACCTAGAGAGAGACAGAGGAACCTGGGGCTTGGCGCAAACTGTACAGTGCTACGGGGGAGAGAACGAGGATTGCATGCATTTCTTCAACACCGTCGGTATTTTATTCTATCTGCTTGTGTATTTCTTTCTTAGCATGGCAGACTCGTTTCTCTTCTCGATTTCTTTCTTATGGTTAAAGTTTGTCCAGATACAGAGTACTAGTAGTAGTACATTTGAACTAGTACTCCAGTAATAGGGAGTATATGTATTTTTATACTCGAGTTGTACTAAAAGTACTCCAGAAGTAATACATATGTCTTCTTTTTACTATACTATTACTCCAGTAGGTAGGCATCTGTGGACGGAGGGTGGCGCGTGGCTGTGGCTATTTACGCCTTTTTAGTACTCCTAGGGCGGCGGGCAGCGGTGCTAGTAGGGTTCTACTAGTATGGAGTAGTACTCAAGTACTCATGCTCACTGATTCATGAACAAAGACTTCAGTAGTGTATTGTAGTCCTGTACTGCTCAGATGCAGATGTCATCATACCATGGTTCCTAGGGAGATGCTAGAGACACAGGTGCTCAAATGCACGTCCTAGGTGGGCCCTGATGCCTAGCGATTGGATAAAGCGTTGTTGCTTGACCACACAGCAAAGGCAATTCATGTCGCTACTCTCTAGTACTATTTCTTGGTGATTTTCCTCTCTCTGCTTGTCTCTAACCGCTCTTCATTTCTTGGCAGGGCGCACATCGTCCTGATTATAAAAAGCATCATAAAAGCCTCAAATTGTCAAATTTTAGAGGGAGAGCATGGGATTCAATGTATTGAGAACGAGTGACAGTTGTTTGCCAGGATTCAACTTCTTGCTAAGAATATGCATGCCTAGAAATTCTACTGTGTTTTGAAAACAACCAAAGGGACTATGACTCACAGTGTTTTGAAATTTTGCCTATGTTTCAAAATTAACTTCACACCTTGCAATAATCTGTTGAGTGGACCCACCAGGCAGTCAATGTATCGAGAACGAGTGAGAGTTTTTTGGCAAGATTAAACTTTTAGCTAAGAATATGCATGCCTAGAAATTTGACCATGGTTTTAAAACAATCAAAGATGCTATGACTCACCGTGTTTTGAAATTTAGTTGTGTTTCCAAATTAACTTCACACATTGCGATAATCTGTTAAGTGGACCCACCATGAGGCAGTCAATGTATCGAGAATGAGTGAGAGTTGTTTGGCAAGATTCACGTTCTTGCTAATAATATGCATGCCTAGAAATTTGATCGTATTTTGAAAACAATCAAAGAGACTATGACTCACCATGTTTTGAAATTTTGGTTGTGTTTTGAAATTAACTTCACACCTTGCGATAATCTGTTTAGTGGACCCACCACGAGATAGTTAATGTATCGAGAACGAGTGAGAGTTTGGAAAAGTTCAACTTCTATCTAAGAAAATGCATCCTAGAAAATTTGACCATGTTTTGAAAATAATCAAAGAGACTATGACTCACTGTGTTTTGAAATTTTGACCGTGCTTTGAAATTAACTTCAGACCTTGAGAAAATCTGTTCAATGGACCCACCACCAGGCAGTCAATTTATCAATACGAGTGAGATTTTGGAAAGATTCAACTTCTTGCTAAGAATATGCATGCCTACAATTTGACCGTGTTTTGAAAACAACCAAAGAGACTATGACTCACCGTATTTCGATATTTTGGCTGCATTTTGAAATTAAGATCACATCTTGTGATAATATGTTTAGTGGACCCATAAGGCAGTCAATGTATCGAGAACGAGTGAGAGTTGTTTGGCAAGATTAAACTTCTTGCTAAGAATATGCATGCCTAGAAATTTGACCATGTTTTTAAAACAATCAAAAAGGCTATGACTCACCGTGTTTTCAAATTTGGTTGTGTTTCGAAATTAACTTCACACCTTGCGATAATCTATTAGGTGGACCCACCACAAAGCAGTCAATGTATTGAGAAAGAGTGAGAATTGTTTGGCAAGATTCAACTTCTTGCTAATAATGTGCACGCCTAAAAAGTTGACCGTGTTTTGAAAACAATCAAAGAGACTATGACTCACCATGTTTTGAAATTTTGGTTGTGTTTCGAAATTCACACCTTGCGATAATCTGTTTAGTGGATCCACCACCAGGTAGTTAATGTATCGAGAACGAGTGAGAGTTTGGAAAGATTTAACTTCTTGCTAAGAATATGCATGCCTAGAAATTTTACCGTGTTTTGAAAATAATCAAAGAGACTATGACTCACCATGTTTTGAAAATTTGCCCGTGTTTGTAAATTAACTTCACACCTTGCAAAAATCTGTTCAGTGGACCCACCACTAGGCAGTCAATGTATCGAGACGAGTGAGAATTGAAAGATTCAACTTCTTGCTATGAATATGCATGCCTAGAAATTTGACCGTGTTTTGAAAACAACCAAAGAAACTATGACACGCAGTGTTTTGAAATTTTGGCTACTTTTCGAAATTAACTTCACACCTTGCGATAATCTATTCACTAGACTCACCACCAGGCAGTTAATGTATCGAGAATGAGTGAGAGTTTGGAAAGATTCAACTTCTTTCTAAGAATATGCATGCCTAGAAAATTTGACCATGTTTTGAAAATAAGCAAAGAGACTATGACTCACCGTGTTTTGAAATTTTGACCGTGTTTTGAAATTAACTTCACACCTTGCGAAAATCTGTTCAATGGAACCACCACCAGGCAGTCAATGTATCGATACGAGTGATATTTTGGAAAGATTCAAATTCTTGCTAAGAATATGCATGCCTACAAATTTGACCGTGTTTTGAAAATAACCAAAGAGACTATGACTCACTGTGTTTTAATATTTTGGCTACATTTCAAAATTAACAGCACACCTTTTCATAATTTGTTCAGTGGAACCACCAGGAAGTCAATGTATCGAGAATGAGTGAGAGTTGTTTGGCAAGATTAAACTTCTTGCTAAGAATATGCATGCCTAGAAATTTGACCATGTTTTGAAAACAATCAAAGAGGCTATAACTCACCGTGTTTTGAAATTTGGTTGTATTTTGAAATTAACTTCACACCTTGCGATAATCTGTTAAGTGGACCCATGTAACACCCCAAAAATATTAAGCAGGATTAGTAAGTTCACATCACCCAAGTTTAGGGTTAACAAAAACTTTTATTTTTAATTTTGAATATGAGTGTAGGTGTGATTTGCATTAGTGAAAGATTGATTGAAATTGCAATGTTTGTTTGCTACAAATAAGAAGAAATGGTCTAAAGATGAATACTACATCATCTAGGCCAATTACAAGCAAAATCAAAGGAAAAGAAAATCAAATAAAGAGTCATATGATCAAATGGTCATTTTGACCAAAATTAACCACTAGGCCACTTTGGGTGTTCCTAGTAAAAGATTTCTAACATAAGCAATTCCAATTCTTTTCACCCCTTGCTAGACCAAGTAAAAGTGAATCCAAGCCCACTTCACAAACTCACATAAACTATTTTCAAATCTATTTAAAGGACAATTCAAAATTGAATCAAGTGTATGTACCAAGATCAACATTTTGCAAAAACCACTCAAACCAATTGACCTTGTTAAATCCAAGCAACCAGAGACTACCAAGCATGAGATTATATCACTCACCAAAATTCATCCAAAAATTTCAAAATTGAGTTCATGCGGCCACTTGGTCGAACACATTGGAGACACAGATCAAACTTTGCCTAACTTCACAGTTTGGAGCATTGATCACTCGACCATTTTCCCCCATTTCACTCCCCTGTCCCCCCTAGTGTCTAACCGTGCACTAGACCAGCACCCTCCTTTCCTGTTGCACCAGTGCGCGGCCGCCTGAAACGCACCATGCTGGCCGAGCATGGACAGACCGCCATAGCCAACGCCTCCCTCTCCCACGAAGAACAGGAGACAGGCGACCGTCCACCGCCACACCCTGTCCAGCCCTCGACCACAGGCAAGCCATGGACCACCGGAGAATCACCGCGTACACTCTCACTGCACCGTGCCGAGAGCACCGTAGCCGACCAGCATGCACACGCCGCGCCTCGCCCTCTCCGCGCGTGCACACACTCGCCATGACCCTAGATACCTCCCAAACATCCCCGTTCACCGCTGCGCGACCCATAGCCCCCCGTGTGCCGTCTCGAACACCGCCGCTCCCGTGCAGAGCATCGCCCATGCCCGAACATTCTTGACCGCCCCGTGCCGTGCCATTAAGCCTGTGACGACCGCTAGGAAAACACCGCATCGCCCCCGACCCTCAGCCATGCCGCTACCTCGTTGTACCGCCTTTGCCAGAGGAACCAGCCCATGCCGCAATGCCCCTCTCACCGGTGTATAAATAGAGGCCCCCTCCGCGTGAATTCACCACACCACCTCACTCCCCACTCCTCACAGAACCTCCCACACCCTTCCCTGGAGCAAGGCGAGCACAAGCCCGCCGGAATTTGGCCAGAGTCCGTCACTACAGAGGAGAAGAGGAGCCGTCGATTGGAGCCACCCAGGACCTGCCGCAACCGCCGTTCGAACCGCTGTCGTCGACAACATCGTTTGCCCCCATCGCCGACCCTACCTGGAGCCCTGGTGAGCCCCCACGTACCCCCACCGCCGCATTAGGTTAAATTCCTCGCTGGAGCTGTTCGCTGGAGACGATGAACCACGGCCATAGATCTTAGTCTAATCTCACAACCTCGATTGAAAGATACCGTTTCAGTTAGAAAGAGTCACTGACTAGTGGGACCCCTTGTCAGCAGCCCGATGCGCCTACGTAGTGAAGTTGGGCCAGCCCGTTTATTTTCCCGTGCAGGCCTAGCAATTCAAATAGAATTTTTCTAATTTGTTAAAACTAGTTTCTGTTAGTAGATTCAAAAACCAATTTAAAGAGATTCACTGAACCATTTGAAAGTATAGATCACCTATACCAAAAATTGAATGAGATATGCCCTAGAGGCAAATAATCAATAGGTTTCTATTGTCATATCTCAGTTAGTTTATATAGTTTCATATTGTGCTATAAATGTGCCAAGAAGAAACATTGGTACAAGTGTGGTATGAAACAACCAAGTCCCTAGTAGCCTATATTCATACTAGTCCGTTGGTCACAAAGATGACCTGGGTTTCAATATCATGGGCATTTATGCCGACTGACAACGAGATCATATCATTGGAGAATGATGTGGTTGGACATTCCTCGAAGGATTGCAAAACGATCAAGTCATATAGTTCATTGTTGCAACAGCTATACCTAGACTCCTTCCCCTTAGACCGTGAGCTTATATTACTCACTATTTCCCTAGGCTGCTTAGACTGCATCAACCATTATCTGGTAATATGGTGGCCATAAAGGCGTACGTTGGGTATTCCAACTAAACAGTAGATGACATGTGACTGCAAGACCGGGATTTTTTCACCCACATGACAGGTAAAGATACATATGGCCAGCTTGGTGACATTACATCTATAAATGTTGCAACATGTGACTAGGTCACAGGGATGTAATATCACAGTAACAAGAAAACATAACTTTTTGTGAACAAGATTGAACAAAGGTATGGGATACCAATGATCGGATATCAGACAAGTTGTATCGAGAAAAAAGGAGGAGGATGCTACATTTCGACGGTTCAAACGACATTGTCATCAGGAATGCATAGGGGTCACATGGACATCCCTGGTCCCTCTGTTGATCATTGATATAGATCATGTTTAGAGCATTCCCGAGCCGTGAGAGGATACACTTAAGGGTACAATGAGAGAGATCATTCGTAAGATGGAATCACAGTAGAGAAAGAGAGAAATCTGGAAATGTTCCGCAGAGAGATCCGAAGTTGTTCGGAGAAAGAATAAAGGACCGGAATCATTCCGGGAAAGATCCGAAGTCGTTCGGAGGAAATCGAAAGGGAACCGAAAGGTGTTTCGAGTCAATACGGCTTTTGTAATATGTATTTACATATTAATTAGTGTAATTAATATTAAATATAATGTTAAAGTCTAATTTGAAGGGTTATTCCACTAATGGGCCAAACTTCCTAGGGAAAAAAGGCCCATGAGGGAGAACCGAAGGGGGGAAGGGCCAAAGGGCCAAGGCCCAGGCGCCTCAAGGGGGCCCACCCGGCCAGCCTAGGGTTGTGCGCGCGGTGGGGCCCACACCTGGCCGGTGGCCCATGAGGCCCTTGCGCCTCCCCCTCTCTCCCTTGCTTAGTCCCACATGGGAAACCCAAAAGGGGAGGGCACACCCCCTCGCCCTATATAAAGGGGTGCCCATGGGTGGGATGAGACACACCAACAATTGGAGAGGTCCATTGGTTGACTTTCTCCTCCTACCTATCTCTATACCTTGTGACAATGTCCCCAAGTCTAGGCTGTGCGATCGAGGCACACCTGAAGTATGTCGTTGCGCTGCAGGGATTCCTAGCCGGATATCAACTTCCGCACTCCCGGCGGGATCGGGGAGCCGAAGGTCTCATTGTGCACCGGATGTGTACGAAGACACGAGGCGCAACAGTTGGGTGCTTAAATGTCGTGAGCTGAAGCTATTGCACGATGAAGATCAAGAAGGAGCAAGGGGTGACCTGTGAGGAGCTTTGCGACCTTGAGGTCGGCTATGAGTACGACTACTTCAACCATGTTCCCCGCGGAACGTTAACGCCGTACGGTCTATAAGGGTATGTATTCTCTACGCATCGGCCGTTACCGCATTACTACATAGATAGATCCTAGGCAGTTTCTGGGGTTCCAGCGTAGGAAATTTTTTGTTTTCCGCACCGATCCCCAACAAAAATAACAAGACAGAGACTTTTCCAACTTCAAACATTTTCAAAAGTCAACCATAAATGCTTTTGAGTTGATTCCAACTATCAAAAATTACATTTGACAAGATCTATCTGAATATGTAAAAATATTTAGGTGTATGTGTAGTTGTGTTGGACTAGTACTAAAAGAAGGCTATATGGGCATTTCTAGTCACTTTAATTGTATTAAAAAGTAATATTAAACTTTATAAAATATGACCGACACTTTAAATCACATTCCCATGTATTAGAATATGTGGTGATGACATGTGTCCACATGATCCCATATTTTAATTGGAGAATATTAAATCTTAAGTATTTTCAATGAGTAGAAATTACTTTTCTAAAATAAAATAAATAAGACTAAGTCTTTATTTCATGTGATGATTGTGATGACGCTAGATTATCAAGTGTGACTCTTAGTGTGCTAAATAGAAGTAGTTAAGTATTGTTTGGTGACTGTGTACCTCGTATTCATTTATAGACGCTAGTACCGACCCGGGATACGAGGAGGAGGAGTACTACGAAGAAGAAGAAGAGAACTTCAACCACTGCACTACTCAAGGCAAGCCATCATTAACAATGCAAGCCTAACACTTCAAGTAAACTGAGCAAGCTAACAATTACAAGTTTCCTAACCATGCACGATAACCTATGCAAGATGCATTAGGCATGCTATTATTATGCAACCTTGATTATACCAATCCCAAGTTTTACTTTCAAGCTTTGTTCTTTTACATTTACCAAGGTTCCTTACCTTTAGTTAGTAATTTATGAGTATTGGACAAATAGGATAGATAACATAAAGAGTATAAAACTAGGCCTAACTAGTTATACTTAGATGTCATCAAAAGGTATAACACTAGAGTTGGATAGTTACACTTGATTAGCACCCCTCATTAGTGAATCCTCTCAACTTTAGTGGCTAGTTCTAAGCATAAAAGTTGATCACTTTAGATGGGAATAGTTGGTGAAAATGATTATGAAAACCTTGGAATGATAATTCATTCTATTGAAATGTTTTGACATGTGTTATGAACACAAAAGGTTTTGATGATGAAAATGTTGAGGCATGAGCCTTGGCCCTTTTATAAAAACTAATGGTTGGGTTCGGATGCGATACCATTCCAATTTTACCGTACAACCACAATACCTGAATTGGGTAGGGCTTAACTAGAATTTTATATGCCTGGTATGGGTTCCCTTGCGGAAGAGGTTGAGCTGAGGCTACCTCATGTGAATGTCCACCTATGCAGTGCCCATGATGGCAGATGGCCATGGCTGGGAGGCCAAGCTCATAGGGGAGGTGCCTATACTAGATTGTGCAATTGAAAGGTTATGATTGATTATCCGCATACTAAGTATGATGATTCAGGTTTATCCCTGATGGATGTATCCAATTTTTTGGTGAAAGTGTACCACCTCTTTAGAGTGTCAATCTATTCGAATAGCCGCGTCCGCGGTCATGGACAGTTGGAGTGGCCATACTGTTTTGTTGTCAGATGTTTTCAAAAATGACTTGTGAAATGAACTATGACTTTGACTTGACCACAACAGGGTTGTGGACATGAAAACTAGTTTCCCTCTTAAGTGATGTAGAACATTAAATTAGTTTTATTTACTTCTAAACTCAGTTTGAGATAAACCTGGATTTTTGCAACTAAACCTAGAGCTTAAGATTCCTACTAGAACTACCTTACTTGTTAGTGATAGTTTGCGAGTACTTAAAGAGTACTCATGGCTTTGTCCCTGGCTATTCCCGTGGCCAGAATATGAGGAGGACTTCCAGGATGATGGACAGCAGGAGGTCTACGACAACTAGGATCATCTCCCATCGTCAACATTGCCTGTGACTTTGAAGATGGAGCCCCTACTATGTTTAATTTTCGCTGCTTGGTTTTTTTTAAGACCGGATCATGAGATCCTATATTTGTAAGACCTTATTATTGTTTGTAATGGATGATGTACTATGGTACCAATTTCGTTATGTCTCGCAAAAATGGTAATCCTGGGATTGCGATGTATGGAATAACAGGCATCTGGGATTAAAAATCTAGGTGTTGACAACCCTCCACCAGGCAGTCAATGTATCGAGAATGAGTGAGAGTTGTTTGGCAAGATTCAACTTCTTGCTAATAATATACATGACTCGAAGCTCGGCTCACCACATTTTGAAATTTTGGTTGTGTTTTGAAATTAACTTCACACCTTGCAATAATCTGTTTAGTGGACCCACCACCAGGCAGTTAATGTATCGAGAATGATTGAGGGTTTTGAAAGGTTCAACTTCTTGCTAAGAAAATGCATGCCTAGAAATTTGATCATGTTTTGAAAATAATCAAAGAGACTATGACTCACCATGTTTTGAAATTTTGCCCGTATATCGAAATTAACTTCACACCTTGCAAAAATATGTTAAGTGGACCCACCACTCGGTAGTCAATGTATCGAGACAAGTGAGAGTTTGAAAAAATTCAACTTCTTGCTAAGAATATGCATGCCTAGAAATTTTACCGTGTTTTAAAAATAATCAAAGAGACTGACTCACCGTGTTTTGAAATTTTGCCCGAGTTTCGAAATTAACTTCACACCTTGTGAAAATCTATTCAGTGGACCCACCAGTAGGCATTCAATTTATCGAGACGAGTGAGAGTTTGGAAAGATTCAACTTCTTGCTAAGAATATGCATGCCTAGAAATTTGACCATGCTTTGAAAACAACCAGGGAAACTATGACTCACCGTGTTTTGAAATTTTGGCTGCATTTCGAAATTAACTTCACTCCATGCGATAATCTATTCACTAGACCCGCCACCAGGCAGTTAATGTATCGACAACGAGTGAGAGTTTGGAAAGATTCAACTTCTTGCTAAGAATATGCAAGCCTAGAAGTTTGACCGTGTTTTCAAAATAATCAAAAAGACTATGACTCACGGTGTTTTGAAAGTTTGACCGTGTTTTGAAATTAATTTCACACCTTGCAAAAATATGTTCAATGGACGCACCACCAGGCAGTCAATGTATGAATACGAGTGAATTTTTGGAAAGATTCAACTTCTTGCTAAGAATATGCATGCCTACAAATTTGACCGTGTTTTCAAAACGACCAAAGATATTATGACTCACCGTGTTTTGATATTTTGGCTGCGTTTCAAAATTAACATCACACCTTGCGATAATATGTTATGTGGACCCAACCCCAGGCAGTCAATGTATCGAGAACGAGTGAGAGTTCTTTGGCAAGATTCAACTTCTTGCTAAGAATTTGCATGCCTCGAAATTTGACCATGTTTTTAAAACAATCAAAGAGACTATGACTCACCATGTTTTTAAATTTTGGTTTTGTTTCGAAATTAACTTCACACCTTGCGATAATCTATTTAGTGGACCCACCACCAGGCAGTTAATGTATCGAGAACGAGTGAGAGTTTGGAAAGGTTCATCTTCTTGCTAATAATATGCATGCCTAGAAATTTGACCGTTTTTTGAAAATAATCAAAGAGACTATGACTCATCGTGTTTTGAAATTATGACCGTGTTTTGAAATTAACTTCACACCTTGCGAAAATCTTTTTAGTGGAGCCACCACCAGGCAGTCAATGTATCAATACGAGTGAGAGTTTGGAAAGATTCAACTTCTTGCTAAGAATATGCATGCCTACAAATTTGACCGTGTTTTGAAAACAACCAAAGAGACTATGACTCACGGTGTTTTGAAATTTTGGCTGCATTTCGAAATTAACATCACACCTTGTGATAATTTGTTCAGTGGACCCACCAGGCAGTTGCGGTGACCAAGCATACCATTGCATGACGTAGTACACTATAGTCGTTGACATGACACCAATGAAACAGCGTTCACTAGTATTACATCCCTCAGAGTGGTACAGCAGAAACACAGCAGGTCCAAGACATGACTATAGATTACAACTCGACTCTTTACAAAAGATCCAGAGAACACTCTAGGTTAAAGAGAGAGAAAGAACTTCTTACAAAGAAGAACCAGAAATAATAACTCAGAAAAATCTAGTAACTAAGACTAGCATCTAAACTATTTGGCTTGCCATTGCTGCTATTGCAATGTTCTACAAAAGTAGGTTTTATGGCTAGAGAATCTACTTCTATCAACTTAAGAACTTAGTCTTCACTTCGGTTGATGTATATGTTGACTTCATTGACTTTATTGAAGAAGTTGAGTTGTCGATGATGGTTTCTTAAGCAAAAATTGATGTTCACATCGTCTTCAATGGCTTAGAACCTAGCAAGGGTTAAGAAGGTACGGTTGAGTACGAGCGTACTCAGCAAGTTCACCAAAAAGGAGTGTATGATGCACTATCTCTACAGCCACAGACCATAGGTCATAGGCAATGCAAGTTTTCGTAAACACTTCTTCAAAGGTTGCTTTTATTCTGAAAAGTATGTCCGACAGCCTTCATAGGTTGACCAGAACCTTTGTGGGGTTCCTTTCCTGCCGCGTTCGTAGCTCCTTCCCGGAACAGGGAGTAACATGTCACAATTCTTACACTCTTCAGAGGTGCGTCACTTTTCCCATAAGAGACCTTAAGCTTTGTTACATAGCTGGGAGTATGTCCCCATTCAAAATTCCTTGGTTTGAGGCCCAACTTAAGACCCAAGCCAATCGCTGCCGTCTCTGTGACCCCATATGTCTCCATGATCCTCTAGGGCTGACTACACCTCCGTTAAGCCCCCATTTTGGGCAAGCTACAACCCTGGTGAGTTCCTGAAGACTCTATGAGCTGGTGAGGCCCCTGGCAAGATCCATAAAGGTCCGACTATACATCCGACAGCCACTCATAGATAATGTAGATACCAAAATCATGGGGCCTAAGGGTGCCCACCCATATGCTGGGTCCACACAAGGAATCACATCATCACGATAAGGTCATCTTGTCTCCATATGGAAGGAAGAAGATATAGCTGACTTCTCTATCCCATTCCAAATCTCATGGTTGACGCGTAATATACAGTGCTAGAATCACTGGCGAAATTGGTTGTTATGTCCTAGATGATACATTACTGTACAATGGCGTTTCCATTGCCAGTTATGATAGATTAGCTGATCACCCAGGATCAGTAACCAATATTTCCATTTAATTGTGAAAATAGTGTTTTCGACCTTTTTGAAATGCAGGTGATGACACAGTTGAGTTACAAGCATAGAAAATAATCAAAGGACATGAGCAAGTTATGAACTTGCCTTTTGTGATTACAAGATTATGCACTCACGGTCTTCAAGACAATAGAAGATGCAAATTCTGTAAACAACATCATTGATCCGGTAAGGACTAATGTTTAAAGAAGCAAGATGCAATGATGCATAAGTAATGTAATGCAATTTTATAAACGCGAAACCCCAGAACATTCGTATCTGATCTAGGGTTTGAAGTTTGTGATGAGTTCTTCGGAATGTGTTGCACTTTTATACTAGATTCACACTCATGCTTCTTATTAAGGCTTGTGAGAATGTGTGAAACAACTTGCATGTATAAACACGTAGTATACAATACTAAAGCATTCAAATGGATCATGGTATCTAAAATATTTCTTAAACAAGATTAAGAATCAAGTAGAGCTTTTAAAGAAGTGTTTAAAGATTACCTTTAATGTTTCTTAAAAAATAAATTTTGAGGAAAGATTACTTTTCCAAAGTAGAAAGTATTTAAACTTAGGCTAACACTTTAAGGTTTTCATATTAGCTAAGATTATTAAAGAGGAAAACATTACTACATTAAACAATCATAGTATAACTTGGTGCATTTACCTTTCTATCTTAAAAATCAAGGGTTATACTTAATACGTAAATACTAGGTATTACTGCAATTACTTTGAAATTTAGTTTAACTCTTTAAGTGGTTTTCTGAAACTGTGAAAGAATTAGTAAATAAGAGTTTGGTTATTTTGTAACTTCATAGGATTCTTGTGATAAACAATATACCATTTTAGTTGATTTAATAATTGGGAAAAATCTTTTAGGAAAACTAAAATACCCTTAATTTGAGATGCTAGTTTTATTAGATACATTTTAAAATGGTTTGACCAATGTTATCTTTACTTAAACATTAATGGACTTGTTATTACATTTTCAGACTTTTAAACAGATAATGCTAAAGGCATTAGTAAATATTTATATATTTTTAAGGAATTAAAATAAAAGAAAAGGGTTTAAACTAGTTATTAAACCTTCACCTTTTATTTGACTTCAAAAGTGAGAGTTGATATTTTAATCTGTAGATTTCATTTTTGTGATCATTTTGGTATATTATAAATATTTTTTAAATAATAAGATATGATTTTTACAACTTTAGTCACTTTATAAACTCTAAATAAATAATAAATATTAGCTAAGTGATACAAAAATAATTTAAAACAAGTTTTTAAACGTAGATTTAGTTTTTATAAGAATTTTGGTATATTATTCATATTTTTCTTATTTACCAATATTAAAATATGAATTTTCAAAGTATTATTACTTATTTAATCTTTATTAAATAATGATTATTGAAATAATTCACACAATTATGTTTGATAATAAAGTTAGATTATATATTTTATTTTTCTGAGCATTTTTATATATTATATACATTTTTCTGAATTATAAAACAAAAGATATAGAATTAACAAGATTTAATCCTTTTATTAAATTTTTGGAAACTAATTAGATTTAAATTTATAATGTTTTATCAATTTCCTAAATAGGTACATAGTTTTATTACCGAATCCTAGTCTAGCCAGGGCCACTGACCTGTGGGGTCAAGGCCACATTAGCGAACATTGTGGTCACCGGCGGCGAACTGGGTTACGCCGGCATACGGGCATGGCTATGCTAGAACCGCGTGGAGATGGTGATCCTACTGCTACATGCGCTGCTCGTTTTTGGTCACCGGAGGATGGCCGACGACGAGCTTCAGCGGTGGCGTTTGCGGTCGATTATGGCGGCGGCGATACAAGAAGCAATCGAGGAAGGGGAAGACACTATCGGACTCAGGAGGTCACCAGAAACGCGTTGGTGCGGTCGGTGAAGCGGATGGTGACCGGAATCGAAGGGAATGACGGTGTCCAGACTTTGGGTAGGAGGTCTTAATTCGGACACCTGGAGCTTTCTCGGCTCGCGTAGATGGGGGCAATCGATCGAGGAGAACACGACGATCACCACCATGGTCTCATCTGGCCGAGGCAAGCACGGAATCGACATCACCGGCTCACCTCCGAGCTAGGGTTTCTGGTGGGGAAAAGGGGATTGGCTCTAGAGGGCGAGAGAGAGGATAAGATCGGTATGGACAGAGAGGGTATGGCCCAAGTGGGCCGATTCTGGGCTGAAGCTAAGTGAGCGAGCAGTGACGGCTGGCGCTCGTGTATGACGGTTAGAACAAGGAAATGGGTCGTGCGGCGAACTTGCTGCGCTGCTCCTATTCCTTTTCCTTTTAATTTCATTTTCTATTTTCTCTTCTTTTACAAAACCTTTTTAAATTTGAATTTCTTTAGGAATTTAAATATCCAGAATTTTTGTGAGACATGGATATTATGATAGAGGTTGATTATAACCAATTTCTCTACATTAATTTTTGTGCATTAAAATATGTTCACTATATTAAATGCCCTTTTCATTTAAGAAATATTAATAAGGAGTGGGGTTTTAGGAATTGGTTCTTATAAATAAGTTTTCATAGAAATAATTCTTGTTCCACTTGACAATCTTAATGGTACTGATTTGAGATGTTTATCCATGTATATATAATCTTGTTCCTTCTTATCTTCATAAAGGATTAATCTTTGTGGTTCATAATATGATGATTTAGTTTTCATGGTCCTCCATACTTGGTGATTTGCCAAATCCAATTCTATTTGATTTGTAGAGTTTAGAATTACCACAAAACACTTTTGGTTAGGTCATTATGAATCAACAACAACCATGGATATATAAACATTAAGGTTTATACAAATATAGATATATGGGTTTTGAGAGGATTTAATACTCATATTCAATTATTGATAGGTATGAATATTAAGGCTAAGACATATTTCTATCATGTTTTTTGAAATTAAATAACATCTCAACTTAAAGTGAGTTATTAAGATTGCTTTGATAATATGATTTTAATGATCCTATGAGATTAGGTCTCTAATAGGGTTTAAGACAATCAGGTAGACAAGGTTTCTCAAACACTCACCTGGTTCTCCTCTTGGAAGCTTTAGTTGTCCAAGAGGTATTGTTCTACAGGTACCTAGGAATAGGAAATGGTTTCATTATCCATTTGATTCTAGGGTTTTGAATAGTAAATTAGACATGGGTCTTGTCATGGCTTGAGATATTGTTGGTTCAGGCTTCTAAAGAGTCCTTACCTTAATACCTCACTAAGATTATCTTTAGATAAGAACCCCTTTCCTAAATATACTCTATATAACTCTCTTATCTTATTCACAAAGATCTCATCTTCCTGAATAAGAAAATCATCTGACTCCACCATATCCATCATTATATGATGACATGGTCATGTCACTTTAGCAATACTCCATTATTACTCTTAGTATATAACTCCTCTTAAATAACTACCATTGATGCACCTATCAATGTAGCTACTGCTAACTCCATCCATTAACTTCCTTAACTCATCTTGCAACTATATACAAGGCTTACAATATTACAATCCTCTCTGTAGATAACAAGGGATATCAATCTTCTAGAAGAGATATGGTATTACTCTCCATAATACAAGTTTGTTCTTGTATTACCTTGGTTAAACTATTATACTTCCAACTACTCCTTCACCTTATGTTATACCCTTCATTATACTCTACTTGACTTTTCAGGATCAAGCTAGATGATTCATCTTACTAGGGCTTTACCTAATTTGGTATACTCACAACTCTTCTTCAACACCTAGTCATCTATTCTCAAGTGACTTGGGAATAATGACCACCATCCTTTGATCAAACTAAGCTTAGGCTTCTAATTGTCTGATCAAGATCTATTACTCACTAAGTAGTAGACTTGTACTAGTCTTTCTATAGAATTTATCTTGTTAAGAAGCTTGCTCCATATTTGTATCTAATTGTCTTAACAGGATTATTATTGAATACTCTAATACTACTAGCTTTCTCATAGCTTCATAATTACTATTTACTTCTTGGGTTTAAATACTTCTTCTGGTTAAATCATGAGTGAGTTAACTCCTCCAACTTCAGATGGTTTGACCTCCACTATGGATCACATTCCATTGATGATGGCACACTCAACCATATCTAGTTCCTTCCTTCAAATTAATTTACTTAAGGTATTTGGAAGGTCAACACAATAGGTCAAAGGCTTTGAGTCAATAAGTTGTAGATCAGGAATTGATCACCCAATATTGATGATCAATTGATACGAGGACTTGGTTAAATAGGATTGTCATCTATTAACATGACACTAAGGGTATGTCACAGATGATCTTGGCTTGACTCCCCTTTCTACTCTTTTTGTGATAAGACTTAATGTTTAAGAACTACCATGATACCCATGGTAGGAATAATTATTGCAATCAAGTGTATCAAGATTTAGTTATAAAGTTTCTCTACTTAAGTTATGTACTTAACTTGCTATTCAAGATTTGTGGTAGATAATACTTTGATATCATCTTTAGAACATTAAGTATTCATCCTTGCGTTGTGGTATGGAATACCATGTAATGATCTCTAGAAGATCAAGCACTCCTTATTAAGTAGTGTGTTGTGACTTAGTTTTATTACATTTGATCTACCCTTAGGTCAAATTATATTACCCAAAGATAAGGTTTTATCAAAGGTCATATAGGAACTTATCGCAGTCAACTTGATGATCTACTTCAGTTCCACCAAGTTAAGAGAAGCTTCAATCACTTTGAAAAGTTTTATTTAAAAGCGCGAAAATTATCCGGATTTTCCATGCATGAATGCAATGCACACACCTCATCTCAGCTTATTCCTAAGCACTAAATGCTAGGATGTTACAGCTGTCAATGTATCGAGAACGAGTGAGAGATGTTTGGCAAGATTAAACTTCTTGCTAAGAATATGCATGCCTAGAAATTTTACCAGGTTTTGAAAACAATCAAGGAGGCTATAACTCACGGTGTTTTGAAATTTGGTTATATTTCGAAATTAACTTGACACCTTGCGATAATCTATTAAGTGGACCCACCACCTGACAATATATGTATCAAGAATGAGTGAGAGTTGTTTGGCAATATTCAAATTCTTGCTAAGAATATGCATGCCTCAAAATTTGACCGTGTTTTGAAAATTATGAAATAGACTATGACTCACCGTGTTTTGAAATTTTGCCCGTGTATCGAAATTAACTTCACACCTTGCGAAAATCTGTTCAGTAGACCCACCACTAGGCAGACAATGTATCGAGATGAGTGAGAGTTTGAAAAGATTCAACTTCTTCCTAATAATATGCATGCCTAGAAATTTGACCGTGTTTTGAAAATAATCAAAGAAACTATGAGTCACCATCTTTTGAAATGTTGCCCGTGTTTCGAAATTAACTTCACACCTTGCAAAAATCTGTTCAGTGGACCCACCACTAGGAAGTCAATGTATCGAGACGAGTGAGAGTTTGGAAAGATTCAACTTCTTGCTAAGAATATGCATCCTTAGAAATTTGACTATGTTCTGAAAACAAGCAAAGAAACTATGACTCACCGTGTTTTGAAATTTTGCCTGTGTTTCGAAATTAATTTCATACCTTGTGATAATCTATTCATTGGACCCACCACCAGGAAGTTAATGTATCAAGAACGAGTTAGAGTTTGGAAAGATTCAACTTCTTGCGAACAATATGCAAGCCTAAAAATTTGACCGTGTTTTGAAAACAACCAAAGAGACTATGACTCACCGTGTTTTGAAATTTTGGCTGTGTTTCGAAATAAACTTCACAGTTTGTGATAATCTGTTCAGTGGACTCACTGACAGGCAGTCAATGTATCAAGAACGAGTGAAAGTTGTTTGGCAAGATTCAACTTCTTGCTAAGAATATGCATGCCTCAAAGTTTGACCGTTTTTTGAAAACAACCAAAGAGACAATGACTCACCGTGTTTTGAAATTTTGGTTGCGTTTCGAAATTAACTTCACACCTGGCGGTAATCTATTTAGTGGACCTACCACCAGGCAGTTAATGTATCGAGAACGAGTGAGGGTTTGGAAAGATTCAACTTCTAGCTAAGAATATGCATGCCTACAAATTTGACTGTGTTTTGAAAAAAACCAAAGATACTATGACTCATTGTGTTTTGAAATTTTGGATGTGTTTTGAAATTAACTTCACACCTTGCGATAATCTATTCACTGGACCCACCACTGGGCAGTTAATGTATCGAGAATGAGTGAGAGTTTGGAATGATTCAACTTCTTGCTAAGAATATGCATGCCTAGAAATTTGACCGTGTTTTGAAAATAATCAAAGAGACTATGAATCACCGTGTTTTGAAATTTTGACCATGTTTTGAAATTAACTTCCCACCTTGCGAATTCTGTTGGTTTCCATGATTTCCATAATATCAATCAGGTTTTCAACTTCAACTTTATTTGATCTTAAAAGTTTTTCAATAATCTCTTCGCGCCATTGAGAAGGCACGCGCTCAATATAATCCGGTAGATAGGTCCTACCAGAGAGTGTAGACCCTTTGTCTCCTAGGGATAACATTTTGTAGTAGCAACAATGAAATGTCAAAAGACAAAGAGTTAGCGCTTAGCTCCCCAACAATGGTGCCAGAAAATAGCTTGATGTCTGCAAGTGCACAGATCATTTGTAGCTAGTTTCGAAGTATAGATATTGATCCCATAGGGAGCCCAAAGGTAAGAGTTGATGGGTGAAGTCTCTATCACACCCAAAGTTGTCACAGGTCTTCGAGTGAATTGACTGCAAGTGTTGAAATAAGAATGGGGTTTTGATTAAATGAGATGTATTTAAATAGAACTAAAATGTAAACTTCAGAAATGTAAAGCATAAAAGTAAAGAATGACTTGGTTGTTTGTTGTTTCTATAGATGACAAAAGAAGGTGAGGGGAGATTCAGTTCATGGTGATAGTGACTGTGCCAGGTGTATTCAAGGGGGTTGTACTTAGTAGTACAATAGTGTAATGGTTTGTAGGAGCCAAGCCACTAACAGAGATAACTCATCATATATTAACATAATGTAGTTTCATAAAAGGGTAGGTAAAACATGCATATGTAAAACAGTAGGACAAGGCTTATGAGCAAGAAGGTGGCTTGCCTGTGATCAGCAAACTGGCAATATATGTCCCTGGAATCCTTGTTACAATACCATAATATCCAATAAGAACCATCTTCTTCTGCTCTCCGATATAATCGCAACTATCATCGTCAAAAGTAGCACATGCAAGCATACAAAGCCACAATCAACACAAGTCATACAAGCATTACTAAAATAAGCAAACACATATTTAACACATTACTAACTTCAGTAGGTTTTGATAGATTGAGATCATAGCCTTTGGAATTACATAAATTGCCTTTGTGGACTTTCCTTTAGGATTTATTTGCCAAAACCACTTAATAAAGGGGTATGGAACTAAGGCTTTGGTCTGGATGATACCAATGTACAAAAAGGATACCACCTGATAGGTATTGATAAAATGAAACCAACAAAACTGGTTTCACTATTTTATCAATTTCTAGTGATTTATAATGAATTTTCTTGTGATAGAAACTCTAGTTTTAGGAAATAATTCATCAGAAAAGTTCTGGAGCTCCAAAAATTATTTCCTTGCACGGTTCAGTATATTTGAATGGACTAGTTTAGTGGGAGTTGGAATCGCTTCAAAATAATTACCAGAATGTCCTCAGGAAATTACCAAAGTCAATTATGCCTGCAATTTGTCTATTTAACCAGATTTAATATATAGGAGCTTTTAGTATGGTTCAAAATACACATGGTAGGTATTCTGAATACCTTTCTACCGAAATTGGAATCACCCTTTTTGGAGTTACAGAATTATTGTAGTTAATTTATTGGTGAATTAACTATGCGCATAACTGATTAATTCATAATTAATAAAAGAGAGCTCAATAAATATTGGGATCCTAGAGTTTGAAGAATATTGGGATGCATGTGTTCTGCAAGCTGGAATTAGGTAAGAATCATATTTGGTTTGGCCTAAAGAATTTCTCAAAGTCATATAAGGGTTGTTTTTGTTATTTTTACCCAGGTCATTTCTGGAACCAAAATGCGGTTTGGCCAGGGTGAAATGCAAGGTACTTGTGATATCTTTCAGTACCCAAAGGGTTCATGTCATTTGGGTTTAGAAATGTTTCTATAGTAATTTATTTGTAAAAGGGGTACATCTGGGTCTCTGATTTTATTTATTGTAGCCCACAACTGGGTAATCCAAGGGTACTGTGTGTTAGATAAATCATGCATGCATCTATGAAAAATTAGGTATGGGCATTTAGAGTCTTTTTATATTTTTAAATCGATTTAAAGTAACTGGCCGAATTTAGATCTGGAGAATAATATATAAAATAAAAGGGGAGGGAACTGGTGGGCTACGGTGATATGTATCGGACCAGGCTGCGTTGGGCTGGCCTAGGACGCAGCAGGGCCCGTGCAGGCGATGCGCAGAAAGCTGCGACCCGAAGGCCGAAATGGTATGGCGCGCTGGCAGCCGTTCGATCTAAAGGGGTATCGACGGTGGGGAGGTAGTCTTCTCCCCCAGTGACACGGTGACGGGGCAGAAACCCTAGGTGGAGGCAGTGAGGCGCAGGGAGCTCACAAGTGGGCATGTGAGGTTCCAGCGAGGGTACAGATCGATGCGGCGTGGCACATGAGGAAGAAAAGGGGCGGCGGCGATGGTTCTAGCTCCAGGGAGATGCTCGCACGGGGACCACGATGGTGCACACGTCGGAGCTCACCAAAAAAATGCCCAAGGCCTGCTGCATGTCCGTAAGAAGGGCATGGTTAGCTTCAGAGGAGCAAGGGGAGTTCGGGAGGATGACATGGAGGGGGAAGAGCAAGAAGGAGAGGAGCCTTGCTCAAGTTCTTGGAGGAGGCCGAGATCTTGCTCTCCTTCCTACGGGCCAGGCAGAGATGGGGAGAGGGAGTGGGGTTCTAGGGTGGTGAGTGGAGAGCACAGGGGGAAAATGAGTCAGAGGGAAGGCACTGTGGTGGCCTGGGGTTTATAAACCAAAGGGGAGAGGTGTAGGGTGGACAAGGTCCAAGTATGGGCTAGGGCAAGTCCAGGGTTTGCTTCTTGGGTGGCAAGGGCAGTGGAGGGTGTGTCTGGGGCCTGGTATTCGACAAGAGAGGGACAAGGAAGTTGCTGGTTGTAGTCTTTGTCAAGGTTGGTTTAAACAAGTTCCCTCTCTCTCTCACTCAAGAACATGGGACAAGGGGAGAGTGGTGCTACAGTGGCATGCTATAGTGGTGCACGACTAGAGGGGGTGCGAGGTGTGCTGGGCAAGTTTGCAAGGGCTGGTTGGTGGAGGTTGTCATGAGTTTTAAGTATAATTTTCAAGATTTCAAATATTGGCCCATTTGATGATTATGAAGCAAGTCAAGAAAATTACTCTCGATAAGGAGGGGCAAGGGTACTTGTATGAGAATGAGGTCAATACCTAGCCCTAGGAATTGTTCGAGATTTTTCCAAGGTTTAAAAGCCCACTTATTAGTATTTATTCAAAAAGTGCTGAATTGGTTTTTAGAAGATCATTTGATATTCTTGCATTGGACCTAGTTGGTTTTTGGTGTGAGATGTTCTGCAATACAAAGTTACTCTTTGGAGAATTTTCCTGGAATTTATTGAGATAGAAAAGTATTTTTACTGAATTATTTGTTCTTTTTGTCGATTAAGAAAAAGGGCAAAAAGAAATAATAAAGACTATCAAAAATATTTATTTTGATATGGGAAGGTAGGGTATGATGTGTAGTACTCAAATGTGCATATATTTGGCAAGGTGATTTGGAAAAAAAACAAACTTGCCTTTATAGAAAAGGTTTCGAGGATTTTGCCAAGTATGGAATTAAATAGTTTTAGGTTCCAAATAATTATCGAAATTATTTGGAAATGAGTATATCCAAGGTTGATGATGTCAACTTGATGTATCAATCATTGGTAACCTTGGATTTTGCAAAACAAGATGGATTTTTATACCACCTAGACAAGGTTGGATTAGGGAGCTTAGAGTTCACATTGATGCAAGGGCTAGATGTATAGTTATAGCAAGTTGAGTAGATCACCATGGTACAATAATTTAAGCTTGATCATGCTTGAGTCCTCTAGGAATTGATTTCAAACTTTGAATAAAATAAGCCTGCCAAAGCAGATTATCAAATAGCCTTCAAAATCTTGTGGGTTTTTGAAGCACAAGGATCCATTTGGAACAAGTGTAGTTATTGCTAGACCTTTATGAGTACAACACAAACATGTAGAGAGTTGGTCCAAATAAGGTAGGATGAAGGTGTGAGCTTCTAACAAAGTAGGCTAGTTGATTAGATTTGCAGGAATTATTATTTTCTTGCCTGCAATACTATCAAGAACAAGTGGGTTAGAGGATGGTATAGCCAAGGGAAAGAGTGGTCCTTGGTAGTCCTTATGATGTTATACAATATGGTTCAAGTGCATTTACAAAAATGCACCAGGTTTGAGAAGGATAGGCATTCAAAGAAGTGATGTTGAAATAGTTACCAGACTTCGTCAAATTTAGGAGATTTAGGGTTTTTGACTAGAATATGAGTAGGGATGTTTTTGATGGGTTTCAAGGTATCAAAGCATCATCAAGTGGATGATGTTGAAGTGTAGATTGATTAGAATAGATCCATGTTTGATATTGGTCTTTAGTGACTTGGAAACTTCTAGAATGGATCACTTCATAATTGATCTGGTTAAGGGTTTTAGATGATCACCTAGTGGCTAGGGATTAGATCCAGCTTGGGAATCTTGCTTAGGGTTTTGTAATCTTAGTTTAGTTTGATCCGATATGATGAGCTCCTAGGGTACCTCACTTTAGTTCCTAAGCAAACAAGTTAGACAGCTGATCAAGGCAATTCATCTTAACAGATCAAGGCAAGTCATCTTACAAGCAAATCAACTACTACTAGGGTTACCATCAAGCTTAGCTTGAGGTAATTATGGGCATTTTGAAAGGTTGGAGTTTGAATAAGGTAAGAATCCTTGGTATCTCCACCAAGAGAAGAATTCAAAAGCTTTATAAAAAGGTTTTAGAAAAACCTAGAGGTAAGAGTAGTTGAAAGCTATGTCTTGAAAACATAAGGAGCTTATTTCCTATAGATCTCCATAATTTTGTCAATAAAAGCTACTAAAATAGTTAGGGTTGCAAAGGCACCTTCGCTGAGGATTTTGAAATGACAGAATATTTGAGAATATGTAAAACGAGTCAAGATAGTTTTGTTAACTAGCTTTTGTGAATTGATGGTGAGGTAAGGAGTATATCATATGTTATACATTCAGATGCATAAGCGCAAAAAAACAACGAGCAAACACTGCAACACTTAACAAGAAAAGTTTTTGTCCCCCTGATTTTTGCATTCTGGACAACTAATTAGGGTTGCTGCAATTGGGGTGTTACAATTTCATAGTGTTGTCGGTTCATGGTCAAGCTTACCGTGCACGCATCACCTTTCTCCCAGTGGTGGTCGTTGAAGGATGCAAGGAACTCGTACGTAAGCTTGGCATAGGTGTCATGGCTTGTGAAGCAAAGTACTGTTAGCCCGGACTCATTATACATGAGAAACCAATAGGAAAAAAAAATAAGCTTGAGTTCATCCACTAGATCAATGTGACGGTTTCAACCATGGAAATCTGAAAATAAAGCATGGATAGGGAGAGAAACATACCGATCTGTTGATTCCCCCACTCAAACAAATGAAATCCGCGAAGAATTAAGATTTCTAGGTGGATTTTGAGAGGTTTGGAGAGAGAATATGAGAGAAATAATGAGGAGGGGTTAAAGACCTAACAGCCTCGGTGCGATTTTGTGGTCGCACAAAACTATATGACCGGAACTATACGGGCAGGTGATGTGTTCCGCCCGTATAGTTGTAGCGGCGCCGCCAACTAGGGTTTCTTTATGCAGGAAACGGCTATACGGACGCAACTATACGGCCAGATCGCAATGATCCCGTCGTATAGTTGGTTGTTAAACCGTCTGTCCCTCAAGATAAATTTCTAAAACTAGCATCGATATCTATACGACCGGAATTATATGGCCGAAATTTTTATTCCTGCCGTATAATTGGTCCTTAAACTCTCAGTACCTTTGGATAAATTTCTAGGAGAGGCATCGATATCTATACGATCGGAGCTATATGGCCGGATTTTTTATTCCCGCCGGATAGTTGGTCGTTAAACTTTCCGTACTTTTTAGAATATTTTATACGAAGGCATCGATATCTATACGACCGGAGCTATATGGCCGGAATTTTTATTCCCGCTGTATAGTAGGTCGTTAAATTCTCTGTCTTCGAAGAAAATGTATTGATGGCAAAAGATATCTATACGACCGGAGCTATATGGCCGGAATTTTTATTCCCGTCGTTTAGTTGGTCGTTAAGCCATCAGTAGTCATCAAAAAATTCTATTTCTTCGAGAACACCTTCTTATCCAAAAACTTGGCGAAAGACCTAATTTTTGAAAGAAATTAATAGTAGAAATTGTCGACCAGAATTAGCATATTAAGAGCAAATTTTAGGTTCTGTAGATGAAAAACTCAAACTTTTATTTTTATTTTTATTCTATGCTAATTCAATCGGTGTTTCTACTACTTTTTGACAGCTGCATCTTTAGGGGCGCGCTTCTGCAAGAATGTCTGTGAAAAAGTTGTAGGAATCTATTTTATTGACTAGATGGGGTGACTCCCCTTAAGCAGTTTATTACGAATGGTTGAGTAACTCAACCTCTTCTCTATGCGCAAATTCTTACCTTGGGTTATCCCTTATCAAAGGCAGTTACCACATGAACTCGTTTTGTCGGTGGAATATATATATCTCCTTCTTCTAGCTTATTTGCAAAATATGAGATGATTTCAGTATCATAAACATTGAAGATTATCTTTCCTTCAGCACAATCAATTGATGCCCCTGCAGTACTGAGGAAAGGTCTTCTAATTATTATGGATAATTTTTCATCTTCAGGCATCTCAAGAATAATAAAATCAGTGGGAATAACATGGTCATCTATTCTAAGTAGAACATCCTCAATCATACCAACGGGTTGTTTAGTGGATTTTTCAACCATCTGTAAAGTGATAGTAGTAGGATAATACTCCCGTAATCCTAACCTTGTATAGAGGGAGTATGGCATTACACGAACTCCTGCTCCTAGATCACACAAGGCATTGTGAATATCAGTTTTACCTATTGTCCATGAAATAGTTGGTATTCCGGGATCTCTAGACTTATACAATAGCTTCCCATTAGCAGGATAACTAGTTACCATGACAACAGTTTCAGTTATTTCTTTCTTTCTACTAAGAATGTCACGGAGAAATTTAGAATAGGTAGGAACTTTGATTGCATCCGCAAACGGAATTTCCAGACGTAAGTGCCTTTGTAAAAGAAATATAAATTACCTGATCTGGTGCTTTCTTTTTAGATCTGGATAAGGAAGCTTTTTCTCACGTGACTTACTCTTGTATATTACCTTAAGTGAATCACCCATGATTTATCGAACTCAGGGAGGAAGTGGTCAAAGGTATCCCTCTCAAGCAACCCTGCAATCAAGATACAAGAAGTCTCTTGTGTCCCCAACACACCCAATACACTTGTCAGGTGTATAGGTGCACTAGTTCGGCGAGGAGATAGTGAAATACAAATAATATGGATGATTATAAGTGGTAACTGCAATCTGAATTAATAGTGGTAGCAAGCAAACATGTAACAGAACTGATTGTAAACAGTGTTTCCATTCATAGAAACAAGGCCTAGGGATCATACTTTCACTAGTGGACACTCTCATATACTTCTCTTTATGATGCTACCCTGAACTACTCTCTGGTTGGACGATGTAGGGCTATAATAGCACACCTTAAAGTTCACAGTCCCCATTTAGATAACCCCTCACTATCACCTTGAGCGCTAGATGGTTCCAACAAACACCACAATGTCATAGAGACATCAAACTCAAATTATACTCATGACAAGTATTTATGTAATCTTAGCCAAAATGCCACACGGTGTGCACACTGTCAACTTCACACACGTGGGGATAAGCAGAGATTCATTAAAGCACTTGAGTAGTAGAATAGATCTATAGATTACAAAGCTCATGATCTCATAAGATCACGCATAGAGAGAGAGATGAACACATAGCTACCGATAGAACCCTTAGCCTCGAGAGAGAACTACTCCCTCCTCATCATGGGAATCAGCAATGGCGATGGAGATGGCGGTGGAGTCGATGGATATTGCCCCGAGGGCACTTCCCCGTCCCGGCAGGGTGCCGGAACAGAGACTTCTGTCCCCTGAATCTCCTCTTTGGTGGTGGCGGTGCTGCGGAACTTTTCGTGGATTTCTGATCTTGTACTTAGGGTTTTCGTCCTGGGAGGCTTTTATAGGAAAAAGGGCAAGGTCGGTGGAGGCCTGAGGGGCCCACACCACCTGGTGGCATGGCCAGGGGTACCCGCGCCACCACAGGGTGTGGCCAGCCCCTGGCCCTCCTTCGGTTGCCCTCCGGACTCCGTGTTCCTTCTGGTAAAATATTGACTTTGGCTTTTGTCCCATCCAATTCCGAGAATATTTCCTTACTAGCTTTTCTAAACCAAAAATAGTAGAAAACATGCAACTGGCACTGTGGCATCTTGTAAATAGGTTAGTTCCAGAAAATTTATAAAAATACCTCAAAGTATGAACAAAACATAAGAAAGTAGATACTAAACAAGCATGGAACATCAAAAATTATAGATACGTTTACGATGTATCAATGAGCAATCAAACAAAGTGTTTTTTAGAATTTCAGCAAATATAAACTAGGCAGGTCATATAAGCAAATATATATATGGAAACAGTGGTATTTCTTGGAATGCAAGAGACATACGGTGACTCAGAATTTGCCGTGAGCTACACAATGTCATGCAGTTTCTGTCATAGCTAAGAATTAACTAGATAGAAATATGGCATCATAAGAGAACTTCTAGAGCAGGAATGCAAACCACGAATGAACTACATAGCAGAGGACAATTATGCCATTACTTTGGACGAACCAGCACCAGATAAGGAAATAATGGCGTCGCTTGTGAACCTGTAGAAGTGGCTATGCACACCATCATGTTCATTGTTCCATTCTAGGCTCTATGCAAGCAAAAGAAAATAGTTAGTGTTGCAGCTTTTGAAGACCGAGATGGCAACAATAGAATTATAATCGAATTAGTATGAAGATTCTAAATGGGTACTACCGGATAGCATAACTATGCCAAGGAGGAAACAATAACAGGAACTTATCTTAGGACGAACCAGACAGATTCAGTAACTGTGGGGCAGGGAATCCAAACTAATATTTTCCACTGATTTTACATTTTGCAAGAAGTACACGATAGTAGGCAATTACTGTTGTTCGGAGTAGCTAAGTACATGTGCATGACTTCAAAATTTGTAGAGCCGCGAATGCAAACCAATATGTCTAGTGACCTACTCCGTAGTATCTAGCACGAAGAATAGGCGTGCGCTTTGACTGGGTGTACAGGATGATTAGAAAAATGTAGTTCACTATGACAGGCTTGAACCTGCTGTACTGCTGACAAAACAAAAAAAGAGTTGGTGATTTGGTTACCATGGTTGGATAGGCTTCTAATCATCATATGTACCGGCGCAGGTTACATCCTTGTCACCCAGGGTGCTTCGGTTGCGCCGGCTATGTCAGGGGGATGACCTCCGGATACCCCAACTGAACAAGAACTACGGCAGTCGGTTCGCATCCGGCTGGCTGAGCGTAGCCTGACGCGAGCAAGTCATACCGACTACTTTACGGTAGCCAGAACCGCGAGGAGCAGCAAGGCACGGAACTGGCTACATCAGCGTAGCCGGACTCAATCAGGAGGACAGAGCGACATGTTGCACAGTGCACGGTACGTTCTGGTACGATGATAAGACTCACAACTACACGGCCATACCGAAGACTTTGCTGGGTGACGCGGGAACAGTGGCTAGATGCTGACGACAGGCTCGCACGGCGTTCACTGTACCCATGAAGATCCTACCGCATGTACCTCGATGGGATGTACGTGTACCGGATACTGTAGATGACTAGCCGGCTGGTGCCCGCCTGTGGGACCCGCCAGCCAGACTGGCTAGTGAGAGCGCTGCCTCTGTTCCTATATAAGGAGAGGCAAGGTTCTCGTAGCAAGGGTTGGTCTAAGTGCATTTAAGGAGGTAGATAAAAGATACAACTCCAGGAGCGATTGTAGCCCGTATACTACTCATAGTCAGATCGGCAGGAGTAGGAGCTTTACCTCACCACAAGGGCTTTGAACCTAGGTACTTCTTGTGTCTCTCTACACTTGCGTGTATCCAATCCCGCCTGCGGACATCATCGAGAGCTTCCTTGCTAGTCCCCACAATGATAGTTGGCTCCCACCATGGGGCGAGATGGCTTCGACCAGAGTCACGTTCCGCACGGGACCCTGCACTTCAGCCGGTGAGCGCGTGGCCTCCGGCATAGTGCTTACGCTCAGCAAGTTTGACTGCATCATCGACAACGCTTCGTGCTTCGCCGGATCCACGTTTCCTGCAAACAGTTCCATCCTGCTTTTCAGCGACCTCCCATCTATGTTGCCACCCTGCCGGAGAGTTTCCCTAGGGAGATTGTCTCCATCACAGAACAGCTGTACCTCGGCAGCGGTGCCTCTGTCGCTCCTCGCAGCGTCGAGATGATGATGGCCGGCTCAAGCTCTCAGCCCGGCCATCCTCGGGAGAAGGGCGCGGACAAGGTCGGAACCTCTGCTCCACCGCGGCCTAGGAACCTGGTGGAGTAGGCCATTGACCGGCTCCTCACACCGGTTAATCTCGGGGATAACCCGGAGGAGGGGGAAGCCAACTTCACCATGAAGAGGCAGCTTCTCTTGCAGGAGGCCATGGAGCTGGCTGCGACCAGGAAGCAAATCGAGGTCACCCGCCGCGAGTACGACCGCGTGCACGGTCACACTTCAGCTACCGCGGAGCCGAGCGGGCGCGGGCAGATACAGCGCAGGGGTGGCGAGCTAGGCGGCCGGATGGACAGGGATGGCGAGCTGGACCTGCCACCTACTCTCATTCGGCCAACCTACAACACACCCATCAAGAACCTGTGCACGACGCGAGCCGCGACAGACGAACTGCTCAACTTGGAGGGCGAGGAGCGAGAATGGCAGCACACCTGGGTGCAGGAACTCCACCTCATCGCGGACGATTAGGCTGATGCGAACCGGCAAATGCAGGAGGACCCCAGCTGCTCCAAGGGAAGCAAGCTGCCTACGAATAGCAAGGGTGCAGCCCGCGAGACCCAGCAGGTGTCCTCCGCTCCGGCTAAGGGCCTTAGCAAGCGCCGCAGCTCTGGCAACAAGGGCCAGCCGCGCCAGGAGAAAATGGTGAACAGCAACCCACCACCTCCCGCTCCACCAACCGGAGCGCCAAGTCCTACCGGTTCCCGTCTCTCGGTCCGGGTAGGAGCGCCCAACCCGGAACGTCTGAATGCCTGCGACCGCATCGAGCTCCTTGCTCAAGCGTGTGTCACGGAAGAGGAAGACTCCACTGGACAGGTTTGTTTCTGACCCCGCATCCGGAACGAGCCGTTTGCGGATAAGTTCACCATGCCTAGGGATACCCCCAAGTATGACAGCAGCATGAAGCTGGAAGATTGGCTGACCGACTATGCCACGACAGTCGGCATCAACCATGGGAACAAGCGCACAACTATGCGCTACGTCCCCCTCATGCTAACCGGGTCAACGAGGACATGGCTCAACAGCCTCGCACCGAATAGCATTAATGCCTGGCCAGATTTTGAGAAGGTGTTCGTCTGCAACTTCAATGGCACATACAAGCATCTGGGCCGCTCGCGCTACCTGGCCTTGTGTGTTCAGGGCGATAGCAAGACATACCGCGAGTACCTCGCCAGGTGGACGGAGCTGCGCAACACCTCCGAGGGCATGTTGGAGAGCCAGGCGATCGTCTTCTTTGCCGAGGGGTGCTGAGAGGGCACCATGCTTCGCCACCGGCTACTGTGTGACGAGCCGAAAACATGGCAGATCTCATGAAGGTTGCGGACCAGTACGCCATGACGGATGTCGCGATGAAGCAACCCCTCCGAGTAAGGGCTGATGGGCGTCCGACTCCTTCGGAGCCGGCTCGCGACCGTCCGAGCAATCCGGCTGGGGAATCCGGATCCTCCAGGCGCCACGGCAATGACAACTGGTTCCACGGGGACCGCCAAGCCGGACAGTAGATGCCTCGCTACCACGCGCGGCAGGTCAACGTTGTGGAGGGCGCGCGCGATGCGCAGGCTAACAACACGAGAAGGCAGAAGCCACGGCTCACCTTCGACCAAATGTTTGATGGCCCGTGCAAGTGTCATAGCGGTCCCTTCAAGCCGGTTACGCATACCACCCGGAAATGCAGCTGGACCCGCCAGCTAAAGGACCAGGGCAACCAGCAAAGCCTACCCCACCCTCTACTGGGGGACCCCCACCACCAGCTAGGAAAGCTGGCAATGATGGCAACGGCGGCAACAACAACTACAACGGCTACCCCCAGCCGCACTCCGCCTACCACATCTTCAAGACGGAGCTGGACGACAAACACAGCCGCAGGCGGCGCTCTAAGGATGTCAACGCCATTGTCTCCCCAGTCCCCCAGTACCTGAACTAGTCGGAGACCCACATCAACTAGAGCCAGGAGGATCAGCCGAATGATCTTCCAAATCCTGGGGGCTACGCCATGGTTCTTGATCCCCTCATCGTCTCCAACGAGCGCACCTTCTGCTTTTCCCGTGTCCTCATCGACGGGGTAGCAGCCTCAACCTGCTTTACTGGTCATTGCTGGAGAAGCTTGGCATCCGCGAGTGCGACCTACGCCCGATAACCACGACGTTCCCTGGCATACTTCTAGGGCCGACTTGTGCTCCACTTGGTAAAATCTAGCTGTTTCTCATCTTCGGGACCGAGGAGAACTTTCGGCGCGAGCCGGTATGGTTCGAGTTGGTGAACCTGTCGAGATCCTACGACGCTCTCCTCGGGTGCCTCGCCCTCGCCAAGTTCATGGTCGTCCCCCATTACGCGTATCTCAAGACAAAGATGCCGGGACCAAACGGCATGATCACTGTCGCCGGCTGCTTTAGGCGGTCGATGGAGTGTGCCTCAGCCGGCTCCAAGCTGGCCGAAGCCCTCATCATAGCCGAAGAGAAGTGCGAGATCATGCGCAATGTGGGAATCTCCCAGCAAGAAATGTCAGCTAGCAGCTAGCTGGCTGGAGAAGCAAATTTCCAGCCGGTAAAGGAGACAAAGAGGATCCTTCTCGACCCCTCCTACCCGACCAAGTTCGTCACCATTGGTGCCAACTTGGACAGCAAATTGGAAGGCGCGTTCGTCGACTTCCTCCGTGAGAATTGGGACATCTTCGCATGGTCGCCCAAGGACATGCCAGGCGTGCCAAGGGAGTTCATCGAGCACTCGCTTCATGTGCGGCCGGATGCCAAGGTGGTCAAGCAGCATCTGTGTCGGTTCATAGAGGAGAAGAGAAAGATTAATGGTGATGAGATCACCTGGCTCCTTGCAGCCGGATTGATTATGGAGTTGTACCACCCGGACTGGCTGGCCAACCCAGTCCTGGTGTTGAAGAAGAACAAGACATGGCGCATGTGTATCGACTACACCAGCCTGAACAGGGTGTGACCGAAAGACCCCTTCGCTTTGCCCCGTATCGATCAAGTGATCGATTCCATGGCCGGATGTGACTTGTTGTCCCTTTTGGATTGTTACTCCGGTTAAAATTACATCCAGCTAAACCCGCATGACCAGATAAAGATATCGTTTATCACCCCGTATGGGGCTTTCTGCTATGTAACCATGCCTTTCGGTCTAAAAAATGCAGGTGCTACATATCAGGGTTGTATGCAGAAATGCTTACACTCGCAGATCAGCCGAAACGTGCATGCCTACATGGACAATGTCGTCATCAAGACAAAGGGGAAGCGCACCCTTCTCAAGGACTTGGGGGAGATGTTCGGCAACCTCCGTCGATACCAGATGAAGCTAAACCCGGAGAAGTGCGTCTTTGGGCTCCCATCCGGCCAGCTACTCGGTTTCCTCATTTCACAACGAGGGATAAAGGCAAACCCGGAGAAGATCGTGGCTATCGAGAGAATGCAGCCGCCCAGGAGCTTTCTTGGAGTCCAGAAGTTTACCGGATGCCTGGCTACCCTAAGCCGTTTCCTCAGCCAGTTGGGGGAGAAGGCACTTCTGCTGTACCTCGCAGGCCAACAACACCTTTGACCTCAAGCGCATGCTATCCATAGCGCCGGTTCTAGCCATGCCAGCTAGCAAGGAGTAAATGTTGCTCTATATAGCAGCCATCAGCCGGGTCATCATCGTCATCCTGGTGGTGGAGGTCCCCGAGGAAGGCAAGGCTCAGAAGGTTCAGCGACTCGTCTACTACCTCATCAAGGTTCTCTCTCTCTCCAAGAAGAACTACCCCACTACCAAAAGATGTCCTACGGTGTGTACCTGGCGTGCAAGAAGCTCAAGCACTACTTCCAGGAGCATCTGATTAAGGTCGTGTGCATGGCACCCCTTCCGGAAATCATCGGCAACAAGGACGCTACTGGTCGAGTCGCCAAATTGGCCAACGAACTTGCCGCCTACTCCTTCCAGTACGAGCCCCGGCTCACGATCAATTCGCAAGCTATAGAGGACTTCCTCATCGACTAGGCCGAGACCCAATACCTCCCACAGGTTCCCGAATCGGACCACTGGAGGATGCAATTCGACGGCTCGAAGATGCTCGGGGTCTTGGGAGCTGGCATCGTCCTCACCTCGCCCAAAGGAGACCGATTGGAGTACATTCTCCAGATCCACTTCAAGGCTTCCAACAACGTTGCCGAGTATGAGGCGCTGGTGCATGGCCTCCGGCTAGCCAGGGAGATGGGCGTCAACCGGATCCTTTTCTTTGGCAATTCGGATCTGGTGGTGGAACAGGTATCCGGAGAATGGGATGCCCGTGATGAAAACATGACTCTCTGCCGGTTCCACGTACAGAAGCTCAGCATCTGCTTCGACGGATGTGAGTTCCTTCACGTCCCTCGCGTCAACAACGAGGCAGCCGATTCGCTCACCCGAATTGGATCGACGAGGCAGGCGATCCCACCATGGGTCTCCTTGGAGCATCTACGCAAGCCCTCCATCAACCCGTCTCCCGAGTCGGATTCCATTATCTAGGCGGGAAGCATTCTGTTGATGGCACAGCAGACGCGGAGCCGGCAGAACCCGTGAAGAAGAAGGCTCACACCAACTCCGACAAGTCCGCACCATTTGGATCACAAGACCCGGGGGCTGCCGTCTCATCAAGCGGCTCGGGGGCTGCCATTCCGGGTACGTCATCTGGATAGCCCCCAAACATCTCTCAGCCGGAAAACAAGAGCATCCTCACTATTCGGGAGATACCATATTGGGCGCAGCCCTTCATGAACTACATCGCCAATGGAAAACTTCCGGATGACGAGGTGGAGGCTAGGAAAATCCGGCGACGCGCACACACGTACACCATCATCAACAAGCAGTTGTACAAGCGCAGCGTATCCGGCATCTTCTTGCGATGTGTCTATGTGGACAAAGGCTACCGGCTACTCAAGGACATCCACCGCCCACCGCCCACCGCCCTTGAGGATGCCGAGCAGCTAGTCCGCGTGTGCAATGGGTGCTAGTGCTTCGGGCAGCTCAGGCACATGCCGGCTATGGTGCTCGAAACTATACCGATCACCTAGCCCTTCGCTGTCTGGGGCCTCAACATGGTTGGTCCCTTCAAGCGGGCACGTGCGGGCATGACCCACCTGCGGGTGGCGGTAGATAAGTTCACAAAGTGGATAGAGGCCAAGCCTATCCGGAAGCTGGACGGGGCGACAGTCGTCACCTTCTTCACCGACATCATTAACCGGTTCGGCTACCCCAACAACATCATCACCGACAATGGCGCGAACTTCGCTAAGGGGCCTTCGACGGTTCTGCAGCAACAAAGGCATCCGGCTGGACCTCGCTTCCGTTGTGCACCCGCAGTCCAATGGGAAAGTCGAAAGAGCAAACGGCCTAGTGCTAGCCGGCATCAAGTCGTGCCTCATCGAGCCCTTAGAGGGGTCACTCGGATGCTGGATTGAGGAACTTCAGGCTGTGCTGTGGAGCCTCCACACCACGCTGAATAGGTCAACCGGCTTCACCCTGTTCTTCCTTGTTTACGGCTCGGAAGCTGTTCTCTTCGTGGACATTGAGTTTGACTCACCGCATAAGCTCCTCTACGACAAAAAAGCCAACCAGGAGGTGTGGAAGGATGGCATGGAGCTCCTCGAGGAGGCCCGTGAGCTGGCGCTGTCCAAATCAGCCTTGTACCAGCAATGCCTGCGCCACTACCATTCGATCTGGACCCCCCCCCCTGTCGCATTCAACGAAGGCGATCTGGTTCTCCGGCTAGTGAAAGACACGACGGGCATGCACAAGTTGTCGCCACCCTGGGAGGGTCACTTCATCATCAGTCGGGCGCTGCACAACAATTCCTACTACCTCATCAACGCGCAGCACCCGCGCAGGAACAAGATGGACAAGTCGGACGAGGAGACAGAGCGCCCCTGGAATGCGGCTCTGCTCCGCCCATTTTACAGCTAGTCACCAGACAATGTATGTATCCGCGAACTCTATGAATCAAAATGCGGACCCCTGCCAGATACCCGGGATCTCCTTTCTAGAAATTTGTGTGTCTTTGTTTCCGGTTCAGTTTTTTCCGGCTCCAGCAACCCCTACCCGAGGGCTCCTTGGCTGGCCCGACCTATCAAATCTGCAAACCGACTGAGTAGTGTGCGACGATGTCAGAGGCCTAGTCTTCGTCTCAGCTACAGACTGCAACCCGGCTATCTGGCTAGCAAGAGAAAAATCTTGAGGAATCCCACATGAAAAACGGGGAGGAGACGCGGCGGGTTGGGAATTCCGTCCTGGTGCCTAGTTTGAGATTATCCGGCTACTGGGCCGCTAGTACCGTGCGCAATGTATTGTTATCTCTCTTCCATTCCGGCTACAGACTGCAACCCGGCTCCCCGGCAAGGACGTAGCGTCAACAACAAAGCGCATGGGAAAGTAACTAAGTGTCCGGAGAACTGCAAGCTAGTTTTGGAAAAACTAAATGCTGTCCTCCGGTTAACAAGCACTATCTTAGCCGACTAACCTATTAACGAGTGGGAATATATATATGTTTGTTTTGTATGACTGCATCGAGTCAGAGTTAAAGAAGAAGGAAGATTCAAAGTCCTTGCCTTCATCAAGCGCTCCGAATCTCGGGGGCTACACCCACTAGGTGCGCTCGTGTGCCCCTAGTGGAATCATTTAGTTTTCGGCCGGCTAAAAGCGTTTAGCCGGCTACTAGTTGTGGGTAGGGACGTCCCTTCAAATAAGGCTTGAAGTAAGTCGAGATGATAAGCATATACAAGTCATGTTGGAGTAACTGGATGTAGAAGCGCCTAGGACGATGCGCCGTGGCATGGTGTCCAACCGATCTAGGGTGTCTTCTCGGTTTGGCAGAACTAGCGACCGACCTAGCAGCACTTGCCCTTGCCAAGGCCTCCACTCTCCTGCCCGATAGCTTCAACTCCCTTGGTATGATGGGGAGAGCATCTTCATAGCCACCTGGAGCTGGAGCAGTCCGGTCAAGAATGTAGTCTAAGTTCGGCATTACAACTAGGTCGTCCTACATGAAAATTACCATTGCGTCAATCCTTTAGCATTACCAAAAACCCACAATGCATTGTATAAATTGACTAAAGATCACAATGAGTCATTGCACCATCAAAATTACCTAAACAACACATGGTATCAGGTAAATTAAATTGCCTACACAGCACAATTCATCATCAGAATGACCTAACCCGATGGGTCCTCAAAATTATTTGAATAGCTACTAGAAGGCATAATATTTAATTAGATTGATTAAACAGCACAATGCATAATCTGAATGGCTAAAACAACACAATGCATTGTCTGGATAGACAAAACAACATATATGCAGTGCATCATCAAAAATACCAAAATAGCAAAAGCTATCATGTAATTAAATTTAATAAACAGTGTCTTCACAATCAAAATTACCTAAACTGATGGGTCATTGAAATAATCTGAATAGCTAGAAGGCATATCATTTAATCCTAAATAGCAGAACGTATATCAAAATGGATTAAACAACATAGTGAGGAGACAGGACACAATGCATCATACAAAAAATACCAAAACAGCACAACGCGTCATGGAAAATTTATAATAGCACAATGCATCATCTATGTACCAAAACAGAACCCTACATCATCGTCATCAATAATATTCCATAACTAAGCAGAACAACGCAAAAGACAAATATAGATACATTCAAATCTAGGCCAAGTCAAGTCAGTTATTATTGGATGGAGGGAGTATAAAGAACATCACAAAAGAGAATTATCAAGAATTTGAAATACAACTAAGCAGTTCAACAAAGGACCTGCATTACACATTGCAAAAATCTGACTAGATGCAAGTTGCATTTGGGTTAAAGCCCCAATCCTCTAGATCTAACCTCGTTGCAGTTGGGGGGCACAAACTTGCATATGGCTCGATGGGTTGAGCAGATGAACAAGGCGCCACTGACGACGAACCAACCAAATACACCGAACAAGCACATAAAATCGCTGATGAAGGAGGGGCCACCGATAGGGGTTTACACTCTGAAATTTGGCACATTGGGAATGAGAGTCCAACCTACAGACGAAAAGGACGCGTCCGCCATTGCACGAGCATTCGTTCCCAACAAAAGCGGCGCCAGAGGCTTGGACGACCACTTGGCGGGCGACCAGGGTTTTGGCGCGACCAGCCAAAACCCTAAGGGCGATGGACGCCTCACCTTGGGCATGACACGCACACACACGAAAGGCGAGTGACACTCTAGAGAGGGCACTAATGCCATCGGAATCGAACAAGCCACCTGCAGCTGTGAAGCAGAGCTTGATGAGGACCCTAGCTCAACCACAGACAAAGGTTTTTGCATTAGTTTCATCGAGGCAATGGCTGGGTTAACGACTGAGAGTTGTGAGGTGATTGCGGGAATGTGATAGCGAGAGAGGGAATGGTGGGGGAGGAGTTAGAGAATGGGAGTGGATAACCCTCTATCCGCTTTAGTAGTACCATACTACAAAACAAACTACATTTCACATATCATCACTTTTTGATGAACTAGTTCATTTCTTTGAACCGACTAAAATAGTGGGTACCCTTTAGGTTTCAAACTTCCATCTGGTACCTGTTTTGCTATTAGTAAGTACAGTACAATACTTTGTATTACCCTCCATCCCAAAATATAAGGAGCCTAAGGATTAGTCAAAAGTCAACATTTTTTAAGTTTGACCATGATTATACACACACAATATAAAAATTTATAATACTAAATTAATATCAATAGATTCACCATAAAGTATATTTTCTTAATATGCCCATTCAATATTGTAGATGTAGATATTTTTTGTAGATATTTGTGTCAAAGTTAGTAAGGTTTGACTTTTGACCAATCCTTAGACGCCTTATATTTTGGGACAGAGGGAGTAGTATAAAACATTTTTTAGATAGAGGAAATTGCACGATCCACCATCTTTTCATTGCACTATTGCACAAAGCACTTGGTGGACATCATTTTTGGACATTTTAACATTTTTTTGGCCTAATATGCACAAATTTTGCCAGTTAGTCCTGTAATGACCGATTTAACCTCATTAGTAGGAAGACTGACAAGTGGTCCCCGAATGCCATTGCTCCCATTCACACACAAAGATTCGAATGATGCTAAAAACTGGATACTAAAGATATTTATCACCCATAATACTTTTTGTATGAATGTAGCTAGCATGTAAGAGACTTATTTCATTTGAAATGTCAATGTTTACACAACGGTACCAACATAACAGTCCGTCGCACATTGAATTTGGGAAGGCTTTATTTGGTCGTAATAAACTTGTTTTTGAACATAACTTGTTTGTACATAAGATTTGACGTTTCATTCACATATCCAAATGTCCATCGAAGAATTTCTTCTAATGTTTAGGACTAACGATATATGTCTATTTATTACACCTCACTCAAAAAAACACACCGATTTATCATAAACTTAAAGTAGATTATTATTTTCCCGGGATTTATTTTCCTGAGAGCAACCACGATGAATATGCCTCGGAATGCCATAAGCCTAGTTTCCAAACAAAGTTTATACATGTTTCACTTATGATGACGATCTTTTTTTAGTTCTCAAGGTTTCCTAGCAAAATTCACATTATTAAACTAATTTAAGATGATTTATCAATGTTAGATAAAATTTGAACTATGAGTAAGTAGTAGATTGCTCTTAAAGTTATACAAGTATATTTTGAAGGTACCCACACCTAGACTGTCAATATATCGGAAACCAATGAATTTGTTGGATTAAACTTCTAGCTAAGCATTTGCATGTACAAAATTTGTCTTTTATTTGAAAACAATAAAAAAACATTGCACGGTGACCTCTGACTTGTCCTACTTACTATGAAAAATGATTATTATCAAGAGAGTTCGCATATAAAAAACAATGTAATTGAAAATATGGCCTATCATCTATGAACATATCCTTAGGCTTCAGATCGAAAAACAAGCTAAATGGCCTTATATATGTACAACATACTTTATGGTAATGTTCCCATAATTGGTAGATGAGTGCATCTTGGCATGGTGAACAATAATGCTACCAGAATTGGGAGTTTCCAAAATTTAGGAATAAAAAATCATTTTCAATTTTGAACTACAAGTAAACATGATAGAATTCTCTTAAAAAGTTACAAACATCCTTTGAGTCTTTTATGAGTTCCAACTTATAGGAACAATGAAAAATGGTGGCAACCACAGGTCCCAACTTATGGGAACAATGAAATTGAAAGCGACAAGATTTTCTGTAAGAAAGTACGAAGAAAAATGGCTCAGAGTACGACAACAACAACCCTAGTTTTCAGACAAAACGTGGACCTTGATACACTTACGATTGATTACCAAGTTTTATGAGTTCTCAAGCTTCACAACCAACTGTTTTCCTTGCTTAATTTTAGGGTGCTTCATGCTAAATGTATGGACATCGATGTAATTTTACCTTTTTAGGTCCTTGATGTAAAATGTACTTCCACCATCCGTGTAAAATTCGAACCTAGAAGAAAGTGGTAAAATTTAAACGTATTTAAGATTATTAGTTGTTAATTAGTATGAACATTCTTGGAGTTTCAAGCCGAACGACTAAGGTCATGGCCATATCAGCATCACACTTTATGCTGGTGATGATCCCATATCCAAGAATTTGCATGCCACCAAATTTGGCCATATATTTTGAAAACAAACGAATTGGAAGTAGCGGTATGAAGAGTATGGCTTGATCAGATGGTCTCTCGAGAATGAGCCAAACCTGACTGTTTTATTTCTTTGCTTAATTTTGGGGTAGTTCATGCTAAATGTAAGGACCTCGATGTAATTTCCCCCCTTTTAAGGTCCTTGATGTAAATTATACTCCCACCATCCGTGTAAAATTCGAACTTAAAAGCAAGTGGTAAAATTTTAAACATATTTAACATTATTAGTTGTCGATGAGTATGAACATTCTTAGGTTTCAAGACGAACGACCAAGGTCATGGCCATATCCAAGAATTTGCATGCCGCCAAATTTGGCCATATTTGGAAAACAAACAAAGAGGAAGTAGTATGAAGATTATGGCTCTATCAGCTTCTCTCACGAGAATGAGCTAATCATGACTGTTTCCTTGCTTAATTTTAGGGTGCTTTGTGCTAAATGGATGGACCTCATTGTAATTTTACCTTTTTAAAAGTACTTAAGATTATTTGTTGTCGATGGGTATGAACATTCTTAGATTTCAAGACGAACGACCAAGGTCATGGCCATAGCTACATCGTACTTTATGCTGATGATGATCACATATCCTAGGATTTTCATGCCGCCAAATTTGGCCATATTTTGAAAATAAACAAAGAGGAAGTAGTATGAACAGTATGGCTCGACTAGCTTCTCTCTCGAGAAGGAGCCAAACATGACTGTTTTTCCTACTTAGTTTTAGAGTGCTTTGTGCTAAAAGTATGGACTCGATGTAATTTTACCCCTTTTTAGGTCCTTGCTGTAAAATGTACTCCCACCGTCCATGTAAAATTTCAAGATAAAAGCAAGTGGTAAAATTTAAACGTATTTAGGCTTGGTTGTGTGAATGAGTATGAACAATCTTCTATTCGAAGCCGAACGACCAAGGTCATGGCCATATCGATCTACATCATACTTTATATCGATGATTCATGATCGCATATCCAAGAATTTGCATGCCTCCAAATTGGCCATATTTTGAAAACAAACGAAGAGGAAGTAGTATGAAGAGTATGGCTCGACCAGCTGCTCTCTCTCTCAAGACAGAGCCGAACCGGACTGTTTTCCTTGCTTAATTTTATGGTGCTTCGTGCTAAATGTATGGACCTCGATGTAATTTTACCTTTTTAAAATGTATTTAATATTATTAGTTGTCGATGAGTATGAACATTCTTGGATTGCAAGACGAATGACCAAGGTCATGGCCATATCCACGTCACACTTTATGCTGATGATGATCACAAATCCAAGAATTTTCATGCCACCAAATTTGGCCATATTTTTAAAACAAATAAAGAGGAAGTAGTATAAAGAGTATGGCTCAATCAGCTTCTCTCTCAAGAAGGATCCAAACATGACAGTTTTCCCTGCTTAATTTTAGGGGTCTTCGTACTAAAATTATGGACCTCGATGTAATTTTATCCCTTTTAGGTCCTTGTTGTAAAATTTACTCCCACCGTCAATGTAAAATTCGAAGATAAAAGCATGTGGTAAAATTCAGCTGATTTTTTTAAATAATACGTTTTTTAATAATTTCCACGAATAATACACGAATTGAAAGATTTGCAATTCTAGCATGGTGTCGGCAGTTTAATAGCCGACCAGTCCTTATCGGCTTTTGAATAGCCGACTAGTCCCTGTCTGCTTTTGAAAAGCCGACAGGTTATAGGGCAATGTGAAGAATATGGGGACTAGTTAGCTTTTCAAAAGAAGACAAGGACTAGTTAGCTTTTCAAAAATAGATAGGGACTAGTCGGCTATTTAAAAGCCGATAAGGACTGGTCAGATTTTCAAATGCCGACACCGTGCTAGAATTGTAAATCTTTCAATTCGTGTATTATTCATGAAAATTATTAAAAAATGTAGTATTTAAAAAAAATAAGCTAAAATTCAAACGTATTTAAGCGTAGTTGTGAATGAGTATGAACAATCTTGGATTTCAAGCCAAACGACCAAGGTCATGGCCATATCTACATCATACTTTATATCGATGATTCATGATCCCATATCCAAGAATTTGCATGCCGTCAAATTGGGTCATATTTGGAAAATAAAAAAAGAGGGAGTAGTATGAAGAGTATGGCTCGATCAACTTTTATCTCGAGAATGAGCAAAACATGACTTTTCTCTTTTTAATTTTAGGGTGCTTCGTGCTAAATGTATGGACCTCAATGTAATTTTACCTTTTTTAGGTCCTTGATGTAAAATGTACCTCCATCGTCCGTACGTGTAAAATTCATACCTAAAAGAAAGTGGTAAAATTTAAATGTATTTAAGTTTATTAGTATGATCCCATGTCCAATAATTTGCATGCCACCAAATTTGGCCATATATTTAAAAAAAATGAAGAGAAAGTAGTATGAAGAGTATGGCTCGATCAGCTGCTCTCTTGAGAAGGAGCTGCACCCGACTATTTCCATTGCTTAATTTTAGGGGGCTTCGTGCTAAATGTAAGGACCTTTATTTTTTTCATTTTTAGGTCCTTGATGTAAAATTGTACTCCCACCGTCCGTGATGGTGCCATATTTGGGCGTAAAATCGGTGTGAATCATGGCATGGTAACAATGTTGCCACTCGGAGTTTCCGACCATGAGTAAAGGAAAAAATCAATTTTCCAAGTGAGAGGAGTGTATTTTCTATAAAGCAAGGAGGAAGAATATGTATTCCTGTAGAAAAGAAACAGAGAAAGAAGAGAAACTTTGGGCACAGAGGAAGCAGCTCGAGAGAGCAGCGAAGAGGAGGAGTTGAAGGCGGTGCGATATGAGAGCAAAGCTGTGATGGCTTCCTGACACGAGCTACAGGGTACAACCACCTAGTAGTACTAGTAGTACGGAACTAGTACTAGTAAATTTCAGGATCTTTACTATATACTACTATATGCATGCAAAACAAATTGTGTTTTCTCTCTCCTTCAGTGCCTCATCACCATCCCCACACCCTGACTAGGTGATCTCTCCCTCGTCCAAAACGTGGCGCTGGGCAGATGTGTCGACATGCCTTGTCGTCAGCTCTGTGTCAGTATCAGGCGTGCTATGTAGAAGGAACCATTTTGGGGCTTAGCGACAAAAGGGACAACACTCATACTATTATTAGAGTCAAAGTTTAAAATTTCGTAATTTCGAAATTTTCACTTCCTTCCCAAACATCCAGAGGGAAGGTTATTCAAAAGATTCAAAAGATAGTGGCGCACAAGGGATTATTTATACTGTCTAGTGTCTGCAGTACGTCCCATCGCATTCGAGGCACTTCATTATGATCTGAACAGCTTTACCACTACTTTGTAGTACTCCATTATTATTCCATTTCACACACTGCGAAGAGGAAGCCACCAAGCACACCCGCAGCACGCTGGATCAAAAGTACAGTAGGAGTAGTACAAAGGGTATGGCTCGAACGCTCGCTCGAGAAGGACCCGCACCCGACTGCTTTTCATTGCTTCAGTTTAGCGCCCTTTGTGCTAAATGTATGGACCTCTATGCAATTTTCTATTTTTTGAGGTCTTCGATGTAAACTGTACTCCCACTGACCTTCTCAAATTTTTACTAAACGTAAGCGCGATAGGTTGCTCTTAAAATTTTTGAAAAATCTTTGAAGCTAAGCAGGAATTCGGTACATCGAAAAACCACCGAAAGTTCTGAAAAATTCATGTTCTTGCTATGCATCTGCATCCCGAAAAAGTTGACAGGGTTTTCATAACATTTAAAAAAAAGAATAAGAAGTATAATATTTTTTGTGGGATCATGTTACGTGTATCCAAAAAAAGAGTTATAAAAGTATAAAACAAACATTATTAATTATTCTTTTGTTTCGATAATACTTTATGTTAATGAAATTAGATCAAACTTGAACTACAAGAAATAAATTGTAGGTTGCTTTGAAAGTTTTATGAAAAAAGCTTTTGGAGGTACCCATCGAGCAGTTAATTAATATATTAGAAACCACACAGAGTTTTGACGAGTGGTTCGAATTCTAGCTAAGATTTTGCATCATGAAAATTTTGAACACCTTTTGAAAATGATCACATGAAACAGGGAGAGAGGGGAAATGGTTTTTCTATTCTCTAGGGGCAACCCACAAGCTTGACGTTCACCTTATTAGGCTTAAAGATACAAACTCTATTTTTTCCACAATGTATATGGTGATCCTTAGCAGATGCCACATACTGGGCCTTAAGGTGTGGTTTTGTACACATTGTCGATGCCACTTATTAGGGAAAAAGCAAATAGTACTCCCTCAATCCAAATTAGTGTTCTCACATTTTTCTAAATTCAGATGTATCTAGTCATGTTTTAGTGCTAGATACCTTTGAATCTAGACAAATCTGACGACATTAATTTGGATCGGAGGGAGTAGGATATTAGTACTTTTTTTTGAGAAAAGTATATTAGTACTAGTACACTAGTATAGTACTAGTACTCATTTCTTTGCTCAGACATATGCTCACCTCTATCCACGCGATGTACATGCTGAGAGAATAAAACGTATGCAGGATAAAAGAGGGCTGTAGCGAAGAGGAGTTGAAGGCGGTTCGATGTCAGAGGAAAGTTATGATGGGTTCCTGACACGAGGTACTCCTGGAGCCACTCTACTAGTAGTAAATTTCAAGACCTATGCACGCAAAATAAATTGTATGTTTCCTCTCTCCTTTGCTGCCTCTCACCATCCATCCTCCCTCTATTCTACCCTTTCCACTCATGCACCGGCCCCACTGATCTCTCCCTAGTCCACAACGTGGTGCTGCGCACGTGTGCCTTGGTACGGCGGATCTATGTCTCTAGCGTGTTCATCAGCCGCGTTGGTATGGAGTAGGGACGGGGAGTACATAGGAAGGAAACCACTTTGGTCCTTGGCTGGAAAAAAATCAATCTTTTCCGGTTTTCAAAATGTTCACTTGCTTCCCAAACATCGGGAGGGAAGCTTAATCAAAAGATCGACCATTCGTAGTACTTTTTATCTTATCTTTATCTTTTATTATCTCTTACAATACCATACCATACCACTATATAGTGTATGGATAACTTCGAACATTGACCGTTGGATCAAGACCGGCAAATCCAAACAGTGTCGTCAGTGTGATTTTCCAACTATATCAGGAAAGAATATTCAATTTTTCTCAATTTTACGAGTGAATGACAAGCGAGGTTGTGCTTTTCCGTTTAGGAATGTCCAAAGAATATTGGATCTTAATGCCAGAAGCCAAGTTTACCAACATGTTGTACCAATGATTCCCATGTTTTATTTATGAGTTTCTAAACTTCCTAGCTAACTCTGCCTATTTGACCGAATGACTTTATGTCAATTTATAGAAATTAGGTCAAATTAAAACTACAAGTAAATTATAGGTTGCTTTCAAAGTCTTACGAAAAATCTTTTGGAGGTACCCATCGAGGGGTCACAATTAATATATCATAAAATGCCACGAGTTTTGATGATAGGTTCAACTTCTTGCTAAGATTTTTCATCTTGACAATTTAAAGAAATTAGGTTAAACTTGAGCTACAAGTAAGCGCGATAGATTGCTCTTGAATTAAATGTATTTTCAGAGGTAGATGGGTGCATCTCCTTGTAGTAAACAATGTCGTCAGTGTGAGTTTCCAACTATCAGGACATGAAATTCTCAGTTTTCCGAGTGATGATGAGATGGTTCTTTTCCATAAAGAAAGGTCGAACAATATGGATCTCAATGCCATAAGCCAGGCTTCTAGACATATTAAGTGGACCAACGTGTTTTACTTACGATTCCCATATGTTTTTTGAGTTTTCGAACTCCCTAGCTAATTAACTCTACCCACTTGAATGACGACATTCCGATTTATCGAAATTAGTTCAAACTTTAACTATAAATAAATTGCAGGTTGCTCTGAAAATTTTACGAAAACGCTTTTGGAGGTACTGTACCAATTGGGGGGAGGTCACAATCAATATATGAGAAACAACCAAGAGTTATTACAACAGGTTTGACTTCATGCTAAGATTTTGCATCTCATGACACTATTTAACGAAATTGGGTCAAACTTGAGCTACAAGTAAGCGCGATAGATTGCTGTTGAAATATATGACTTTTCATACAGGTAGATGGGTGCATTTTATTGTAGCAAATAGTGTCGTCGGTGTGATTTTCCAACTATATAAGGAAAGAACATTCAATTATTCTCAATTTTCCGAGTGCTGACGAGCGAGGTTGTTCTTTTTGTAAAGAAATGTCCGAATAATATTGGATATGAATGCCAGAAGCCAAGTTTGTCAACATGTTGTACCAATGATTCCCCTCTTTTATTTATGAGTTTTCAAACTTCCTAGCTAACTCTACCCATTTAACCAAATGACTTTATGTCAATTTATCGAAATTAGGTCAAATTTGAAACTACGAGTAAATCGTAGGTTGCTTTGAAAGTTTTACGAAATATCTTTTGGAGGTACCCATCGAGGGGTCACAATTAATATATCATAAAACACCGAGAGTTTTGACGACAGGTTCAACTTCTTGCTAAGATTTTGCATCTTGACAATTTAATGAAATTAGGTCAAACTTGAGCTACAAGTAAGTGCGATAGATTGCTCTTGAATTAAATGTATTTTCAGAGGTAGATTGGTGCATATTGTTGCATTAAACAATACCGTTAGTGTGAGTTTCCAACTATTAGGAACGAACATTCAATTCTACATTTTCTCAGTGAAGACGAGCGAGGTTAGTTGTTCTTTAATTTTCTATAAAGAGAAGTCCAAAGAATATTGGATGTGGATACCACAAGCCAAGTTGACAGACAAATATAGTGGATCGACAACATGTTGTACTTGTGATTCCCATGTTTTATGAGTTTTCAAGCTTCCTAGCTAACCCCGCCCATTTGAATGACTTTATATCGATATCTCGGAATTAGGTCAAATTTGAAACTACAAGTAAATTGTATGTTTTCCTTTGATAGATTTACGGAAAAGCTTTTGGAGGTACCCATCGAGGAGTCAAATTAATATATCATAAACTAGCGAGAGTTTCAACGATAGGTTAACTTCTTGCTAAGACTTTGCATCTTGAAAATTTAACGAAATTAGGTCAAACTTGAGATAGCTACAAGTAAACGCCATAGATTGCTATTGAATTAAATGTTTTTTCATAGGTAGATCATTGGTGCATCTTCTTATGGTAAACAGTGTCTTCAGTGTGAGTTTCCAACTATCAAGAAAGAACATTCAATTCTACATTTTCTGAGTGAAGAATACAAGCGAGGTTGTTCTTTTTTCCTAAAGAAAAGTCCAAAGAATATTGGATCTGAATGCCACAAACCAAGTTTACATATCTATATATTGGAACAACATGTTGTACCAACGATTCCCATGTTTTATGAGTTTTGAAACTTCCCAGCTAACTATGTCCATTAGAATGACTTTATGTCGATTTATCAAAATTAGGTCAAATTTGAAACTACAAGTACTAGTAAATTACATGTTCCCTGGACGTGAGACTCAAATAATAGACATCTGGCATAACATCAGAAACCACAGAGAGTTATGACGACAGGTTCATCTTCTTGCTAAGATTTTGCGTCTTGACAGTTTAATGAAATTAGGTCAAACTTGAGCTACAACTAAGTGCGATAGATTGCTCTTGAATTTAATGAAATTACGTCAAACTTGAACTACAAGAAATAAATTGTAGGTTGCTTTGAAAGTTTTATGAAAAAGCTTTTGGAGGTAGCCATCGAGCAGTTAATTCATATATCAGAAACCGCAGAGAGTTTTGACGAGTGGTTCGACTTCTAGCTAAGATTTTGCATCATGAAAATTTTGAACACCTTTTGAAAACGATCACATGAAATAGGGAGAGAGGGGAAATTATTTTTCTATTCTCTATGGGAAACCCACAAGATTGAGGTACACCTTATTAGGCTTAAAGATACAAACTCTATTTTATGCATAATGTATATGGTGAACCTTAGTGGATGCCAAATACGAGGCCTTAAGATGTGATTTTGTACACATTGCTGATTGATGTCTACGCACTTCTATTCTTGTAGACAGTTGTTAGGCCTCCAAGTGCAGATGTTTGTAGAACCGCAACAAGTTTTCCCTTAAGTGGATCACCCAAGGTTTATCGAACTCTACGAGTAAGTGGTCAAAGGTATTCCCTCTCACGCAATCCTGCAATCAAGATACAAGAAGTCTCTTGTGTCCGCAACACACCCAATACACTTGTCAGGTGTATAGGTGCACTAGTTCGGCGAAGAGATAGTGAAATACAAGTGGTATAGATATAATACAACGGTGCTAGATAATAGCTTGATGGCGTGGAAGAGACTAAAGGCAAACTGAAATAAAGATGGAAGCAAGCAAACATGTAACAGATCTAGTTGCAAACGGTATTTCAATGCTTAGAAACAAGGCCTAGGGATCATACTTTCACTAGTGAATACTCTCATATAAATATCTTCCCTTTGTGATACTACTCTCCGGTTGGACACTCTAATCCATGGTAGGGCTATAACAACACACCTCAAAATAAGCCTTTCCCATCTAGATAACCCCACGCTGTCACCTTGAGTACTAGATGGTTCCAACAAACACCACAATTTCATAAAGACATCCAACTCCAAATATAACTCATAACAAGTATTTGTAATCTCTAGCCTAAGTGCCAGCATCGTGTGCATGCTGTCACTTTAAAACACATGGGGAGAGCAGAGATCTATTAAAACACTTGAGTAGCCAGGTAGATCTACTTGATTACAAAGCTCATGATCACAATATGATCATGCATAGAGAGAGATGAACATATAGCTACCGGTAGAACCCTTAGCCTCGAGGAGGAACTACTCCCTCATCGTCATGGGAATCAGCAACGGCGATGGAGATGGTGGTGGAGATCGATGGATATGGCTTCGGGGGCACTTCCCTGTCCCGGCAGAGTGCCGGAACAGAGACTTTCTGTCCCCTGAATCTCTCCTTCGGTGGCGGCAGCACAGCGGAATTTTTCGTGGATTTCTGATTGACGACTTAGGGTTTTTGTATCGGGAGGACTTTCTAGGCGAAGGAGGCAAGGTCGGTGGCTGGCCAAGGGGCCCACACCATGCCCTGGCGCGGCCAGGGGGACCCGTGCCTAGGGGTGGTGGGGCCACCCTGTGGCCCCTCTCCGTCTCGTCTTCTGGCTCCGTGAGTCTTCTGATAAAATATCTAATTTGGCTTTTGTCCGGTCCAATTCTGAGAATATTCATTTTCTAACTTTCCTGGAACCAAAAACAGCAGAAAACAGGCAATTTGCACTATGGCATCTTGTTAATAGGTTAGTCCCAGAAAGTGTATAAAAGTACTCCAAAGTGTGGACAAAACATAAGAAAGTAGATATACACCAAGCATGGAACATCAAAAAATTTGGATACGTTAGCAACGTATCAACATCCCCAAGCTTAACTCCTACTCGTCATCGAGTAGGTAAGTGATAAGAAGAAAGAATAATTTTTGAGGTGACATGCACCATCATAAACTTGATCAAAGTATTTGTAAAACATTCAAAGTTGGGATCATAGTACTTCAATCATAACATGAAAGATAAAGTTCTAGCAATAAAACAAAGCAACTATGTTGCAACATGAAAAGGCACAAACAAAAGATTCATGAATAACAATGCTTTGCAAGACGTTTGTTTGTTTCACATAAAGAAAACGTAGCATAGTGGCATTCAGCTTGTCCCTCATAGAGTAGCAAAACATAAATGCATAGGACACCTTCAAAGTTCATAAGAGTGACTAGATACAAATAATTTAAAACAAGCAATATCAAGTTATGCATCAATCAACAAGTCTTGGGACAATGCACATAGAACTAAGAATGGCCACTATGCTCTCAAAGTAGGTGCATAAAGATAGAAGGTGGAGACTCAACATAAAAGTAAAAGAAAGGCCTTCATAGAAGGAAGTAGAGATTCAAGTTTCATAAAGAGCTTCCAAAAATTATGGTACTTATTAGCTTTCAGCTCTGATTGCCCCTATCATAAGAATCTTTAGGTGATTAAGGTTAAAGTGACACAACTAAGAGGATATGCTTGACAAGTTATAAGCCGAAATCTCATGCCCCTTACTCACGAAGACCGAACCTCATGCTACTCAACTTCAGTCACAAGTAAGCTCTTGTCATTGCAAGTACATATGTATCATAGAGAACCGCCAATGGGGTACCCCTTGCACATGATACAGGAGTTATCCCATAGTAAAAATGACAAGGCAAGGAGACAATGAGCATCTCAACGATATTTTATTTGCTATTTGCATAGGTTTTTATTGAGGATGCTTCATAGAGTGCTCATTATGGTTATGCTGCAAGTTTCCACCATGATTAAGCATGGCTTAGGCTAGTGGCCCAGGCGTTTATCTAACACACATACAAACTCCATGATCTTACAAGTTCTCCTTTTATTTCACACCGTTAGGATCCATAAGCAAAAGAATCATGATATCAACAGGGTACAATGTACAAGTGCAATGATGAAAGCGTTCCCCACGATACATGGTTCTGATAACTTCAACTTATAAAGCACAAGCATATACGCCACAAAGATGGACACAATGGTTCAAGATTATTAAGTGCAAGAAAGTTGGATGCATGAGTGGGACTCATACTTGGTGATGGAGGCTAGCCAAAGACTAGGACCGACCAACTAAGAGAGCAATACTGGCCATAATCATGCAGAGCGACAAAACATCATTAATCAAAGAATAAAGTGATATTACAAGTCAAAAACTAAAGGATCATCAAGGCTATGGTGACTTGGGATAGTAATAACATGGTGTGAGCATGTGCCAAGTCAACCCAAATAAAGCATCAAAGGAGAATACCATAATACTATGCTTTAATATGCTAAAACAACGCATGATTCTTCCAAGACACATTAAGCAATCTCAATTGTTTATAACATGTCATGCTACAGCAAGAATACTAAGCATAAAGTCAAAACAATATCAAGCATGGCATGACAAAGCATAGGCCACAGTCAAAAACAAGCTCTTTTTACCACTCAAGCATGAGCTTTCCTACTCTTTTCCAATCCAAACCAACCTATTTGAAAACCAATGTATGAAAGAGGGGGTCCAACCAATTTATTCAGCAAACTAAGAAAACCAAGCAAATGAAAAACCAAAACAAAAACGAAAAAGAAGACGCTCCAAGAACAGCACAACTGTGCATGAAACAATAAAAATGAAGTGTTTGGAAGAAACCTGTGCTTTTTATTGATGAAGAAGGGGATGGCTTGGGCATCCCCAAGCTTTGACACTTGTACTTCCTGGATACTTCTTGGGGTTACACGGGGTGGCATCCCCAAGCTTGAGCTTTTGTCCATTCTTCATCTCATTATATCATTCTTTCCCTACACCTGAATGTTCCTTCATACAAAACTTCAAACAATCTTTATTAGCAACATTAGTGCACTCAAGATGATAAGTCTTTGGATTCAGTTTCAACACCAATAAAACTTCCATTAAAACACAAGCTACTGTAGCACCTCCCTCAAAAAGCTCAATTCCCCAAAGAGAACTCAAAAAAGAATCAACAAGAAGCAAATGCAAATAATTGAAGAAATCTGTCAAAACAGACAAGCAGGTAAAACCCAATTTTTCCGAACACCTTCTGTTGCTCAAATCAAAAAGTGTTGAACTAAAGAAAGATAGATAACAACCTGGGTCAGAAGCAGAAAAAATCACAGCTCAAACCGACGTACAGAGATTTTACACTATTTTTATGGTGAAGAACAAAAATCTGTTTCAGGATAGCAACTTTCCCAAGCATTACTTCTCTCTCATTAGAGGTTACTCTTGGCACAAAAAGCAAATAAAAAGGATAAGGAGCGCTTATTACAGAGGTAATAACTTCCAAGACTCATCTAAAACTTTTAGGTTATCTCCAAATAAGTACTTTTCTTTAACGCCTTTAAGTTAGGCATGATAGTTTGAGAAGATGCTCACATAGGAAATATGAATTGAAGTAAAAGAGAGCATCAAGAAGCAAATTCAAAACACATTTAAGTCTAACCCACTTCCTATGCATAGGAATCTTGTAAATAAATAAGTCATGAAAGCACAAAGCAACAAGCATAGGAAAGCAAAACAAGTGCAACTTCAAGACTTTCAACATAAAGAGGGGAAACCTAATATTATGGAGATGCATAAAACCATGTTTCCCTCTCTCATAATAACTTCTAGTAGCATCATGAATAAAATTAACAATATAACTATCACATAAAACATTCTTATCATGAGCCACATGCATATAATCATTATTACTCTCCACATAAGCATATTTACTTTTATTAATTGGAGTGGGAGAAAATTCAACAAAATAGCTATCATTATTATTCTGTTCACCATAATCGTCAAATATTGGAATTGGAACATCTACTTGAGACTCAACTCTCATCGTGCCAATCACGTAGGTAGTTTTCCTACATTTTATAATCGCCTGTTTTTCACCGGCAAACCTGTAAAATTCCTGTGTTCTCACCCATGCGATTGAAAGAGGCCCCAGACTTTTGCTTCAATGTCCCCCCTCTCCTCCAAACATACTAATTGGAAATCACAAGAACGACCAGGATTGTTGATACCTATAATGGAAGGTGTATTGGTCAATCAAGGCTAGCGTTATATTTTAAGTTTCATGTGTTTTACAAACACAAGATTTCTGTAAAAAGTTGGTTCTTGGTTTAGATGAATACAAAAACATAGGATTACTTTAAAACATGGTAAAATCAAAGTCAAACCTCACGGGAGAGTATATTTATGATGTTATCGTGTCTCTTGGGACCTCATTCTTGTTCTTTGCACGCATAGGAATTTGAAAATGAGGACCATGTTGGATATGAAGAATTGCATATGAGTTTTGGAGGATTCTAACCCATAGGATTTTGGAAGATATCAAATTCCTATGGAGTCACTTCTTAGTTCCTATGCCCTCCAATCCATAAGAATCTAAACATGAGCTCCAACCTCATTCTATTTCTCCTTTGAGTATCCCATGCGCTTACACTATATTCCTGCAAAACTCTTGTGTTTATTTCCTATTCACCATCCAAAGACATTCGTTACAAAATTCCTGTGTTTTTAGTTCCTAATATGAATTTACTGTACCTACCATGTCAATCCTGTGTTTTTCCTATTCCTATATTTTTTAAAACAATTGATCGAAGGAGGCCCCTAATCTTGTTAATCAATCATAAGAAAATTGCCTGCGTTTTTTCATCTTGTCCATTCCTCTGAACAGTGCCAGCATAGGAAACTTCACTATTCTTACACTTTTTCTTTAATGCAAACAAGACCTTATTCCTTGGTGTGTTTGTCTGTATGCATTCCTGATTTATTCAACATGTTTCTGCATCTTTCAGATAGTAGTTTTTCTGCAAAGCTAGTTAGCACTACCCCCTTTGTCAAACACCTTGCATGCACCTAGATATGAAGAAAATCTGTTGCAGGGCATTGACGCGTTGCTGATGCCACTAGACAATCCAACAGTAGAGTTATTTGTACCAGTTGATGATGACATACCTGAAACATGGGATGATGAAGGATTTGAAAAAAGGGTCACTGGGTTGGTGCCAACGGAGAATGGATTGTGACTGCAAAGCACCCGGGGCGATGGTACCTCCAAAACATCTACAATATGGCACGTATCGAGTTGGCACGTGCGCAACGTGTTGATATTTATCCATCGGATAACCAGTGTTTCCCTGGCCCCCCATGCACTTACCTCTACAAGCACACGAATATCGACCTGCTGAAGATACAAATAGCAAAAAACCCGTAAAGATTTGACAACAAATGGCACTATAGCGCGATGGTGGTGTTTGACAAATTTATTGCTACCATAGATTTTTCTTGTGATAGGGACTAGATTATCCTTTGAAATGACTATCTTGCACCAACAACATATGTTGATGCCATTGCGAAGTGTCTAATCAGTGGTTCTATTGATCACATATACGCCGTGACAGAACCGCGAGGAGATGTTCTTTTCTGGCAACTAAACAAGTGGAGTGAGTCCCGTTATTTAAAAGTAAAATTTATAAATTACTTACAACTAAAATGTTCGTGATACTTTTGCTAACGGAAATGCACATATAGGTATGCGTGCAGGCCCGCGTGTCATACAGGCTCCAGTAATTGAAGAGCCGGTAAACATCCAAGCCGATGACGATGCTGAGGTTGAAGATATTGCATTACACAGTTGGTACTTGGCAGAGCTTGGCTGGAATATCCTGTGGATTCACACCAGGGGTGCACGAACCAGTAGCCATGGTAATCCTATTACATATATGGGTAGATAACTGCTCTCTTGTCCCTCGCTCTGCTGCCACGTTTTCAAGAGGGCCCTTAATTTGGATGACCCTGTAGCACCAGACTGGATCAGAAGGGATATTCTTGAAGGGAGGTCAGTGTTTTTGGGAATCAACCATCCATTCATCCTCGAGACCCCTACAAACTTCGAACTTGGTGCTGATGATGTTGAAAAAGCTCTGCCAGTGTTCAGAGAAGACTGTGTGTTTGCTACACACGTGCGCTGGCAACATCACCCAAAACTAGTTCTAGATTGTGGCCGCATGCAGGTCAATGGGGGACCTGCCATAGGTTCATCACTTAACTACACTAGAGCAGAACATAGAGAGAAAATGTTTGAGGTGTCAATGTGGTTCGTGCCAACCCTGCCTCGTTAGAACTATCTGAAGTTTGACCAAAATACCAAAAAGCTGATTATGAGCACTCGCAACATCATTTCTATATCTAATACTTGTCACCATGTAATGTACAGTACTATGTACGTAGTACTTTCATACTGTATTGTAGTATCAATACTTGTAACATAATGTCCACTATTGCTTGTACTAGGCACCATGTACGTAATAATATACTTTCTTAGTATGTGTTTGATGTTTCCCTATTCAAGCACTCAAGCTGTCGTGCCCAATTTTCTAGGCAATTAATTTTTGCATCACAATTAGTAGTACTGTATTGGTGGCAAGGTTTGCTTTCTCCACAGCATTCGTGTAACCTCACCGCATTTATTCCCTCACCAGCCCCATCCCTCTCTCACACAACACTCCTTAACCGCCATTGCGCTTCCCTCCATTGACGACCACCACCGCCGCATCTTACTCGTCTTAGACGGGTCGGCTGTGGGTGGCGGGCCCTTCAACCTCATTTATAGAGCCGTTGCATCCCTCAGACATCGTGGTGGCAGTGCGGTATGTACATAATCCCTAGAACAATTGATCTTGATGATGAGATGCGGTCAAGCTTTTATTACCGCTTGGTTAACATTCGGTTGGTGTTGAGTATAGTTCTCATCTAGTGCATTTAACCCGTTTGTATACTATAGTTCAGTTTTACACATGCAAGCTAGTTCCGGGGCTAGATCTACGGTGAACTATAATAATAAGTTCAAATTTTGTATTGATTGATCAACGGCTGATGATGATTTGGGAGGCCACTCGGTATGTTTTGCTTTATATTTCTCATAGGGGCGTAGGTCACTTTAATTTGGGCAAGTTAGGGCGACTGCTGCCCGACCCTGATTTTTTCCAAAATTTCGAGTATATGTATGCACCTCTAGCATCGGCAGTAGATAGAGCTCATCATGTTCATCCATTCGTCTATTTCTGGTTGTTCGGTATCTGTACTGCTCGATAAAGAACTGCACTAATGTGATGCCTAGACCTTGGAAGTAGTACTAATATAACCGGCGTTCATGCTAGCTTGAGTTAAGACTTTAATTTGTGTACTTCGATAAGAAAATTGCTCCACTTTACTTTCTTAGCTGATCTTGTATTGTACTCTATCAGCTATTACACAATTATTGACATCTGGTAGAGACATTATCTATCCACGGGATTTTTTTGCAGTGTTCGAGCAAGAAGCTCATGCTTTGATAGACTCATCATCAAATAAGACAAGAGAGCCCTATGTAGTCTGGATGGAGGGGCGAGCTAGGAACACCCACATGGAGAACACCTGCGACGAGTTCTACAAGATGTTGTTAATACCAGGAGGGTTAGACATGCCGAGCATACCCAACTCCTTTTTGCCAACATTTGGTGCTAAGTATCCAGAGGCCATCAAGCTGAAACTATGCAAAGCCTGCAGCTGGGACGTCGAGCTGAAGAAGCAAGATGGAAAGGTAATCCTTGACAAAGGATGGCTAGATTTTGTCAAAGCACATGACTTGAAGGTAGGATACTTTCTGGTATTCAAGAAGCTTGCCACCACTTCCTTTAAGGTGATAGTATTTGATCATGATAACTGTGAGAAGGTGTCAGATGTGCAGGTTATCACCTATCATTTGATGGACAATTTACTATATCGTAGGTGTATTAATGTAGTGACTGTTCGCTTCTAATTATAACTATTATGTAAAGAGGTGCTTCAACACCTTCCGTTATCATGCATCATGTTGGAATACCATGGTAATTAATCGCGCTAGGCTCCAATGTGGAGGTATTTATTGTACTATGTTTGCAGCAAAACTGCAAAACAAACATCAAGTGTACTACTGCTAGTATTGTACGACCTCATGTTCCAAAGTACTAGGGCTAGACATAAAACTCGAAACTCGATGAGTTTAATGAGCACTCGTTTGCTTGGCTCATTCAAAATCGACTTGTTTCCTTAACGATTTGAGTTGAGCTGCAGTTTTTGCTCGATATTGTTAACGAGCTAAATGATCGAGTTAACGATGTTCCTGAGCTACTCGTTAAGCACGGTAACAACCAAGGTAAGGCCCACTTATGTTGCTACATGTCTAATCTGGCAGCCCATCTAAGGCAAACATCTAGCCCATTGAGTAAGACTGATCAATCTAGGACCGAGAGAGACCAACCAAAAACCTTACACTAGACTCTCCCAATCGATTCCGAATATTTCTCATGTGTCTCGTCAACTCGTCACCTCCCACTGCATACCCATCTCCATCTTCTCGATCTGGATCTGCTGACCGCGACACTGACTGTACCCTGTCGACTCTCGTTTTTAATTCTCGGTATGCCTCTGTTTGAGGCTGATATATTTTCATAAGGAGCAGCTCGTGAGCGCTCATTAACATCTAATGAACTAAGTTGAGCATTACTTTTTGGTTGTTATCCTTAATGAGTTTAATGATCTGAGCCTTAATGAGCATGAGCCTTAACGAGCCGAGCCTTAAGGAGTAGAGCAGCTCGATAGTCCAGCCATACATAGTATAGTCCTTTTTAGCAAACTAAACAAACATCATCTGGTCAAACATGATAGTAGTAGTAACTCTAGTCAGCGTACACGGCAGCGTGTCGGCCTAGCTGTAATGGCCCAAGTTATGACATGGTTAATTTAGCGCACGGCAGCGTGCTGGCCTAGCTATAAAATGCACTAGGATTTTAGATGGTTAATTTAGTGCACTTCAGCATGCAAGCCAAGCTAATCTGCGTCCTGGATGCAGCTCCAGAGGCCTTGCAAAAAAACTCGTTTAAAAAGCCATCCCATCTTTCCCATCTCGTCTGTTTTTATCCCCACTTGCCAACACCGCCTGGCCGCGCATTTGGGATCATCTCAAGTGCATGCTTCGCACATTTTCCTTGCCATCTCGCCCGCTGCATCAAATCTTTCAGGTCGCGCGCCACCCCTCTCCAAAAGTCCCCTGATAGTCATACTCTGGTCCGACCTCTTCCCCCCAATCCATCCCGATGTCGCAATCGACGCACAACGCACTGCACGGCGTTTGGAGAAAGGTCGGCAACGACATATTCAATGAAATCACTATGCGGCTAGACACTACCAGTGCTTCCCGGCTGGTCGCATGCTCCAAGGAGCTGTACCGCCAAGTCGCGGGTGGAAAAGGTAGCAGATCCCCCAACGACCACTGCGGGACATTCGTCCCCTACAACAACGTCTATGACCATATAATCTGGTGCTTTCACAGCCAGCAAGTCTGCACGGAGCCTGGATGTGAGTTCATCACCTCGTCGGTAGAGCTCGTCCGCCACCTCAGAGTTGCCCACTCTAGGACTGCGCCCACAATGCCCTATAGCCACAAACACTAGGATCCGTCTAAGCCTTTGCCCACAGGGGGCTCGCGGAGAGCGGATATCATCGGCATCAGGAAAGAGAGTACCGTGTTCATCACCCAAATTGATGGCCACACCACGGACATCATCATATCCCCCAGGTTCGTCAGTTCAGGGGCGTGCGAATCACTGTGGTACAAGGTGAAGCTTTGGTCGCTGTTTCTGTGGCATGAGCTCAATCGATCGAAATGGTGGTGCCATCTGAGCTGACGAGCAGGTCATCGTCAGCCGAAGTCGCCCTGGAAGGGCTCAGGTCATACATGTCGCAGCCGCGGTGTTACCTGGAAGCTTCTAAACCGTTTGTCGGAATTCCCTATGGATTAGGAGTATTGCATCAACAAGTTTGAAAAGTGAGATAAAACATCTAAATATTCTTTGTGATGATCCCAATGTTAAGATATGTAACGTCGTACTAATTAATTACTACTTTATGTTGGTGACAGATTCAATTTGTATGGGGAGAGGTGGAACATGTTTGCGGCAATGTATACCTATTTCCAATGTACGCTGCTAACATAGTGGGCCCACATGCGACGGTGTGGCAAGGAAAGGGTAACAGGCAGGAAAGAAAGTGCTACCCGGCCAGCACTTGACGCGTTGTTGCGTTATGCCGAGTATTTTGTATGGAGGTCTTAACTTGCTACTGCTAATCTATTTTGTAGTATACATATGTACTGGCACTTGTTCAGATCGACCGATCGAGTGCTTTATATGGACTCTCTTTCCTTTTGAGTCATAGCCTTGCTACAACTATTGAATTTCAATGTCTGCATTGCTGAATCTGTCATTTCATTTGGCCATTGTTTGTACTACTGAATCGGTCACTTTGAAATGCTACTGAATCTATCAAGTGGTGCTGAATATGAACTGGGAATCTGTAGATATTTTTCTGTCTTATTCTATACTGCTCAAGCTTCAAATGCTACTCAATCTGTCAAGTATTATGTCGTTACTATTACTAAGGTATTTTCTAGAACTAATACTGATGTACTAGTACTTGTTTAGATCAAGTGTAGTAGATGGTCTTGCTTTCCTTTTTAAACTTGGCTTTGTCACAATCTAGATGAGGCTTGGGCATTTTCGGATGCCTATATATGGGGGTCACACTGGTATTAATGTAAAGAGGAGGTATGCACACAAAAGCATACTTGATCGTCGGTTATGCTTGCTCCGATGAACGAGTGTGTTTGGAGAAAAGGGCAAACTGATCGTGCGACAAGGTTTTTAGAGCTGAAACATGAATGGGTTCTCTCTGTACTACTATGGAGTTTCAGTGTCTCTATAGCTGAAACAGTCACTTTGGAATGCTGCAGAACCGGTCAAGTGCTTCGGAATATGAATTAGGAATATGTTGATATTTTTTCTGTCTTATTCTGTACTACAAGATATTTCAAATGCTACCAAATTTGTAAAAAATTTCAATCGCTGCTGCTGGGCTGCTTGCACTACAGCTTTTGCCTATGTGTCATCGGAACCGTTGGATGTGTTTTGGATAGAAATGAGAGGGTACCAAGTAAATTCATTGGATACCAGTCTAGTTTTGGATCACGCGGTCTGTGTCCCTTGTTCTTTATATATTTTTACACGAATATATGTCAAAAGAATTATTGTTTTTCCCCTCTGGTAGTGAGGTCTGTGTTCCGAATCCGGCCGAGCCACAACATAATGCAAATTTTACTAAAGAGGAGGTAAAATCTTGCCCATTCGACCCCTCTTTAGCCCTGAACAATTTAATTCGGCCTTGTAGGGGTCAGGGGACTTGCTGACAATAGCCCATTTAAATATTTATCAAGTATCCCATGGAGAATAGCGCATGGAGTATAGCCCATTGAGTATAGTAGATGTAGAATAGCCCCAAATGTTTAATTCGGCGTTTTTGGAATTGCCCTTTAATACAAAAACTAAAAACCCGCCTACCCATGTTTATAAGAAACTACTCCATTATCTCGCATTTCACAAATTGAGATGCAAGGATCGCTTCCCTTTTATTTTAATAAGAGATAACATGGATACAAAAAACCTTTTTAAGAAGGCTAATATATAAGTTATAGGTACTATAAATCATTTTAATGAGAATGTTCATCTATGGTGTTTTTCGTTGTGGCAACGCACATGGTTTATATGTGTTTTGAAGTCTTGAGTTCAATTATCTGTGCTTGACATAAAATTATCTTGGGTTTACATTTTTTCTTCTAGGAATATTGCTTTATGGAGAGGCTAACACCGCGGACCCACCAGCCATCAGCATCCCTCGAGTTCAATGGTCGGGTTTGAAAAAAAGATAAATACTTGTACAGAGAGGCTGACATCAGGAACCCACCTGCCAGAACATACAAGGTTGCCTCTAGGACCCACAAGCCAGAACATACCAGAGAGGCTGACGTGGGGGCCTCAGCAGCAAGACCATACATGGCTGCCACATCGAGCAACATTGCCAAGGTCAAAACAGCGGACGCACGGCCGAAAAAAGTACATCATACGCAGGTTTGATTTACAGGGAGACCCGCTTGTGGGACCTAGTAGTGCGGCCTTATACAGATTCTACCTCGAGCGACGTTGCCAATTTCGAAACAGGGAGGCGCGAGTGAGAAAAAAGTCCATCATACACACGTTTCTTCTAATGAGTGGATGACATGTGGGGCCCTGCATCATGATTAAACGGTAGATGCAGCGAGCAACGCTATCAAGTTCGGAATGTGGAGGCGTGGCTGAGGGAAAAAGTTCTACCATACACACGTTTCTTCTAATGAGAGGATGATATGTGGGGACCAAGAGTTTGATTAAACGATAGATGCATCAAGCAGCGCTATCAAGTTCGAAACAGGGTAGCGTGAGCGAAGAAACAAATTCCATCATAGACATGATTCTTATAATGTGAGGTTGACATAGAGGACCTAGCAGCGTGACTAGACGGAAGATAGATCGAGCAACGTTATCGAGTTGAAATTAGGGAGGCAATAGCCAAGGAAAAAAATTCCATTATACACATGTTTCTTCTAACGAGAGGATGACATGTGGGTCCCAGGAGGTTGATTAGACGGTGATGCATCGAGCAACGCTATCAACTTCTGAACACGGTACCGCGAGCGAATGAAAAAAATTCCATCATACACATGATCCTTCCAATGAGAGGCTAGCATGTGTGACCTAGCAGCCTAACTAAAGGGCAGACGCGTCGACCAACGTTATCGATTTCATATCAGGGAGGCGCGATCGAAAAATATGGTCCGCAGGAGACACTGACGTCCAAGACCCACACGCATCAAAATACTTCGGCGAGTCAACATCACGCGAGGAAACAAAAATCTTGCTTCCGCCACGCGCTGGCTGAGCTTCCTCCACGTTATTAGCAGATCCGTCGTAGTAGAGGGCCGCGAAACCGGAAAAAAAGTTTTCATCGGCCACGGCCGAGCAGAGAATTTCGTCGCGGAAGACGCGCCTTCTACGACAATTGTTGGGCCAAGTCGTTGCGAAAGGAAACTTTTCTTGTAGTGAAGATCGAATAGTTGGTACTCCTACGCCCTGAGAGCATCAATAGCAAGGATATTTCAAATACCACCACATGTTGGGGAGGTTTTTGCACATAACAACAACCTTAGACCTTTTCTGCGCAAAATACAGACCTTTTCTGTAATAGTTGCACATAATACATAACTAGTCATTGAATCTTTCTTAGTTTTTTGGGAGAACGTTTCATAGTTAATTATATAATATAGTACTAAAATATAATTTTTATCTAAATTAATAATAGGTAAACTCAAAAAATAATTATAATTTTGAGCCACATCCATAAACTATCTTGTGTATTTTTGTTTCTTGTAAGTTGTATCATTTAGAAATCAACCTATTAGTAGGTACATAATTCCCGACATACTCTAGAGAAATGATATACAAATTCTATAATGATGGAAACTTTGTTTTGCGGTTTATGTGTAGCGTTCATTGACCTAAATACTATATCACTAGAATCTTCTAAATGTTAGAGTGGAAGGAAAATCCATCGGTTAGCAATCTTGGGATTTCCAATCTTCATCCAACGGTTAAAGTTGAAAGTTATTCGTACACTATATACTTGGTATGCTAAGATAATTAAATGTATAACATGTCATTAGAATCTTTGTGGTTTTTCCATAGTTGGTTCATTGTGCTAAGGACTATCGATAGAATCTTCTACGTGCTAGAATGGAAAAAAGATCCAAGAGTTAACATTGTTGGGACTTGCCAGTCTTGATTCAATTTTCATTGTTAAAAGTTACTCATACATTATATAGTGGCAAGATTTGCAAGAATTCACATGCTACTTCCTACTAGTAAAAGGCATGTGCCACACTCGTATATACTGTATGAAATGTGATTTAATGAACATTAAGTTGTTATTAACCAATAGTCTTGTTAGAGAAAAAGGCATACATTAAGTATATTAATATAACTATCTACACATATTGAGAATACAACCTACTATGTTATGAACTTTTTTTTGCGGGGGGGGGGGGGGGGGGGGAGGGGGTTACATGATGGTTCTAGAACATGGTGGAGTTTGCTCTAGGTACTACTCCTTCAACATGAATCCAACTTCTCTGAACCATTGGATCTAACAGTCCAATAGTCAGGATTGGTGCTATGGATCCAATTCAAAACTGATCCATTATAGTAGTAGAGATAATTCGAAAACATTGGCGATGATGCTATATGTGCATGACCGAACAACTTTCGGATAATCTAAAGGAAAAACAAAGCCGCATGTATCAATGAGCGTGAATGGACAATAAGAGTTGTGAGGACATATTACTTATGGGGCCTTGATACATTGCAAATGTATCTATAATTTTTGATGTTCCATGCTTGGTTTTATCCACTTTCTTGTGTTTTGTCCACACTTTGGAGTACTTTTCATATGATTTCTTGGTCTAACCTATTAACAAGAGCCACAGTGCCAGCTGCCTGTTTTCTGCTGTTTTTGGTTTCAGGAAAGTCAGAAAATGAATATTCTTGGAATTGGACGGGACAAAAGCCAAAGTGCCTATTTTTCCGGAAGTCATCAGATACTAGAATACGAGACGGAGTAGGGCCACCACACCACCTGGCCGCGTGGCCCAGCCTCGCCCGCGCTAGGGGGTGGTGTGGCCGCCTCCGGAACCCCCTCGGCCTCCCCTTCCGCCTATAAGATGCCCTCGGGATGAAAACCGTAAGGGCCCGATCAAAAATCCATGAAAGAGTCTGTAGCCGCCGTCATCTCCATCCCTAGATCGGGAGGGATCTCAAGCTCTTCCGGCACCCTGGCATAGAGGGGAATTCACCCTAGAGGCTTCTTCATCACCATGCAAGCCTCTAGTGTGATACGTGAGTACTTCATCCTTGGACTACGGATTCATGTAGTAGCTAGATGGCTGGTTCTCCTCCTTTGTGCTTTCATGTCTAGATCTTGTGAGCTCCGTTCAGGATCAAGATCATCTATTTGTAATTCTGCATGTTGTGTTTGTGGGGATCCGATGGATATTGAGATGCTATTTTAGATTGATTATTGATTCTATCATGTCTTTGTTATTTGTGATCTTGCATGCTTTCCGTTGTTAGTAGCTATCTTGGCCAAGTAGATGCTAGCAACTCCAAGAGTTAGTATTTATGCTCGATAGTGGGTTCATGCCTCTGGTAATCTAGGGAAGTGACAAAAATCTCTAAGGTACTAGATGTGCTGTTGCTACTAGGGAGAAAACAACAATCCTTTGTTCATAGAACAATCGTATGGTTTACTTTACACACATTCCGTAAAGCAATAATTTGTTGCTTGCAACTTAATACTAGAGGGGGTTCGAATGAGAACCTGAAGGTGGATTATTAGTCATAGATGTAGTTGGATGGCGGTCTAGGTATAATGTTGTAATGCCCAATCAAGTCTCAAACGAGTCAAGATGATTAGTATATGCATGTATTGCTTTCTCGATGTTTTTCAATTGCCCCGTTGGAATTTGTTAACCTAGCATGTTATCTATCTTAAGGAGAGCCACCTCCAGTGAACTATGGATCCCGGTCCTCTTTTCTTTACATACAATATACAAATTTTTTACTGCTTTGTGTTTAATTTCTGCAAACTATTAGTTCCTTCCATTCGATATGTTTAATCCTTTGTTTTCATCAAAACACGGTGAGATTGACAACCTCATCGCAAGTTGGGGACAAAGTTCTGTGGTTGTGTTGTGCAGGTCTCCACGTTGCTACTAGCACCGGTAGTGCGTCCTGCCAAGGCTCAGCTAGTGACACCTTTGGGGTGTTTCCTTGCTCCTACTGGTTTGATTAAACCTTGGTTTCATAACTGAGGGAAACTTGCTGCTATGCTCATCATACCTTCCTCTTGGGGTTCCCAACGAGCTCTACATCAACACCGCACCAGCATTTTTCTAGCGCCGAAACAAAGCCATCAAGCATTTTTCTGGCGCCGTTGCCGGGGAGTCAAGGACATCTTCACAAGGGGAGTCCCTCATAACGAATCTCTTTACTTTGTCATTTTTGTTTTGCTTAGTTTGTTTTTGCTTTATTTTCTTGTTTCTTTATCAAAAACACACACAAAATTAGGTTTACTAGTTTGCTTTCTTATTAGAAAAACACAAAAAAATCAGTTCCTATCTTAAGTTGCCACTATGTCTAGCCTTGCTCCAATCACCATGTCACCCTAGGAAATGATTTTTACCTTTAAACAAGGAATTTAGGAGAGCTTCAAGGAAGCTTGGTCTAGAATCTCTGATCTACATGAGAAAACTGAGCCTAAAATGACTCAAAGCTTGTTCCTTAGAGTTTTTACCTTGGAATTGCTCTTTGCTATAGATATGCTTTAGATGCTGTTGTGGGAGGAGATTTTCTCCAATGTAATGAGGATGATGCTATAAATTCTATAAAGAAATTGATCCTTACTTACAACTTGCCTAGCCAAACTGATATTTCTTTCGCAAGAATATTTGCTAGATTGAACACTCTTGAGACTAGCACTACTAGCTTAAAAGATTGCTATAATACGCTTAGGGAGCATCACAATTATGTTCCAATAAATTCTGAACCATCAAAGTGGCTCCCCATAGTACAGATTGAGATAAACACTAAAACATTTCAAGCTCGCTGTGATATCATGTCTGAATTTTGTCTTATGCCCAAAGATATATATGAATCTCTGAATACTTGGGGGCTTACTGAAGGAGGAAAAGAAATATCTATTGCTAATAATGCTACCATATTACCTATTGGAATAGATGAAGGAGTGTTTACAAAGATCTTTGGGAAAATGATTTCTACTGATTATCTTATTATTGAATGTGCAGGAAAAGGACAAATTACCCTTGGAAGGACCCTATTAGAACTCCTTGGAGAAAAAATAGATGTGGGAAAGGGGACCATGCACCTTTCTTATCCACTAAATAATCATATTTTTCCCAAGGTTAAGAATAAAAGTAAGAGATGTAAGGGCAAGAAATTTGGTTTTAATGCTTCTTGATTTGAGAACACTTGATTCTGTTTCTTGCTTCTTATGCCTAACTTAAAGGCGTTAAAGAAAAGTACTTATTGGGAGATAACCCAAAAGTTTTAGATGAGTCTTGGAAGTTATTAATTCAGTAATAACCGCTCCTTATCCTTTTTATTTGCTTTTTGTGCCAAGGGTAACCTCTAATAAGAGAGAAGTAATACTTGGAAAAGTTGCTGTCCCGAAACAGATTTTTGTTCTTCACCATAAAAATTAGTGTAAAATCTCTGTACGTCGGCTTGAGCTGTGATTTTTTCTCCTTCTGACCCAGGTTGTTGTATAACTTTCGTTAGTTCAACACTTTTTGATTTGAGCAACAAAAGGTTTTCGAAACAATCCGTCTTTACCTGCTGGTCTGTTTTGACAGATTTCTGCCATTTTCTGCATTTGCTTCTTGTTGGTTCCTTTTTGAGTTATTTTGGGGAATTGAGCTTTTTGAGGGAAGTGCTACAGTAGCTAGTGTTCTAATGGAAGTTTATTTGGTGTTAGAACTGAACCTTAAGACCTTTTATCTTGAATGCTCTAATGTTGCTAATAAAGATTGTGTGAAGTATTGTATGAAGGAAAAATTTTAGGTGTATAGAAGGAATGAGTAATGAGATGAAGAATGGACTAAAGCTCAAGATTGGGGATGCCACGCGTGTCATCCCAAGAAATATCCAAGAAGTACAAGCGTCAAAGCTTGGGATGCCCAAGGCACCCCCTTCTTCATCAATAAAAATCCCAGGTTTCTTCCAAACGCTTCGTTTTTATTGTTTCATGCACAGTTGTGTTGTTCTTGGAGCGTCTTCTTTTTCGTTTTTGTTTTTTTTTCGTTTGCTTTATTTGCTTAGTTTTATGAATAAATTCGTTGGACCCCCTCTTTCATACATTGGTTTGCAAAAGAGTAGGAAAGTTCATGCTTATGTGGTAAAAAGAGCTCGTTTTTGACTGTGGCCTATGCTTTGTCATGCCATGCTTGATATTGGTTTGTCTTTATGCTTAGTATTCTTTGCTATAGCATGACTTGTTATAAACAATTTAGATTGCTTAATGTGCCTTGGATGAATCATGCGTTGTTTTAGCATATTAAAGCATAGTATAGTGGTATTCTCCTTTGATGCTTTATTTGGGTTGACTTGGCGCATGCTCACACCATGTTATGACTATCTCAAGTCACCATAGCCTTTATGATCATTTAGTTTTCAACTTGTAGTATCACTTTATGCTTTGATCAATGATGTTTTGTCGCTCTGTATGATTATGGCCATTATTGCTCTCTTAGTTTGTCGCTCCCAGTCTTTTGCTAGCCTCCACAACCAAGTATGAGTTCCACTAATGCATCCAACTCCCTAAACCAAGTTATTCCAAATAGTCCACCATACCTACCTACTAGCTTATGCTATTCCAAGTATATTCATGCTTTTGTTTATCTTCCAAATTAAACTTGTTATGAGAAAACTAGTGATTAAAGCTCTCACGAACTTGATGGCACACTTTACTTTTTTGCATCTAATAAACTTGAACCATTGGGTCCTTCTTTGTTGCGTATATGCTTGCGCTTTATAAGTTTAAATTAGCAGAACCATGTATCATGGGGAACGCTTTCAACATTGAACTTGTACTTTGTACCCCGTTGATATCATGTTCTTTTGCTTACAGATCCCGGCGGTGTGAAATAAAAGTGGAACTTGTAAGATCATGGATTTTGTAGGTGTGTTAGAGAAACGCCTAGGCCGCTAGCCTAATCCATGCCTAATCATGGTGGAAATTTGAAGCATCACCATATGAGCACTGTATGAAGCATCCTCAATAAAAACCTATGCAAATAGCAAATAAAAAGATCGCTAAGATGCTCATTGTCTGCTTGCCTTGTCATTTTGATTATGGGATAGCTCCTGTATCATGTGCAAGGGGTACCCCATTGGCGGTTCTTTATGATACATATGTACTTACAATGACAAGAGCTTACTTGTGACTAGAGTTGAGTAGCATGAGGATTGGTCTTCGTTAGTAAGGGGCATGAGATTTTGGTTTATAACTTGTCAAGCATATCCTCTTAGTTGTGTCACTTTAACCTTAATCACCTTAAAGATGCTTATGATAGGGGCAATCAGAGCTGAAAGCTAACAACTACCATAATTTTTGGAATCACGGGAGGATATGCACTTTTGGCTGTGGTAGTAGGAGGGCTCCAAGAGAGGTTCTTTTCTCAAATAGTTTCTCTTGTAGATATAGCATCTACATATCTTTGTTGAAAACTTTTGTAATCATTTTGGAAAACCTTTTTGAAAAGTTTTGGAAAAACATTAGGACTGGGTCACCCATTTGTTCCCGTTTTTAGGCCGTCTCACGACCAAACTCCTTCCATACCTCTCTGACCATCCCATGGTCAAAGCAAGTATCCTTTCCGACCATCCCATGGTCAAAACATTTCAAAGTCATTTCTTTTCCGAAATCCTTTTTGAAAACAAAACCAGCACCGCTCTACAGCAACCTTCCCAATCCTCCATGACCACAGACATGGCTATTCGAATAGATTTACACTCTGCAGAGGTTGTACACTTTACCCACATCATCCGGGTACACTACCCCGATATTCACCAATCGTGGGTCGAGTAACCAATCAAGACTCTCCGGATGCCCACTCCAATATAAGTGCCTAACCTATGAGTGTTAATCCCCTCAAAACCAAGACGTCGGGCGAGGACCAACCGGAGCACTTTTTCCACTTCTCGAGTGTGCGCTTTCAATGAGGGGCTCATAGTAACGCGTGGACGCCTGCCGACCCTTTGTTCCTTCTCCAGGTCCCACCTTTATCGGAGAAGGCCCACCCTCCAGGGATCCCCGATCCCCTGTAGTTGTTGCGAGGCAGCTTATACCGGAATAGACAACCATCAAATCCAGCCCTGTCCCATACCAGAGTAATGTGGTTGTACATGGTTAATTGTTCTAGCAAAACTGCAAAGAACCAGGTGCGTTTTTGTAAATCTTTTTCCTCTGGTTTTCCTCCAACACCTTGTAAAACCGAAACCTTTTTCTTTCGCAACATATCTTCAGAGGTCCCACCTCACCAAGGTTTTATCATAAAACATTTGGTAAAACTTTTTCTGGGGTCTTCCCATCCTCTAGCTTTGCTTCGACTAAATTAGGGGTCTCCAAAGGGTTATGGTGATATACACCATCTATTATACTAGGGACAAGTAGGTGTCACCAAGGGGGTTGTACTTAGTAGTACCAAAGACTAATAGTTCGGAGGAGCCAAACCACTACCATATATTCAATCAACATATAGTAAAGCAATGCAGTTTTAAATCAACAGTAGATAAAACATGCATAAGTAAAATAGTAGGACAAGTCTTATGAGCAAGAAGGTGGCTTGCCTGAGATCAGAAATATGGCATAATTGTCCCTGGACTTCTTCTTAGAAAACCACAATAACCAATAGAAACCATCTTCTTTTGCTCCCCGATATAATCGGAACTATCGTTGATAGGGAACACATGCAAACAAACAAGAGGGCACAATCAATACAAGGCATACAATCACCACTACCATTCAGCAAACAAGCAATTGAGTAAAATCCATTTAAGGTTCTGTAGTTTTAGAGAGGATTGGATTTAGGAGGTTGAGATGGTCTTGGAGAAGGGGATGAAAACCCCTTAGGATTTATAGTCTAGAAACTACCTAAGAGATGGATTTTTGAACAAGACCATATTCTGTATGGTACCATTGTAAAAACATGATACCAACAGGTGGATGTTGATAAAATGAAACCAACAAAATTGGTTTCACTATTTTATCACTTTTCTTTAAATAGTTATGATTTTGCTAGTGAAATAACTTCTAGTTTTAGGAATTAATTCACCGGACAAATTCTGGAGCTCCAAAAATTAATTCCTTGGATGGTTAGGTAAGAAATGATGCACTTGTTCACTGAGAGTTCGAATCTCTCCAAGATATTTACCATAATGCCCTCAGGAAATTCCTAAAGGTAGTTCTGTAGGGTTTTTGTCGTTTTCACCAAATTAAATCTACAGTAGATTTTGATTTGATTCCAAGGACACATGATAGGTAGTTGGAATACCTTTATTAAGAAATTGGAATCAACCTTTTTGGATCTGTATAGCTACTATAGGGAATTTAGAGGTGAATAAACCATGCACAGAATAGTTTAACGCGCAGAAAAATATCCAAGGCTCAATAAACCATGAGCTCCTGGATTCGGGTAGGGCTTACTGTACCACATCCACGATAATTGGAATTGGGTCAATTGGAATCATGATTTGGTCTAGGGAATTTTCTAAATTCAGAACTAGAGGGATTTTGTTATTTTTACCAAGGGTCAACTACTGTTCACCTTGGCATGAGACCTATGCTGGTTGATTGGTATGGAAATTACCTTCTAGGGGAACTTTGATACATCCCTATTGGATATGTAGAATTCCCAGAGGAATTTATTTAGTGTAAAAGATACCTTTTTTAGATTAATTGCCAGTAAATAATAAAAATTATTTTTGGCACAAGGCCAGTTCTGCATGTTGCACAGAACACACCTGAACATGGTAAAACTTCCATTTAGGCAAAATACTTCATTTTCAATTTTTAAATCGATTTAAACTACACTGCAGAAGTGAGATCTAGTATTTTATAAAGAGGAAAAAGGAAAAGGATTGACATGGGCCCGGATCTAGAGGGGAGCTGGGCCGAGAGGGGGAATTTGGGCCACTAGGCGTCACTGCGCGAGGCGGGAGTCTGTTTGCAAACTGACGGGGCGGGCCCAGCCGTCAGTGACGCGGGACGGCAAGGGTATCGGCCATCAGGGGCCGTCCGATCTAGTCGAGATCAACGGTCCCCGGTCTTCTCCTTCTTCTATCCTAGCCCGACGGAGGAAACCCTAGGCGCCAAGAACTAGGCGGCAGGGGAGGCTTACCTGGGGCGGGAGAGGGGACGGTGATGGTGCAGGATGACGGAGGACTCCGAGGCGAGTCTAGGGAGGGGCAGCGGTGGCGGGTTCGACGCCGGGAGGTGGCTCACGCGGTGGTGGCCAACGGAGATCGTTCGGGAGCTCACCGGCGAGGTCTAGAGGTGCATGCATACCACCAGGGAGAGGTGCATTCAAACATGGCTATTCCGGGGAGGGCGTGAGGTGTGTGGGCACTGGATCTGGGGCTCGAGAGCTTCTGGTTCGTGGGAGGAGCTCCTTCTCGGACATGAGCTTGCACGGCGGCCTCCGATGAGCCTGCAACCAAAAGGGGCGGCATTGAGATGCATTTTATACGGAGGAAAAATTACCAGAGCGACGAGAGGGAGCCAGGGATGTCTAGGCCGAGAGCAACTTGCCTTGTTTGAGCAAAAACCGAGAGGAAGACATCCTCTCTTTCCATGGTGAGGGAGGGCAGAGGGAGAGAGGATGGGGTTCTCTGGGGTGGTGAGGAGAGGGGAGAGGAAGCAAATGAACCAGGGATGGGGAACTGGGGTGGCCTCTGGCCAGTTATACCGAAGGGAAGGCTTATGGTGGACTTGTCCCATTGGGGGATGGCAGGGAGGAGGGAAACCAGGGCTGGTATTGCTGTGGGCGTGGGGAGGGTGGTATCTGGTCGTGCTGCAGACATGAGGGGGAGATTAGCTGCTGCAAGAGGAGTTTTGCAAGCCAAGACACCCACATGGGGTTAAGCACTAGTGTCCAACCACTAAAGGACAAGGTGCTACAATGATCAGCTACAGTAATCACGACCAGAGGAGAGGGTGTTTGCTGTGATGAGTGGAGGTGAGCATTGGTGGTGATTTTAATTTGGTCTAGGCCACTAATTCCTTAGTTTGCCACATTTGATCAAAATGAGGCTTGTGAAGGAAGTTTAATATTTTGCACTGAGAAAGGTGGGGAGATGGTACTGGTGGGTAGATGAGGTCAAGATACACTTCCAAGATTTATTTGAGATTTTTTAGAGGAGTTTAAGTGCACTTAAATCTATTTCTTCAAACACTGCAGAAGTGAAGTATTGCGTCTAATTTGATATTTTTACATTGAACTTTGTTGGATTTAGATGTGAGGTGATCCCAAATGTGAATACACACTTAGGGGAATTTTCCCAAGATTTATTGGGGCTTAAAAGTATTTAAAACATTTATTTTGTTGTTTCTGCCATTTAGGAAAAATCGCAAAACGATTATTAAACCTCTTCAAAAATATTTATTTTCGAAGTGGTAAGATAGGTTATGATATATATGCCTCAATTGAGCCAAAATTTGGGGAAGTGTTTTGGCAAAAACCAAATTTTCCTTTATGGGAGAAGTTTTGGAGATTTGGACTATTAAAGAGATTAATTAGATTTTGGGCCATAATAATTATGGATAAATATTGATAAACCTTGATTATCAAGGTACATGATTTAGGAAAGGTGTAGCAAGCATTTTCAACCTTGGGATTGGAGAATCCAAGTTGATTTTGGTTGAATACCCTAGATTAAGGAAATAGGGTGATGTTAATTTCATACCATCAAAACATGGTTGTAACTTGGAGTTCAGATCTCCCCTTGGGGCATGGGATATATGGATGTATATATCAAGTGATTTAGATTGCAATGGTGTAGGGTTTTGAGCTTTATCCTTCTTGATCTCACCATGACAAGCTTTCAAACTTTGAATAAAAATAAGCCTGCCAAAGCAGATTATCAACTAGCCTTCAAAACCTTGTGGGTTTAAGAAGCACAAAGATCTACTTGGAACAAGTGAAGTGGATATGGATAGACCTAATTGATTATATGACAACCATTTAGAGTGTTGGTCCATAGAAGGTTGGATGGTGGTGTGAGCTTCTCCCAAAGTAGGCATGTTGACTAGATTTGCAAGAAAAGTTATTTTCTTGCCTGCAAAACCCTCAAGGAAAAGTAGGTTGGAGGATGATCTAACCAAGGGAAGGAGTGGGCCTTGGTAGTCCTTAGGATGTCTAACAATATGGTTCAGATGCATTTCCAAAAATGAACAAGGGTTGGGAAAAGGAGGCATTCAAAAAGGTGATGTTGGAAACATATTTCTATACTTGGCCAAATTTGGCAGATTTAGGGTTTTTGACTAGAATAAGAGGGAGGATGTTCTTGATTGATTTCAAGGTGCCAAAGCCTCATAAAGGGGATGGTGTTGAAGTGTAGAGGGAGTAGGAAGCATCCTTTCTTGATATTGGTCTTCATTGACATGGAAACTTCTAGAAGGGATTACTGCAGAATTGATCTAGTTAAGGGTTTTAGATGATCACTTAGTAGCTAGGGATCAGATCCAGGTTGTATTCTTGCTTAGGGAGTGATGGTTTGGAAACATCTTGATCCTAGTGATGAGATCCTAGAGTAGCTCATACTATTTCCTAAGCAGACAATTCAAACAGTAGATAAAGGCAATTCATCAGACAGCAGAGCAAGGCAACTCATCTTATAAACTAAGCAAACCTACTACTAGGGTTACCATCAAGTCTGACTTGAGGTAAGGTTGGGCAATTTGAAAAGGGTTGGATTTTGAATAAGATGAGATTCTTTGGTATCTCTGCCAAGAGTATATTTCAAATGCTTCATAAAAAAAGTTTTGTTAAATCTAGAGGTAGGAATATTAGAAGGTTCTGTCTTGAAAACATAAGGAGATTATGTTATATAGCTCTCCATAGTTTGATCAATAGAAGCTACTAAAATAGTTTTGGTTACATGAGCATATTGGCTCAAGTTTTGAAATGCCGGAACATTTGAGAATATAGAAATTAAGCGAAGACTGTTTGAGAAGTAGCTTTTATCAACTAGTGTTAAGGTAAGGAGTATAATGTCTAATACACAATCTTAAGCATAAACATAATCAAACAACAGGAAGACGCATCACCACTAAACAAGAAATTTTTTTGTTCCCCCTGATTTTTGCATTGTAGACAACTAATCAGGGTTGCTAAAAATTGGGATGTTACAGATCTTTCCCCCTAAAAAGAATCTCGTCCCGAGATTCCGGAGAGGAGGGTTAGGGGATTTTGTGTCGGGCTGATACTAGGTGTCTTACGTGTACTATCTTATGGACTCCGTCTTTGAAATTGACTACTCGACTGATGTAGTTGCTTCAGTCTTTCGGGATGCACGTAGAGTTGAGAAGAGTCATATTCTGATTGCGAGGGATGACCTTCTTTTCCTTCTGGACTCTATATCTCAAGGGCTTAGACGGGGCAGAATATCTTGATGCTGAACGGTCACGGGGTACTCGCCGGAGGGTATAATCTGCGGCTAGGAGTACCTCCTTGCAAGGATTCGCAGCTCTTCGTTAGGGTCGCAGTGTATCCTATTAACGACGTTGGGGTCCAAGCTTCTGGGTTGGATCCTAGCGAGGGTTTACTCGATTTGTGTGGGAAAGACGTAGTCTTTCCCCCTTAGGATTTGACTCGGTTAGCTCGGAGATAACGCATCCCTTTCTTCTTGACTTCATTGCTGGTGGTTCTGAAGATTATCGTCCATCCTTTCTCCTGGAGTCGAGGTCTTCATAAGGTGTCCGGGAAGCTATGACTTACGAGGCTTCTATACTACTATTCTTCGTGCTTAGCCTGGTGGAGTCATGGGAGTCTCATGTCCTCTAAGCATTAAAGACCTAGGGGTTAGCGGTTCGGCAGTTCTTCGGGTGGGTCTTCAGCTGAAGTATCGGAGGGACTTTGTAGAATCTTTGGTTAGTTTCTCATCGGATATCTCACTGGTTGTCGCTTGGCGGGAAGACTTCGGAGCCGGAGATATTTTCTAAAGTATCTTCGGGTAGACAATCTTCTAAAGATATTTAGTGGAAAGACGCAGTCTTTCCACCTTATAGCTTCACTAAGGTGCTTCAGGAATGGTTTGGATCTTCTATCTTGGACGGCTGACTTGCTATTAGCGGGAGGCTGTATCTTCCCAGAGTCTTGGGCTGGGGTCTTTGAGTGACGCCTTATTTTATCAACCTTGGCGGGGCTGGTTTCCTAACGAAGCTTTTAGGGTGGTTAGCTCAAGGTAAATTAGCGGTTTACGACTCTTCTTGATAGTGCTTCGCTCGGATAGAGTCATCTAGTTTTAGAGAGGTTGACGTCTCTTGAACACTTGGCGTTGTTCCTGCTCGAAGACGGAGTAGCTCGTTGTCTTCAGGCTTCCTTATTATCTAGCTTCAGCGGTGGTTCTGACCTTCTAGGGAGGAACTTCCCGTCGGGTTGGGTAGGGTTGACTAGAATAGCTAGTCTCCTGTTGTAGTTCGAAGGTCGGATATACCGGACGTTAGCATAGTTAGGTCTTCACTTCATGTCTTGGTTGACTTATCAGGTGGTTTCTTGTGGATATTGAGGGTCCTTCGGTGATCGACTTCTAGCTCCAACGAAAATCTTGCTGTAGAAAACTGAGGAACAAAGGAGTATGGTGCCATTGACGAGTCTTGCGAGGTGAGTTTGACGAGGTATGTCGTCCTGCTGAGGTGAAATCTTCAAGTTGGTTCTACCTTGACGAGGTCGAACTCCTTGTTCTTGCGATGCTTTTCCTCTCATATACTCTTGAGGTTAGTCTAGGTCTCCTTACCGACAGCTAACACAGGGGTTTTCATGAGTTACTAGGTGGGTTATCGCTCCTCGAGTCACATTTTTAAGGAGGTCAAAGCAATCCAGAACATACACACAAGACGAACAGAGGGAGGGAATCGCCATGTCCTCGAAAAACATGACAAGCAACTTAGGATGCACTTAGGCAAGCAAACACATTTTACGTTAGGGACCCAGGAGTTAACTACTCGCGATGTAAGGGAATCCTATCTTAGGACTAATGATTCCTAGATAGCGTCTTTCTTCAAGTCAGAGTCACTATCTTGCAAATGATGCCTTCGTCGTATCTGGGACGCTTCTTTGTAGCGTAGTACTTGATTTCTTCTGTTTAGGAGGATTCCGCGGGTAGAGCGATATTGTAGTCTCCTTGTTTTTGCTGGTAGTTGTTTACCTTCATCTTGTTCTCATTGTCTTCACCGGGTTCTAGATCCTAATTATTTAAATAATCATAGGTTTGAAAATTGGACGAGGGTTAGAGGAAACCATTTTCGAAAACTTTTACTTAGAGTAAGAGGAGAAGTAGAACTTTTTGGACGCATTTGGGAAACTAGTTTTCAAAAGCCGGGGTTTTCAAAGTAAGATTCCTGTCTACCGACCATTCTAACTAAGGTTCTCCTACAGTCAGGATGGCTCTAATACCAAGTCTGTGGGGCCCCTGGATTTAATCCTCCGAGAATCCCTGTTATGCATACAACCACGATCCCATGATTAGTTAGTCGTGGCACATAACCGACAAGTATCATTACAACATCCGAGAATATACCGAATTACAAGACTTACATAAATGCCGTTATGGCTACATCAATAATCATCAGCAGAACTTCATCAAGCGTAGAGCCTGAGCCATGCCTTAACCTACAGCCAACTGACTGGGTGAACGTCCTAGCTCACCTAGTCGCCCACATCCTCTTCTTCTTGATATCTGGCCAAGTTAATAGCCAGGGACAATGCCGGTGAGTACTTTGAATGTACTCGCAAACCACCTTAAGATATTAATAATCACGGGAGGATATTCACTTTTGACTGTGGTAGTAGGAGGGCTCCAAGAGAGGTTCTTTTCTCAAATAGTTTCTCTTGTAGATATAGCATCTACATATCTTTGTTGAAACCTTTTGTAAACATTTTGGAAAACCTTTTTGAAAAGTTTTGGAAAAACATTAGGACTGGGTCAGCCATTTGTTCCCGTTTTCAGGTCGTCTCACGACCAAACTCCTTCCATACCTCTCTGACCATCCCATGGTCAAAGCAAGTATCCTTTCCGACCATCCCATGGTCAAAACATTTCAAAGTCATTTCTTTTCCAAAATCCTTTTTGAAAACAAAACAAGCATCGCTCTACAGCATCCTTCCCAACCGTCCATGACCGCGAACGCGGCTATTCGAATAGATTTACACTCTGCAGAGGTTGTACACTTTACCCACATCATCTGGGTACACTACACTGATCTTCGCCGATCGTGGGTCGAGTAACCGATTAAGACTCTCTAGATTCCCAATCCAATATAAGTGCCTACCCTATGAGTGGTAATCCCCTCAAAACCAGGACGTCGGGCGAGGACCAACCGGAGCACTTTTTCCACTTCTCGAGTGTGCGCTTTCAATGAGGGGCTCATAGTAACGCATGGAGGCCTGCCGACCCTTTGTTCCTTCTCCAGGTCCCACCTTTATCGGAGAAGGCCCACCCTCCAGGGATCCCCGATCCCCTGTAGTTGTCGCGAGGCAGCTTATACCGGAATAGACAACCATCAAATCCAGCCTTGTCCCATACCAGAGTAATGTGGTTGTACAGGGTTAATTGTTCTAGGAAAACTGCAAAGAACTAGGTGAGTTTTCGTAAACCTTTTTCCTCCGGTTTTCCTCCAACATCTTGTAAAACCAAAACCTTTCTCTTTCCCAACATCTCCTCGGAGGTCCCACCTCACCAAGGTTTTATCATAAAACATTTGGTAAAACTTTTTCTAGGGTCTTCCCATCCTCTAGCTTTGCTTCGGCTAAATCGGGGGTCTCCAAAGGGTTATGGTGATATACACCATCTATTCTAGTAGGGACAAGTAGGTGTCACCAAGGGGGTTGTACTTAGTAGTACCGAAGAGTAATAGTTCGGAGGAGCCAAACCACTACCATATATTCAATCAACATATAGTAAAGCAATGCAGTTTTAAATCAACGGAAGATAAAACATGCATAAGTAAAATAGTAGGACAAGGCTTATGAGCAAGAAGGTGGCTTGCCTGAGATCAGCAATATGGCATAAGTGTCCCTGGACTTCTTCTTAGAAAACCACAATAACCAATAGAAACCATCTTCTTCTGCTCCCCGATATAATCGTAACTATCGTCGATAGGGAACACATGCAAACAAACAAGAGGGCACAATCAATACAAGGCATACAATCACCACTACCATTCAGCAAACAAGAAATTCAATAAACTCCAATTAAGGTTTTGTAGTTTTAGAGAGGATTGGATTTAGGAGGTTGAGATGGTCTTGGAGAAGGGGATGAAAATCCTTTAGGATTTATAGTCTAGAAACTACCTAAGAGATGGATTTTTGAACAAGACCATATTCTGTATGGTACCATTGTCAAAACATGATACCAACAGGTGGATGTTGATAAAATGAAACCAACAAAATTGGTTTCACTATTTTATCAATTTTCTTGAAATAGTTATGATTTTCCTAGTGAAATAACTTCTAGTTTTAGGAATTAATTCACCAGAGAAATTCTGGAGCTCGAAAAATTAATTCCTTGGATGGTTAGGTAAGCATTGATGTACTTGCTCACTGAGAGTTGGGATCACTCCAAGATAATTACCAGAATGCCCTCAGGAAATTCCTAAATGTACTTCTGTAGGGTTTTTGTCTTTTTCACCAAATTAAATCTATAGTAGCTTTTGATTTGATTCCAAGGACACATGGTAGGTAGTTGGAATACCTTCTCTAGAAATTGGAATCAACCTTTTTGGAGCTGTATAGCTACTGTAGGGAATTTAGGGGTGAATAAACCATGCATAGAATAGTTTAACGCACAGAAAAATATCAAAGGCTCAATAAATCATGAGCTCCTGGATTTGGGTAGGGCTTAGTGTACCACATCCAGGATAATTGGAATTGGGTCAATTGGACTCATGATTTGGTCTGGGAAATTTTCTAAATTCATAACTAGAGGGATTTTGTTATTTTTAACAAGGGCCAACTACTATTCACCTTGGCATGAGACCTATGCTGATTGCTTGGTATGGAAACTAACTTCTAGCGGAACTTTGCTTCATCCCTATTGGATGTGTACAATTCCCATAGGAATTTATTTAGTGTAAAAGATAGCTTTTTTTAGATTAATTGCCAGTAAATAATAAAAATTATTTTTGGCACAAGGCCAGTTCTGCATGTTGCACAGAACACACCTGAACATGGTAAAAATTTCATTTAGGCAAAATACTTCATTTTCAATTTTTAAATCGATTTAAACTACACTGCACAAGTGTGATCTAGTATTTTATAAAAAGGAAAAAGAAAAAGGATTGACATGGGCCCGGATCTAGAGGGGAGCTGGGACGAGAGGGGGAATTTGGCCCACTCGGCGTCACTGCGCGAGGCGGGAGTCCGTTTGCAAACTGACGGGGCGGGCCCAACCGTCAGTGACGCGGGACGGCAAGGGGTATCGGCCATCAGGGGCCGTCCGATCTAGTCGAGATAAACGGTCCCCGGTCTTCTCCTTCCTCTATCCCATCCCGACGGAGGAAACCCTAGGCGTCAAGAACTAGCCGGCAGGGGAGGCTTACCTGGGGCGGGAGAGGGGACGGTCATGGTGCAGGACGACGGAGGACTCTGAGGCGAGTCCAGGGAGGGGGCAGCGGTGGCGGGTTCAACACCGGGAGGTGGCTCGCATGGTGGTGGCCGACGGAGATCGTTCGGGAGCTCACCGGCGAGGTCTAGAGGTGCATGCATACCACCGGGGAGAGGTGCGTTCAAACGTGGCGATTCCGGGGAGGGCCTGAGGTGTGTGGGCGCTGGATCTGGGGCTCGAGAGCTTCTGGTTCGTGGGAGGAGCTCCTGCTCGGACATGAGCTTGCACGGCGGCCTCCGGTGAGCCTGCGACCAAAAGGGGCGGCACTGAGATGCATTTTATACGGAGGAAAAATTACCAGAGCGACGAGAGGGAGCCAGGGATGTCTAGGCCGAGAGCAACTTGCCTTGTTTGAGCAAAAACCGAGAGGAAGCCATCCTCTCTTTCCATGGTGAGGGAGGGCAGAGGGAGAGAGGATGGTGTTCTCTGGGGTGGTGAGAAGAGGGGAGAGGAAGCAAATGAACCAGGGATGGGGAACTAGGGTGGCCTCTAGCCAGTTATACCCAAGGGAAGGCTTATGGTGGACTTGTCCCATTGGGGGATGGCAAGGATGAGGGAAACCAGGGCTTGTATTGCTGTGGGCGTGGGGAGGGTGGTATCTGGTCGTGCTGCAGACATGAGGGGGAGATTAGCTGCTCCAATAGGAGTTTTGCAAGCCAAGACACCCACATGGGGTTAAGCACTAGCGTCCAACCACTAAAGGACAAGGTGCTACAATGATCAGCTACAGTAATCACGACCAGAGGAGAGGGTGTTTGCTGTGATGAGTGGAGGTGAGCATTGGTGGTGATTTTAATTTGGTCTAGGCCACTAATTCCTTAGTTTGCCACATTTGATCAAAATGAGGCTTGTGAAGGAAGTTTAATATTTTGCACTGAGAAAGGTGGGGAGATGGTACTGGTGGGTAGATGAGGTCAAGATACACTTCCAGGATTTATTTGAGATTTTTTAGAGGAGTTTAAGTGCACTTAAATCTATTTCTTCAAACACTACAGAAGTGAAGTATTGAGGCTCATTTGATATTTTTACATTGAACTTTGTTGGATTTAGATGTGAGGTGATCCCAAATGTGAATACACACTTAGGGAAATTTTCCCAAGATTTATTGGGGCTTAAAAGTATTTAAAACATTTATTTTGTTGTTTCTGCCATTTAGGAAAAAGGGCAAAACGATTTATTAAAGCTCTTCAAAAATATTTATTTTCGAAGTGGTAAGATAGGGTATGATATATAGGCCTCAATTGAGCCAAAATTTGGGGAAGTGTTTTGGCAAAAACCAAACTTTCCTTTATGGGAGAAGTTTTGGAGATTTGGACTATTAAAGAGATTAATTAGATTTTGGGCCATAATAATTATGGATAAATATTGATAAACCTTGATTATCAAGGTACATGATGTAGGAAAGGTGTAGCAAGAATTTTCAACCTTGGGATTGGAGAATCCAAGTTGATTTTGGTTGAATACCCTAGATTAAGGAAATAGGGTGATGTTAATTTCATACCATCAAAACATGGTTGTAACTTGGAGTTCAGATCTCCCCTTGGGGCATGGGATATATGGATGTATAGATCAAGTGATGTATATTTCAATGGTGTAGGGTTTTGAGCTTTATCCTTCTTGATCTCACCATGACAAGCTTTCAAACTTTGAATAAAAATAAGCCTGCCAAAGCAGATTATCAACTAGCCTTCAAAACCTTGTGGGTTTAAGAAGCACAAAGATCCACTTGGAACAAGTGAAGTGTATATGGATAGAACTAATTGAGTAGATGACAACCATTTAGAGTGTTTGTCCATACAAGGTTGGATGGTGGTGTGAGCTTCTCCCAAAGTAGGCATGTTGACTAGATTTGCAGGAAAAGTTATTTTCTTGCCTGCAAAACCATCAAGGACAAGTAGGTTGGAGGATGATCTAACCAAGGGCAGGTGTGGGCCTTGGTATTCCTTAGTATGTCTAAGAATATTGTTCAGATGCATTTCCAAAAATGAACAAGGGTTGGGAAAAGGAGGCATTCAAAAAGGTGATGTTGGAAACATATTTCTATACTTAGCCAAATTTGGCAGATTTAGGGTTTTTGACTAGAATAAGAGGGAGGATGTTCTTGATTGATTTCAAGGTGCCAAAGCCTCATAAAGGGGATGGTGTTGAAGTGTAGAGGGAGTAGGAAGCATCCTTTCTTGATATTGGTCTTCATTGACATGGAAACTTCTAGAAGGGATTACTGCAGAATTGATCTAGTTAAGGGTTTTAGATGATCACTTAGTAGCTTGGGATCAGATCCAGGTTGTATTCTTGCTTAGGGAGTGATGGTTTGGAAACATCTTGATCCTAGTGATGAGCTCCTAGAGTATCTCATACTATCTCCTAAGCAGACAATTCAAACAGCAGATAAAGGCAATTTATCAGACAGCAGAGCAAGGCAACTCATCTTATAAACTAAGCAAACCTACTACTAGGGTTACCATCAAGTCTGACTTGAGGTAAGGTTGGGAAATTTGAAAAGGGTTGGAGTTTGAATAAGATGAGATTCTTTGGTATCTCTACCAAGAGTAGATTTCAAATGCTTCATAAAAAAAGTTTTGTTAAATCTACAGGTAGGAATATTAGAAAGTTTTGTCTTGAAAACATCAGGAGATTATGTTATATAGATCTCCATAGTTTGATCAATAGAAGCTACTAAAATATTTTTGGTTACATAAGCATCTTGGCTCAAGTTTTGAAATGCCAGAACATTTTTGAATATGGAAATTAAGCCAAGACTGTTTGAGAAGTAGCTTTTATCAACTAGTGTTAAGGTAAGGAGTATAATCTCTAATACACAATCATAAGCATAAACATAATCAAACAACACGAAGACACTTCACCATTAAACAAGAAAAAGTTTTTGTTCCCCCTGATTTTTGCATTCTAGACACACCCTCGGCCAGGGTTGCTAAAATTGGGATGTTACATGGCCCGCGCCAGGGGGTGGTGTGGCCGCCTCCGGCACCCCCTCGGCCTCCCCTTCCGCCTATAAGATGCCCTCAGGACGAAAACCCTAAGGGCTCGATCAAAAATCCATGAAAGAGTATATAGCCGTCGTCATCTCCATCCCTAGATCGGGAGGGATCTAAAGCTCTTCCTGGCACCCTGTCGGAGAGGGGAATTCACCCTGGAGGCCTTCTTCATCACCATGCAAGCCTCCGGTGTGATGCGTGAGTAGTTCATCCTTGGACTACGGATCCATGTAGTAGCTAGTTGGTTGATTCTCCTCCTTTGTGCTTTCATGTCTAGATCTTGTGAGCTCCGTTCATGATCAAGATCATCTATTTGTAATTCTGCATGTTCTGTTTGCGGGGATCGGATGGATATTGAGATGATATTTCAGATTGATTATTGATTCTATCATGTCTTTGTTATTTGTGATCTTGCATGCTTTCCGTTGTTAGTAGCTATCTTGGCCAAGTAGATGCTAGCAACTCCAAGAGTTAGTATTTATGCTCGATAGTGGGTTCATGCCTCTGGTAATCTGGGGAAGTGAAAGAAAATTAATCATAGATTAATTACGAGTCATAAATGGATGCGTTAATTAGTTAGCCGTTTCTAGACTCTCTGGAACGTTGAAGCAGACGTTGGCTGAGCCCCACGATCTCCCCTGACCTGCAATATATAAGCGTCTACGCTAAACCTAATGGGCACTTCCTATCACACGCTTCTCCTCCTTCTAGTTTATTGTGCCACCTCCTTCGTATTCCCCATCCCGGCTTGCGGCGTGCACCACACATGAGGACAATAGGCCTCTAGAACACGGCCTCTTTTGAACCTGTATGGGTGAGGGGCGATCAGATTTTTGGGGAACGCTTCTGCGCGACTACGGGCGACCATGATGTCATCCGATAATGAGTTCTCGAATAAAAACTTCTTCTCGGACATCACTGACCTCTTCGGCAACCTCAACATGGGCGATAATGCCGCTGCTACTGCTGCTGCAACTTCTGCGGTTGGTGTTGCCGCTGATGTACCGTACATAATCCTAAACTTTCTCTTTCAAATTCTGCTAGAGTTCTTTATTCTAGCTCTTGGCATAGATGTAATAGGTTTATCTTATTTATATGTAATATGTTCATCTACTTTGTTAATCTGCATGATTACTTTTGGTACTGCTTGTACGATCATGATTTATCAGTTTATTATTCAGATTAAACCATATGGATTATTGCTTATATTCTCAACAATCCAAAAACCTGATTATAGGCAACTCAATTCCACTGGTGTAGCCACGGCTACTAGGTCACCTTCGTTTGATGTAATGCTCTATAAGAGATGGTGCGCGAGAGAAATTCTATGGTTTAAAAATCTAAACTGCGATAGTGCCACTCTTGGCAAATCTAAAGGAGATCTTTCGGTTGAGTAGGACGCGGCCTTTAAGAAAGTCGATACCATGTTTCTGGCGGCTCTGTTCAGTATTCTTCGGGACAACATTGTTGACCCATACATGTCATTTGATAATAGCAAAGATGCGTGGGATGCGCTTGAGGCCAAGTTTGGGGTCTCGAATGCTGGCACTGAGTTGTATGCCATGGAGCAATTCTATGACTACAAGATGGTTGATGAGCGCCCTGTCATTGAGCAAGGTCATGAGATACAATAAATTTCCAAAGAACTTGAGCAGTTCAAGTATACCTTACCGGACAAGTTTATGGACGGAGGCATTATTTCCAAGCTTCCTCCCATGTGGAGGAACTTTGCTACTTCTCTGAAACATAAGAGATAATAGTTTTCCATTATGGATCTCATTGGGTCTCTTCATGTGGAAGAGAAGGCGAGAACAAAGGACACACGTGCTCGAGGATTTGAGGGAGCTTCTAGTGCCAATTTGGTAAACAAGGAAAACTTACAATCCCACAAGTTCATGAAAAAGAACAAATCTAATGGCAAAGGGAAGTTTGATGGAAAGAACAAGGCCACTCACTCAACCAACTTTAAGGGGAAAAATGATAAGAACAAAGGCTCTTTCCACGTGTATGGTGATCCTGATCATTGGGCTCCTAGCTGCCCTAATCGCTTTGACAAGCGGCAACATGGGAACAACAGCAAGACTGCTAATGTTGTTACTAGCGATACTGAGATGAAGGACGTTGGGTACGATATTTTATCTACTATCCTTTCAGTATGTCATTCTCCTAAATGGTGGATTGGTAGGGGTGCTAATACACATGTATGTTCTGATATTTCCATGATCTCTTCTTATCAGGTCTGAGGGGCTTCCTCCGTGCTGATGTGAAATGGCTCACATCCTTCTGTACATGGTGTTGGTACGGTAAATCTGTAGTTTACTTTCGAGAAGACTGTACAGCTGAAGAATGTGCAGCATTTTCCCTCCATCAATAAGAATCTCGTTTGCGGATCGCTTCTATGTCGAGATGATTTTAACTTGGTCTATGAGTCCATTAAAGTTGTAATTTCTATGTATGTACAATTTGTTGGAAAGGGTTATGAGTGTAGAGGTGTGTTCTCCTTATCTTTGTCAGACTCATATACTAAAGTTATTAATCATGTTTGCAATGATAATGAGTCCAATATTTGGTATTCACGACTTTGTCATATTAACTCTGGTTGCATGACGCGACTAGCCAATATGAGTTTAATTCCGAAATTTACCACTGTCAAAGGTTCTAAGTGCCAAGTTTGTGTGCAAACAAAAGAACCCCACATGTGTCATACGGCTGCCGAACAGAGAAACTTAGCACCACTAGAACTTATACATTCAGATCTTGGTGATATGAATGGTCTATTTACAAGAAATGGAAAGAGATATTGTATGACGTTGATTGATGACTCCACTAGATACTTCTACGTTTATCTTCTGAAATCTAAAGATGAAGCTTTGAATTACTTCAAAAATTATAAGGCTAAAGCAGAAAAACCAACTTGATCTTAAAATCAAGCGGCTAAGGTCAGATTGTGGTGGAGAGTACTTTTCAAATGAAATGATCCATTCTGTACGGAAAATGGTATTATCCATGAGAGGACTCCTCCCTACTCACCTCAGTCAAATGGGGTGGTCGAAAGAAAGAACCGCACTCTAACTGATATGGTGAACGCCATGTTAGATACATCTAGTCTCTCCAAGGAATGGTGGGGGAGGCGCTAATGAAGGCATGTCATGTCCTAAACCGTGTTCCCATAAAGGATAAAACCATGACTCCCATAAAGGATAAAACTCTTTTACTAAGGAACTTGGGGATGTTTGGCGAAAGTGAATATTCCAATACCTAAGAAGCGAAAGCTTGGACCAAAAATCGTGGATTGTGTTTTTCTGGGATATGCTTTTCATAGCATTGGCCATAGATTTTTGATAGTAAAATCTGAGGTATTCGACATGCCTATTGGTACGATTATGGAGTCGAATGATGTGACTTTCTTTGAGGACATCTTTCCCATGAAAGGTATGTCTAGCTCATCAAATCAGACGATGACTAGTTCATCTAGTCAGGAATTTTTTATAATTCCTAAACCCACTGTGTCAATAGAACACTATGCTGATCCTATGGAGGACGACAATGAAGCTCCTAAAGGAGTAAGAGACAATTGTCTGCAAAGTCATTTGGTGATGATTTCATTGTGTACCTTGTGGATGGTACTCCCGCTTCTATTTCAGAAGCCTATGCATCTCAAGATGTTGACTACTGGAAAGAAGTTTTCCGTAGCAAGATGGATTCCATCTTAGCTAATGGAACTTGGGAGGTCACTGATCGGCCTCATGGGTGCAAACCTGTAGGATGTAAGTGGGTGTTCAAGAAAAATCTTAGACCTGGTGGTACTATTGAAAAGTACAAGGCACATCTTGTGGCCAAGGGTTATACCTAGAGAGAAGGTGAAGACTTCTTCGATACCTACTCACCTGTAGCCAGATTGACCACTATTCGAGTACTGCTATCCTTGCTGCCTCACATGGTCTTCTCGTTCATCACATTGAAGTTAAGACAAACTTTCTAAATGGAGAGCTAGATGAGGAAATGTATATGGAGCAGCCTGATGGATTTGTAGTAGATGGTCAAGAAGGAAAGGTGTGTAAGTTAGTGATGGCCCAAAATATATCGAGCTTGTTCAGGAACCCCAAGAGGAAGGTATGATGAGCACAGCAGCAAGTTTTCCCTCAGTACGAAACCAAGGTTATCAATCCAGTAGGAGCAAGGAAACACCCCAAAGGTGTAGCTAGTTGAGCCTTGGCAGGGCGCACTACCGGTGCTAGTAGCAACGTGGAGACCTGCACAACACAACCATAGAACTTTGCCCCTAACTTGCGATGAGGTTGTCAATCTCACTGGTTTTGCTGAAAACAAAGGATTTAATGTATCGAATGGAAGAAAGTAATAGTTTGCAGAAAGTAAACACGAAGCAGTAAATAGTTGAATGTAGATTGATTGTAAAAGAAAGAACCGGGGTCCATAGTTCACTAGAGGTGGATCTCCTTAAGATAGATAACATGTTGGGTGAACAAATTACAGCGGGGCAATTGACAAACATCGAGAAAGCAATACATGCATATACTACTCATCTTGAATCCTTTGAGACTTGAGTGGGCATTACAACATTATACATAGACTGCCATCCAACTACATCTATGACTAATAATCCTCCTTCAGGTTATCATCCGAACCCCCTCCAGTATTAACTTGCAAGCAACAGATTATTGCATTATGAATTGCGTGTAAAGTAAACAATACGATTGTTCTATAAACAAAGGATTGTTGTTTTCTCCCTAGTAGCAACATCACATCTAGTACATTAGAGATTTCCGTCACTTCCCTAGATTACCACAGGCATGAACCCACTATCGAGCATAAATAATAACTCTTGGAGTTGCTAACATCTACATGGCCAAGATAGCTACTAACAATGGAAAGCATGCAAAATCACAAATAACAAAGACATGATAGAATCAATAATCAATCTGAAATAGCATCTCAATATCCATCGGATCCCCGCAAACACAACATGTAGGAATTACAAATACATGATCTTGATCATGAACGGAGCTCACAAGATCTAAACATGATAGCACAAAGGAGGAGCACCAGCCATCTAGCTACTACATGGACCCGTAGTCTGGACATGAACTACTCACGCATCACACCGGAGGCTTGCATGATGATGAAGAAGGCCTTCAGGGTAAATTCCCCTCTATGGCAGGGTGCCGGGAAGAGCTTCAGATCCCTCCCGATCTAGGGATGGAGATGACGGCGGCTATAGACTCTTTCATGGAATTTTGATCAGGTCCTTAGGGTTTCTGTATTGGAGGCATCTTATAGTCAGAAGGGGAGGCCGAGGGGGTGCCTAGGCTGGCCATACCACCCCCTGGCGCGAGCCAGGCCTGGCCGCGCGGCCAGGTGGTGTGGCGGCCCCCTGGCCCCTCTCCGTCTCGTATTCTGGCTCCGTGTCCTCCTCGGTGAAATACTGACTTTGGCTTTTGTCCCGTCCAATTCCGAGAATATTCATTTTCTAACTTTCCTAGAACCAAAAACAGCAGAAAACAGGCAGCTGGCACTGTGGCTCTTGTTAATAGGTTATTCCAAGAAAAGTACTCCAAAGTGTGGAAAAAACACAAGAAAGTAGATAAAACGAAGGAACATCACAAATTATAGATACATTTGCAATGTATCAGTTAGTGAATTCATTATATGGTCTTAAGCAAGCTCCTAAGCAGTGGCAAGAGAAGTCTGAAAGAACTTTAACCCCTGATGGCTTTGTTGTAAATGAAGCTAATAAGTGTGAGTACTATCACCATGGTGGGGCAAGGAAGTTATTATGTGTCTCTATGTCGATGACATATTGATATTCGGTACCAAACTCACTGTTATTGAGGAGGTCAAAGAGTTCCTATCTCATTGCTTTGAGATGAAGGACTTGGGAGTGGCTGATGTAATCTTAAACATCAAGCTACTAAAGGATGACAAGGTGGGATTACATTGCTTCAGTCCCACTATGTGGAAAAGATATTGAGGCGCTTTGGGTATAGCGGCTGAAAGTCCTCTCCAACGCCTTATGATCCAAGTGTTCTACTTCGAAAGAATCGAAGGAATGTTAATGATCAATTGAGATACTCTAAAATTATTGGCTCGCTCATGTATTTAGCCAGCGCTATGAGGCCTGACATGTCCTTTGCTGTAAGCAAACTAAGTCAATTTGTGTCAAATCCTGGAGATGATCATTGGCATGCTCTTGAGAGAGTTTTGCGCTAGTTGAAAGGCACTGTGAGTTATGGAATTTACTATACTGGGTATCAATGAGTACTTGAGGGGTGTAGTGATTCAAATTGGATATCTGATGCTGATGAGATTAAGGCCACAAGTGGTTATTTGTTTACACTTGGTGGCGCTGTTTCCTATAAGTCTTGCAAGCAGACCATATTAATGAGGTCAACTATGGAAGTAGAACTCACAACATTAGACATAGCCAATGTTGAAGTAGAGTGGCTTCGTGAGCTCTTGATGGACTTACCCGTGCTTGAAAAACCAATAACCACCATCCCAATAAACTATCATTGTCAAAGTAAACAGTTCTAAGGATAATATGAAGTCATCAAGGCATGTGAAGAGGGGATTGAAATCTGTCAGGAAACTAAGAAACTCCAGAGTTATTGCGTTGGATTATATCCAAACATCTAAGAACTTGGCAGATCCCTTCGCAAAGGGTTTATCACGTAATGTGATCGATAATGCATCGATGGAGATGGGTTTGAGACCCACACAATGAGTTGTTCACAGTGGTAACTCACTCTATGTGATTGGAGATCCCGTGAATTAGAGCTAGGAGACAAGCCGTTGATCAACTAAGAGGAGAGTATGCCCATATTATATTTACATCTCCATAAATATTCAATACTCTCTTTTACTGCATGGCAGGTTGATGTTTATCTTAATGTGTTTCAAGTGGCTTTTCTAAGCAGAGATGTTGTCCTACGGAACATCTATTGATGAACACACCTATATGAGTCTGACTGTTAAACGTCGTAGTCTGTGAGAGTTGGGTGCTCTCTAATAAACTCATGAAAGGCCCTAGAGTAGGATGCATAAGCTCCAAACCACGGGGAAGCTTTGCGGCAGCCCTATACCGGTCTAGATTTTGCGTGAAACTAGTGTGCAGAAAACTTGTAGTTGAAGGCATAGTCCACTATTCAAGTTGCTAGCTAGTGTAGCATGAAGTTTAACGTTGAAGTTCAACTTAACAGTGTCCACTACATACCGGTATATAAATAAATATTCTAGAAGGAAAGTGAGGTGATGTGCCAATGAGACCTTATGGGAGGATTGTTGGAATTTTGTGAGTACTAGGCTATTGGGCCATTAGACAAATTGTGAAATTCTCTTTGGACCATTTGTGCATGCCAGCATATGGTTGTTCTAGTGGTGCTAAAGTTTAGTCCCACATTATTAGTTGATTGAGAGTTACACCTCCTTATAAACTAGGTAGTTCTACAACTCACTAAGGTGTGAGAAGAAGAGCAGCTCTCGTGCACTCCTCCTCCGATGCTGCCCGCGTCGCCTCACCTCGTCACGACGCACGCGCACACCATGAGTTGCAGGAATCTCGCTGAGCCGAGCTTTGTTTTTTATTGTTGGGAAAATTAATCATAGATTAATTACGAGTCATTAACGGATGCAGTAATTAGTCAGCCGTTTCTAGAATTTCTAGAACATGGGTTTTTACCAACTCGGATGTGGGTTGAGCCCCACGATCTCCCCTGACCTGCATTATATAACCGTCCGCGCTAAACCTAATCGGCACTTCCTATCACACATGTCTCCTCCTTCCAGTCTATTGCACCACCCCCTTCGTCTTCCCCATCCCGGCTTGCAGCATGCACCACAGATCGAAACAGTAGGCATCCGGAACCCTGCCTCTTGTGAACCTGTACAGGTGAGGCACGATCAGGTTTTTGCGAAGCTCTTCTGCGCGACTACTAGCAACCACGACGTCATCTGACGACGAGTTACCGAATGACAACTTCTTCCCGGACATCACCGACCTCTTTGGTAACCTCAACATGGGCGGCAACGCCGCTACTACCACTGCTGCATCTGCTACGGCTGCTGTTGCCATTGTTGTACCGTACGTAATCCTGAACTTTCTCTTTCAGATTATGCTAGAGTTCTTTATTCCAGCGCTTGGCATAGATCTAATAAGTTTATCTTATTTAGATGTAATATGTTCATCTACTTTGTTAATCTACATGATTAGTTTTGGTACTTCTTGTATGATCATGCTTTATCATTTTATTATTCAGATTAAATCATATGGATTATTGCTTATATTCTCAACAATCCGAAAACCTTATTAGAAGCCACTTAATTCCACTAGTGTAGCCATGGATACAAGGCCGCCTTCGTTTGATGGTATGCACTATAAGAGATGGCACGCGAGAGCAATTCTATGGTTTAAAAACCTAAACTACTATAGCGCCACTCTTGATAAACCTAAAGGAGATCTTTCTGCTGAGTAGGAAGCAACCTTTAAGAAAGCTGGTTCCCATATTTCTGGTGGGTCTGTTATGTATTCTTGGGGACACCATTGTTGACCCATACATGTCATTTGATAATGACAAAGACACGTGGGATGCGCTAGAGGCCAAGTTTGGAGTCTCGGATGCTGGCACTAGGTTGTATGTCATGGAGAAATTCTATGACTATAAGATGGTGGATGAGCGCTCCATCGTTGAGCAAGCTCATGAGATACAATCACTCGCCAAAGAACTTGAGAAGTTCAAGTGTACCTTACCGGACAAGTTTGTCGCCGGAGGCATTTTTGCCAAGCTTCCTCCCATGTGGAGGAACTTTGCTACTTCTCTGAAAGAAAAGAGACAAGAGTTTTTCATTACAGATCTTATTGGGTCTCTTCATGTGGAAGAGAAGGTGAGAGCAAAGGACACACATGCTCGAGGATTTGAGGGAGCTTCTACTGCCAATTTGGTACAAAAGAAAATCTTCCAATCCCACAAGTTCAAGAATAAGAACAAATCGTATGGTAATGGGGATTTTGATGGCAATAACAAGGCCACTCACTAAACCAACTTTAAGAGGAAAAATGTTAATAAGAAAGGCTCTTGCCACATCTGTGGTGATCCTGATCATTGGGATCCTAGCTGCCCTAATCGCTTTGACAAGTGGCAACATGGCAACATTTGCAAGATCGCTAATGTTGTTTATTAGCGATACTGAGATGAACGACGTTGGGTATGATATTTTACTTACTATCCTTTTAGTATGTCATTCTCCTGAATGATAGATTGACATGGGTGCTAATAAACATGTATGTTCTAATATTTCCAAGTTATCTTCTTATCAGGTCGCAAGGACTTCCTCCGTGCTGATGGGAAACATCTCACGTGCTTCTGTTCATGGTGTTGGTACGGTAAATCTGAAGTTTACTTTGGGGAAGACCGTACAGCTGAAGAATGTGCAGCACATTCCCTCCATCAATAAGAATCTCTTCAGTGGATCGCTTCTATGTCGAGATGGTTTTAAGTTGGTCTTTGAGTCCAATAAAGTTTTAATTTCTATGTATGTCCAATTTGTTGGAAAGGGATATGAGTGCGGAGGTCTCTTATGCTTATCTTTGTCAGACTCATGTACTAAAGTTATTAATCATGTTTGCAATGATAATGAGTCCAATATTTGGCATTCATGACTTTGTCATATTAACTTTGGTTACATGACGCGGCTAGCCAATATGAGTTTAATTCTGAAATTTACCACTTTCAAAGGTTCTAAGTGCCAAGTTTGTGTGCAAGCAAAGCAACCCCGCAAGTCTCATACAGCTGCCGAACAAAGAAACTTAGCACCACTAGAACTTATACATTCAGATCTTGGTGATATGAATGGTCTATTTACAAGAGATGGAAAGAGATATTGTATGACGTTGATTGATGACTCCACTAGATACTTCTACGTTTATCTTCTGAAATCTAAAGATGAAGCTTTGAATTACTTAAAAAACTATAAAGCTAAAGTAGAAAACCAACTTGATATTTAAATCAAGCGGCTAAGGTCGGATCGTGGCGGAGAGTACTTTTCAAATTAATTTGATCTATTCTGTATGGAACATGGTATTATCCATGAGAGTACGCCTCCCTACTCACCTTAGTCAAATGGGGTGCTGGAAAGAAAGAACCATACTCTAACTGATATGGTTAACGCTATGTTATATACATCGGGTCTCTCTAAGGAATGGTGGGGGAGGCGCTAATGACCGCATGTCATGTCCTAAATTGTGTTCCTGTAAAGAATAAAAACATGACTCCATTTGAGGAATGGGAGAAGAAAAGGCTTAAACTCTCTTACTTACAAACTTGGGGATGTTTGGCGAAAGTCAATATTCCAATACCCAAGAAGCAAAAGCTTGGACCAAAAACCGTGGATTGTGTTTTTCTAGGATATGCTTTTCATAGCATTGGCTATAGATTTTGATAGTAAAATCTGAGGTATCTGACATGCGTGTTGGTACGATTATGGAGTCGAATGATGTGACTTTCTTTGAGGACATCTTTCCATGATAGGTGTGTCTAGCTCATCAAATCAGGAGATGACTAGTTCATCTAGTCAGGAATTTGTTATAATTCCTGCACCCACTATGCCGATAGAACACTATGATGATCCTATGGAGGATGATATTGAAGCTCCTAAAAGGAGTAAGAGAAAAAAGGGCTGCAAAGTCATTTGGTGATGATTTTATTGTGTACCTTGTGGATGATATTCCCACTTCTATTTCAGAAGCCTATGCATCTCAAGATGCTAACTACTGGAAAGAAGTTGTCCGTAGCAAGATGGATTCCATCTTAGCTAATGTAACTTGGGAGGTCACTGATTGTCCTTATGGGTGCAAACCTGTAGGATGTAAGTGGGTGTTCAAGAAAAATCTTAGACCTGATGGTACTATTGAAAAGTACAAGGCACGTCTTGTGGCCAAGGGTTATACCTAGAGAGAAGGTGAAGACTTCTTCGGATACCTACTCACATGTAGGCATATTGACCACTATTCAAGTACTACTATCCTTGGCTGCCTCACATGGTCTTCTCGTTCATCAAATGGACGTTAAAACAACTTTTCTAAATGGATATATAGATGAGGAAATGTATATGGAGCAGCCTGATGGATTTGTAGTAGATGGTCAAGAAGGAAAGGTGTGTAAGTTAGTGAAGTCTTTATATGGTCTTCCGCAAGCTCCTAAGAAGTGGCATGAGAAGTTTGAAAGAACTTCAACCGCTGAAGGCTTTGTTGTAAATGAAGCTGATAATTATGTGTATTATCGCCATGGTGGGGGCGAGGGAGTTATTATGTGTCTCAATGTCGATGACATATTGATATTCGGGACCAACCTCATTGTTATTGAGGAGGTCAAAGAGTTCCTATCTAGCTGCTTTGGAATGAAGGACTTGGGAGTGGATGATTTAATCTTAAACATCAAGATACTGAAGGATGACAATGGTGGGATTACATTGCTTCAGTCTCATTATGAGGGAAATACATTGAATGGCTTTGGGTATAGCGGCTGCAAGTCTTCTCCAACACCTTATGATCCAAGTGTGCTACTTCAAAAGAATCGAAGGAATGCTAAAGATCAATTGAGATACTCTCAAATTATTGGCTCGCTCATGTATTTAGCCGGCGCTATGAGGCCTGACATCTCCTTTGTTGTAAGCAAACTGAGTCAATTTGTGTCAAATTCTAGATGTGGTCATTGGCATGCTCTTGAGAGAGTTTTGCGCTATTTGAAAGGCACTACGAGTTATGGTATTCACTATAATGGGTATCCATGAGTACTTGAGGGCTATAGTGATTCAAACTGGATACCTGATGCTGATGAGATTAAGGCCACAAGTGGTTATTTGTTTACACTTTGTGGTGGCGTTGTTTCCAGGAAGTCTTGCAAGCAGACCATCTTAACGAGGTCAACTATGGAAGCAGAACTCACAGATTAGACACAACCAATGTTGAAGTAGAGTGGCTTCGTGAGCTCTTGATAGACTTACCTGTGGTTGAAAAACCAATACCCACCATCCTGATGAACTATGATAATCAAACTGTGATCGTCAAAGTAAACAGTTCTAAGGATAATATGAAGTCATCAAGGCATGTGAAGAGGATATTGTGATCTGTCAGAAAGCTGAGAAACTCCAGAGTTACTATGTTGGATTATATCCAAACATCTAATAACTTGGCAAATCCATTCACAAATGGTTTATCACGTAATGTTATAGATAATGCATCGAGGGAGATGGGTTTGATACCCACACAATGAGTTGTTCATAGTGGTAACCCACTCTATGTGATCGGAGATCCCGTGAATTAGAGCTGGGAGACAAGCTGTTGATCAGCTGAGAGGAGAATATGCCCATATTATATTTATGTCTCCATAAGGATGTAATCCTCTCTTTTACTACATGGTAGATTGATGTTTATCTTAATGTGTTTCAAGTGGCTTTTCAAAGCAAAGATATTGTCCTTCAGAACATCTATTGAGGAACACACCTATATTAGTTTGACTGTTAAACGTCGCAGTCCGTGAAAGTTGGGTACTCTCTAATAAACTCATGAAAGGCCCTGGAGTATGACGCATAAGTTCCAAACCGCAGGGAAGCCCTGCGGCAGCCCTATACCGGCCTAGATTTTGGGTGAAACTAGTATACAGAAAACTTGTAGTTCAAGGCATAGTCCACTATTCAAGTTTCTAGCTAGTGTAGCATAAAGTTTAATATGGTAGTTTAACTTAACAGTCTCCAAAAAAATATTCTGGAAGGAAAGTGAGGTGATGTGCCAATGAAACTTTGTGGGGAATTGTTGAAATTTGGTGAGTATTCGGCTGTTGGCTCATTAGACAATTCTGAAATTTTCTTTGGCCCATTTGTGCATGGAAGCATATGGCTGTGCTAGGGGTACTATAGTTTAGTCCGACATTACTAGTTGACTGAGAGTTACACCTCCTTATATACTAGGTTGTTCTACAACTCACTAAGGTGTGAGAAGAAGAGCAACTCTCGCGCACTCCTCCTCCGACTCCGGCCGCCTCGCCCCGCCCTGCCAAGAAGAACGCGCGCGCTCCGCGGGGTGTGGGAATCTCACTGAGCCGAGCTTTATTGCTGGTTGGAAAAATTAATCATAGATTAATTACGAGTCATTAGCGGACGCGTTAATTAGTCAGCCGTTTCTAGACTTTCTGGAACGTGGGTTCTAACCGACTTGGACGTGGGCTGAGCCCCACGATCTCCCCTGACCTGCAATATATAAGCATATGCACTAAATCTAATCAACAGTTCCTATCACACATGTCATCTCCTTCCAGTCTACTGTGTCGCTACCTTCGTCTTCCCCATCCCGGCTTGCGACGTGCATCACTGATCGAAACAGTAGACCCGAAACCCTGCCTCTTATGAACCTGTACGGGTGAGGGGCGATCAGGTTTTGGGGAGCGCTTCTATACCGCTGCTGCAACTGCTACTGCCGCTGCTATACCGTACGTAATCCTGAACTTTCTCTTTCAGATTTTACTAGAGTTCTTTATTCTAGCATGTGGCATAGATGTAATTAGTTTATCTACTTTGTTAATCTGCATGATTAATCTTCGTACAGCTTGTATGATCATGTTTTATCAGTTTATTATTCGGATTAAATCATATAGATTATTTCTTATATTCTCAACAATCCCAACACGAACTCTCGCTTGGCCCAAGAACTGCTCGTGAGTCGATCTTCTTCAACCTACACACTCGCGTACATGGACAGACATAAGATGAACCATGGCTATAACTTTTCCTCTTTCGGAAACAAAAAAAATCATCTTCCAATTCCTTAATTCGGTTGACTGTTTATTTTCGATTTTAACACAAATCTTGTTCATATTTTAGTAGAGGTTCAATTCGGGGCATCAAAGCCCCAGTTTATACAAAAAAATATAAATATCTACAATATCAAATGGATATTTTGAGAAACTATACTTTCTGGTGAATCTATTGATATTGATTTGGTATTGTGAATGTTTATATTTTTATGTATAAATTTTGGTCAAACTTAAAATATATTGACTTTTTACTAAATCTTATGCGCATTATATTTTGGGATGGAGCGAATATTTAATACTTTGGGAAGGAAGAATAGTTTCTAAATTCCTAATTATGTATTTTGATTTATTGGATATTCTCTGAAATATTACAGATTTGATACTATATTAATCTTATTCCCAAATAACAATATTGAAAAGAATTAAAAAAAAGATCGGCCAAGTTAAAGCCCAACACGACCTCTTACTTGGCCCAAGAACTACTCGTGAGTCGATGTTCTTCAACCTACACACTCGTGTACTACCTCTGTTCGGGATTATAGGTTTGGAGAGCTTTTTTATATTGTTTGAGATTATAAGGGCTATCTCATTTATTAGTCTCTCTCATCTAATGCATGTTATTTTTTCCTCTCACTTCTCTCATGCATATAAAACTATTAGTGCAAGCATAGATTAATGAGAGAGATTTATGAAGTGTCTTGATATTTGCAACTTAGCCCTTAGAACTAATAATTCTAAACAGAGGTAGTACATGGACACACATAAGCTGAACCATGGTTGTAACGTTCCCCCTTTGAATTCCTTAATTTTACTATTTATCTTCGATTTTAACAAAAATCTTGATCATATTTTACTAGAGGTCCAATTTGGGGCATTAAAACCCCAGTTGAGTGCACCTTAAGTCGAGAGACGTGGCCAGAATTGTCATTAACGAGTAATCTGATTCTCTTCCTATCCCGACTGTCCAATCTCTCCCCCTCCTATAAAAGGAGCACTAGATCTTCCCTCGACCCTTAGCACCATCCCACCAAGTATAAGCCCAAGAGCTGCCTCGTGGATGCCAAATTTCTCACCAGAGCTCCGACGGCCGCCACGACGCCTTTGTCAATTTCTCCGAGTACAGAGGGAAGTAGGCCTCTATTTTTCTTCTATTTTTCTTCTATTCTTCTTGCCATGTCCATGAGAATCATCGGTCAAAAAGCAGCTCTCCTCTTTCGCTCCTCTCCCTTGAGAGTCAACCCTCAACCGCCTCCGCCTCCCCTCTCCTCCCTGGTAGCCATGGCGGCCGGTGTGGAGATGGAGCTGGTGGGTGGTCTCTTCTAGCTTTAGCTGTAGGTTTTTTAGTTCTAGGTTGTTGTGCCCCCGCGCCGACTGAGGGTAGGTTGGAGATCTTCGGCCACCATATACTCCACTCCCTAGCTTCGATCTGCCCCGCCGCGCCGCGTCGGTGGCAGGCGGTGGTGTCTGTGGAGCATCAGGCCTCGCATCCCTCTGAATAAGGCTGGCTTCCTAGGGTGCTTTGAACTAGGTGCTCTGGGTCCCACCCAGTTGGAAGTGGTCTCTATCCCTCCGATTGTTGTGCTCTCATGGGGAAACTCACACGGAAGAAGACCACCAAATAAGATCCGTCTCCGACGAGCTTCCATCGGCCTTCTTCTCTGGTTACGTCCTCTAGCTTGTGGCAGCAGCTTGGAGGAATGTAGCCAGCATTTCATGTGGCAGAGGTTGAAGGCCTGCCGTGCCGATGAGGAAAAGTTCTATTGCATCTTCCTTGCCGCCCATCAAGGAGGTGGCCATGGTGTTGGCTTGGATCTGCTCTACCTTGTTCCTCCTCGGTGGGGATTTGCTGCTTCTCCTAATGGAGCTCCCAAGCGACGACGATTCTGCGCCGCCGCTATCCTTGGTCAAAGCAACCACTCCACAAGGCGGTTCTGGGCGAACCGCTTTTTCATCAACCTCCTGGCTGTTGTGCCTGATAGGAGGCCCCTACAGTACTCAGTCACGGCGCTTTCCGACGCTCCCTTGCCAAGTGGTCTTGTCCCCGGCGATGGTGCGGCCGGCTGTGGCATCGAGTGCGTCATCGTCCCCGCTAGAGAAGGACCTGGTCGCGTTTTTCAGTTTTATTCTGAGGTCCATTTTGTAAAAGATCAGGGCCTTTCTGTAACTTGTTTTATCTTTGAGGCTCTTCTTGTAACTTTACCCACTGATTAATGCAGCTCTGGACCCTTCTGGGTCCTTCCCCTTGTTAAAAAAATGTCCATGAGAATCTCTCAGCCCCTTCTAATTGTCCGATTTCAAGCCATAAACCATCCCGAACGGAGTACGTGAAGGCCGCTCGTCCTCACAGTGTCGCCTCGAGCTTTCGTGAAAACAATAGAGGTGACCTTCGTCTTCAAAGAGTCAAGCTTCACGTCGCCCGCGTTTTCCTCAAGGCCGGAGGACCACCAGTAGCGACGTACACAACAGCAACCAATCGGTGCCGTGTTTATTGTTGAATTATTAGGCATAATTTTCACAATTAATTCCAGAATATAGATCATAACTACAGTAGCTACGATCATGATAACCTCTAATATACTAGATTTATTAATCAACATGAACAACAGGAGTGCAAATAGAAAACCAGCCATAGTATGACAATAGTTCGGATCACGGTATACGTACTAATCAGTTGTCAATGCAGTCTCCATTGGTGCAGCGGTTGTCGTAGCCTGTCGAAGAAGATGACGTTGAAGACGAGTTGCCCATGGACCAGGAGATCGCCTATGAAGACGTGTCGTGGTGACGATCTTGAGCAGTCGCGCGGAGTGCTTTTCAAAAACATTATTCGCACTCTCCCGTATAGGATCGCAAAGGCAAGTGGTACTGGAGACCCACTCTATGTAACATCCCAAAACTTTAATCCAAGCTTATCAAGATCCAAATCATTAAAATTAGTGTTAACAAAAACTTTTCCAAATTAAAAATGAAAGCATTCATGTGTATGTGCATTTAATTTAGGAATTGATTTGAATTGCCATGGTTCTGTGATTCCTTGCTTGTAAAATGTTCTTAGGTGAAATAAACATCATCTAAATCGTTCCCAAACTTTTCCCAAAGAAGAACAACTCAAAATGAATAATTGAAGTGAATGGTCATTTTGGCCAAATTAACTAGTACTCAAAACATAACAGAAACATGTGTGGATCTTTACACCCCTTGATAGTACACATAATGAGGTACCAAGACCCACTTTGTGATATGCTAAAAACATTCAAATGCTAATTTTAAATGACAGTTTAAAATTGAATCTAATTCATATAGGAAGATCCCACTATTTCAAAAACCACTCAAACAAGCTCAATTTTTAAAACCCAAGCACCCATAGAGTCTCAAGCGTCTGCCTAGCAAACCCACCAAAAATCTTTTCAAAATTCCAAAGTTTATTCCATGCGGTCATTTCATCAAACACTTGACATGCATGATTTACACCCTAATCCTAGCTCACTGTTTTGAACAGGGTTTTGCCCCCATTTGATCTCCATTTAATCCCTTTATCCCCCAGGGTCTAACCATGCCTTTAGCACCCATCCCCTACCCGCTATTGGCAAAGCCATGCCATGCCGAGCCACCCCTCGCCGGCCGACCATGCACTCGCCCCAGCAGACCACCTCCCTCTCTCTCGCCATGTCTAGGATGTAGCCAGGACCTCACCGCCACCCTCTGTCCCCTGCCCGAGCCAAGCCCAGCAGTGGACCATCGAGGAGATCCCGCGCCTAGTGCCACCACACCATGCCGAGCACGCGCCAGAGCACTGCACCCAGCATGCGTGCACAAGTCACCGCTCGACCGTAGCCCGTGCCTACCGCTCCGCCACGACCCATGGAACACGACCGACACGCCCGTTTGCCGCCCAACGCACCACATCCACCGCTCGCCGTGGACTCCGCCGCCTCTGCCGCTCAGAGCGCCAGCTGCCCCCGACCGCATACCACCGCCCCTACACCCGCATTCACTTCCTAGAGCACCGCCAGGAGACCGCCCGTCGATCGCCACCCTCGGCCATGCCTCTAGTCGCCCGTAGCCATGTCACCACCATCGCCGGCCCATCCCTCTCGGTCTCGCCGTCGAGACTATAAAAGGAGGGCACCCCCAGCCAGTTGAAGCACACGACTCCACTCCCCTCACCTCACTGACCGTCCCACTCCACTAGCAGGAGCAAGGGGAGCAGGAGCTCGCCGAAATTGCGCCGGAGCAGGCTGCCTCTGGAGGAGAAGAGCGCCGCTGATTGCGACCACCCCCGAAGCTGCCTCGACCGTCCCTGAGCTCGCCGTCGACCACCAGTTCGTTTGCCCGCCTCACCGTCGTCGCTGGAGCCCTGGTACGCCCCCTATGCACCCCCACCGAGCCGCTAGGGTTGGAGTTCGCCGGCGACTTGTTCGTCGTCGACGACGATCCCTAGCCGTAGATCTCAGTTCTAATCTAACGGCACACATCACCCCGTACCGCTTCGCGCGTTATGAGCCGCTGACTTGTGGCCCCCCTGTCAGTTGAGCCCCGCGCCGCGGAGTGAGACTGGGCCGGCCCGTTAGTGTTTCTCGCGCGACCTAGTTAGTTTGAATTAGGATTTTTCCTTTTTAGTTTAAACTTAGTTCTATCTCTGAGTTTGAAAATCAATTCAGAGAGTTTGACAAATCCAAATTGCATGAAACTATTTTTTCCTGAAAGGTTTTCAAAAGATCTATCCAAGCCCATTGGATTTAATTCAATTAGAGTTATAGATCTCTCCTAGTAAAAATAACAAAACAGAAGCATTTGCACCTTGCAACATTTTTATAAAATCAACCAAGATAGGTTTTTAGTTGATTCCAACTCTAAAAAATCACATTTCATCATACCTATATGAATATGTAATAATATTAATGTTTACATGAAGTGACTTTGGACTAGTACCAAAATAATGCTATATAGGCATTTCTAGTCACTTTAAATCATTAAATAATAAACTTAAACCAAAGTAATTATGATCCAACCCTTAAATCACATTCCCACATGCTAGAATATGCGGTGATGACATGTGTCCACATGATCCCATGTTTTAAGTGGTGAATATTAAATCTTAGTTAATTTTTCAATGAGTAGAAATTACTTTTCTAATTTAAAAAGAGTGAAACTATCCAAATTAAACTTGTAATGCTTGAGATGATAATAGATCATCAAAGGTGTGTCTTAGAATGCTAATTAGACAAGTTAAGTATTGTTTGGTGATTGTGTACTCCGTATGTATTTATAGGCGATAGTATCGACCAAGCTTTCGAGGAGGAGGAGTTCTACCAAGAAGAAGAAGAAGAAAACTTCAACCACTGCATCAATTAAGGCAAGCCACCATTAACAATGCAAGCTAACACTTGCAAGTATAATGCTTAGCAAGCTAGGATTAAACTAGAGGTTGTAGCCAAGATGTCTTAGGCATGCCTTGGTCACACTACTTTGACTATTAGTATCCCAAGTCTTATTTACAAGCTTTACTTCCTTTACTTTACCCAAAGTTCTTTACTTTTTTTGAAGGTAGCATAAAGAGTATAAAACTTGACCTATTTAGAACCCTTTAGATGTCATTCTATGGCATGAGATTGAATCCATCTTTTCGACCTTAGTGAACACTCTTAACTTAGTAGTTTAGAGTAGATCAAAAACTTGAGTCACTTTAGATGGGCACACTTGGTGAAAATGAATTATGAAAACCTTGGAATGATGAGTCATTCTATTGAGATGTTTTGACATGTGTTGAGAAACACAAATGGTTTATGATGATGGAAATGTTGAGGCATGAGCCTTGACCCTTTTACAAAACTGATGGTTGGATTCGGATGCGATACCATTCCAAATTTACCGTACAACCACACTACCTGAATTGGGTAAGGCTTAGCTGGAAATTTATATGCATTAGTATTAGTTCCCTCGCGGGAGAGGGTTGAGCTGAGGCTACCTCTCAATGTTGTCCACCTATGTAGTGCCCAAGATGACTGATGGTCATGGTTGGGAGGCCATGCTCATAGGAGAGGTGCTTATACTAGGGTGTGTAAAGGGAAGGTTATGTTTGATTATCTGCATACTAAGTATGATGATTCAGGGTTATCCCTGACATATGTATCGAATCTTGTGGTGAAAGTGTACCACCTCTGCAGAGTTTCAAACTATTCGAATAGCCGCGTCTGCGGTTATGGACAGTTGGAATGGCCATAATGTTTTGTTGTCAGATGTTTTCCAAACAACTTATGAAATGAATGATGAATCTTGACTTGACCACAACAGGGTTGTGTTTATGACAATAGCTTCCCAACTTAAGTGATTCTAGAACTTTATTTTATCTTTCTTTGCTTCAGAACTCAGCTTAGGTTTCAAACTTAACTTTATACTTAAACTTATATTTAGAACTTTAACTTAGAACTATATTACTTGTTAGAGGTAGTTTGCCAGTACTTAAAGAGTACTCATGGCTTTTGTCCCTGGCTATTCCCATGGCCAGACTATAAAGGAGACTATCAAGATGATGGCCAGCAGGACGGCTATGATAACTAGGACTATCTGCCTTCGTCAGCATTGCATGTGCTCCTGAAGATGGACCCCACCGCTATGCTAAAAGGATTTGACGCAGGGTTCAAAGAAAAAGAATTTCTAAATTTTTGAGCTCAAGTTAAGAGCATATGTTTTACAAAATGTTTACAAATAAAAAGGAAAATAAAACTATTCTCATCTGGGCGGATTGGTATGTTGGGAGCATCTACAAGGGTTGCATGTAAGGAATGGCTCTGAAGACCCAGGAATTGGTCGGGACCACCGCCCAGGTTCAAAGAGATATTCCATGTTTCACTCAAAGGAGCTTCCAGTACAGGCACATGCTATATGGGCTCTGGCTTCGTTGACCATGGAGGGAAACCCTTGCATTGATAACGCCTTTTGAGAGGGTTCTTCAGATCATAGTAGCGGGCGAATCGTGTGCACGCATAGGGTCTTGTATGGAATACTTCGTCATAATCCAGACTCAGTTTCACAACGATGGGAATGGATTGTGACATGTGGGGAAAGTGTACAACCTCTGCAGAGTATATGAACTAATCGCTTAGCCGTGATCTCGGGTATGAGCAATTTGAGCAACTGGATATCGAAGCCTCCGAAGGATCTCCTCTGTTTTCAAAACCTTTTCGAATTTTTTTTTGAGACACCACATTCATTCACAGAGTGTTTGAAGGATTGGTGTACCTGAAAAATAGCATGATGTCTCTATTCAGAGATTGCGGTCGGGCATAGGTTGGTGAACTTTGGAGGATTCCTTATGTTCTGACTTATATTATTTTGATTTGAAAATGAATAAATAACAAAGGAAGTTTTGAAATGTTTTATGCAAACAAAGTTGGCTTTATGCAAATGAACCATATGGCTTCCACATAAAGCCTTATGTATGTAGAAATAGGTATAGGTGGTGTAACTTTCCAATACATTCAATGTATTGACCAATTTTGGTGTCTACAACGTGTCATGTTGCAGGGCGTTGTAATGACGAGTGAGGATGACTAGGATCGTGAGCCTATAATCAACAAGACCTATAGTCTTGATGGTGCCCAAGATTATTGATTATGTTTCCACTATAAAGTGAGCCAACCCCTATATGTTGTGCATCTTGTATCATGTAAAATCTGGATCTACCGATGAGTAATAAAATAGCGTATGTTTATCTTGGTATTTTATTTTGTTATTGTGTGTGCTCGCTTCGATCCAGGGATAACACTCTAAACATATAGACTTAGAATCCTATTGATTCGGGTCGTTATAAAATGGTTTCAGAGCATATGTTAACTGTAGGACGTGACCCTAGGATTAGATAGCAAAACCTTGCTAGGGTTTTTTTTATAATTTTAGTATCAATAGCATCCTCGTAATTCTTAACTTTCATTTACTGAATCTCTTCTTGTTCAACTTGTAGATGACAAGCCTTTTTGACTCCTTCGAGAGAGGAACTATCATGACTATGACTGCGGAAAGTAACACCGAGTTCCCAAGAGCACTGAAGGATATCACAAGGAGCCTCGATCTTGATGGTGATGTGGTCTACAGAGGATATCCCTATCTTAGAGCAGACCAAGTAGTCTGGCAAGTTGAAGCCCTCTTGTACAAGAACAAGGGCGATGACCCGAAGGCCAAGGGATACCACCTGTTCTTCGTAGCTAACCATTATCTGAACATCTTTGACTCTATCAAGAGTACCGCATGGAGTTCCGTTGAAGTGATGGGAGCAGTACTAACACTAAGACTTCAGTCAACTGAGGATCAAGTCCAGGCATTAGAAGCTGAAGTTCATATTCTCAAGAAGAAGATGGCAATCCGTGACCATAAGAACTATACTCATCGTATGTAGTTGGACAACCATGAGAGAAAATAAAATAATAAAGAATGATATGCAAGCAGTGTGCTCTGCCATGCCAAATCATGTGGTATGTCAGTACTATGTAATTATTGGTTTAACTCTGGTGTGTTTGAATCACTGGAATTTGGAGTTATTCTGATGATGACCCTTTGATTGCTTTTATGGGTAATATTTCCCTTAAGTCTCTCTGTATCTATATCTCTAGTACTCTCTCTCCTTAGGGTCCATTTTTATCCCTAACCTTAAAAAAACCTAAACTTTGTTGATCTGTCTAATGGGCCAATTCAACAAGAAGGTTACACAACCCATAGTGTTGAAGGACCGATAAATTAGATTTTATAGTGGCGTCGTAGATGGGATTAATGGGGTCAACATTGAACCTTGGTTCATGCCCATGAAGAGATTCTACAAAAGTAAGAATGTTCGAGTGATAGTTTGCGTGATTCACTTTCCTACTTGCAAGGTTAATAATTTGGGTACGAGATGGATTGGCCCCCATATGAACTACTCTTATTATTCGGTTTTGTGATGTTGGGTTTGTGAATCTTGAGTGCCTTAAACCGTATCAGAGCTTTCGTCGTTAACAAGCCTGAACCATAGAATGGTATAGCAATCAACCTTTAGAAGTGGCAAATGTTTCCTACCATAGGATATACGATTACGATAAACCTTATTACTATTTCAAGAGTCTAATTCTGAGATAATTCCTTGCTCACCATGATAGTTTTGATAGTTCATGAAATGTTTAAGTGGAAGCTTTCGACCTTGGATTCAAAGGCCTACAAAGAACATTTTTAAGGGTGTAGTACCCTAGTTTTCCCCAAACCCATTTCTTGTTAGCCTTCTCAAATCTCGAGGACGAGATTCCTTTTAAGGGTGGTAGTCTGTGACATCTCAAAATTTTCCAAATTTAGGAATGTTAAAAATTTATAAATAAGTTGATTCATTTCTGTAGAATTTAAAAAAAATTATGGACTGTCTTAAAATTTTCCCAAACCTTGATTCAGATATTAAAGAATGGATAAATATGACTATCCAAATTATAAATCTTGGTTTGAAAGATTTTGAGTAAATCCAACTTTGGTATTAGATCTTGTTGCATGTGAATATTTGTCCAAAGCATGTTTAAATATTTAAGAGATGGAATAATAGGACTTTCCCAATTATAATAAACATGTTGGAAAAATATTTATTTTTGGATTTATTGAGTTTTGTTGCATTTTTTGGGTTTTTAATATATAAGTTCATTTTCATATATGAACTAAAATGAAAGAGAAGAGGATAAAATGACTTCCTCAATATATTGTTTGGAAATGATTTAGATATATTTCATATGCATTCTACATGTGTACAAATGTAATGGGAATTTATAAAACCCTAAAACTAATTCAGGAAATTTATTATTCATATAAAGGATTTATCCATAGAAAAATATACTCCCTCCATACCAAAATATAAGGCGCCTAAGTTTTAGCCAAAAGTCAACATCTTCTAAGTTTGACCAAGTTTATATAAAAAATACCAATATCTATAATATAAAATGGACATTTTGAGAAACTATACTTTCTGGTGAATCTATTGATATTGAATTGGTATTGTGAATGTTTATATTTTTATGTATAAATTTGGTCAAACTTAAAACATATTGACTTTTGACTAGACGTCTTACATTTTGGGACGGAGGGAGTATTTAATACTTTGGGCAGGAAGAATAGTTTCGAAAGTCCTAATTATGCATTTTGATTTATTGGAAATTCTCTGAAATTTTTGAATATAGATTTGATACTATATTAATCTTATTCCTAAATATGAATAGTGAAAAGAATTAAAAAAACAGATAGGTCAGGTTAAAGCCTAACATGACTGCTCTCTTGGCCCAAGAACTGCTCGTGGGTCAATCTTCTTCAACCAAACTAAGCTGAACCAAGCTGAACCATGGCTGTAACTTTACCCCTTCCAATTTCCTAATTTCGTTGACTATTTATCTTCGATTTTAACACAAATCTTGTTCATATATTTTAGTAGAGACGTGGTCATGATTGCTATTAACGAGCAGTCTGATTCTGTTTCTATAAAAGGAGCACCAGATCTTCCCATCCACCCTTAGCACCAACCTACTGATTGCACGCGAAATCGCCGCGCAACACCAGGATAATCGTCGTGTTTTCGTGACGATGAACGGATGCTTTTTGAGCAAAGCAACAAAGGATCTCCTCACTTTCTCGGAAAAAAAACGACCGCTTTTCAGGACAAAACGGCAAAGATCGACCAAACACTAGAGCTGCTAGGGCATGGTGGAAAACTACTAGCTAGAAAGAAACGTAGATGCAAAATAAAGACAAATTGTATTGATAGATCGATTGGTTAGGTCCTCCAATCGGCCGTACGTCCATATTATATATAGGCAGCATGGTCTGCAGCAAGTAAAACCGGACACGGAAGGTTTCCTTAGTATACAAGTCTCCAAATTAAAGATTCGGCCAGCACCTAAACAGGTATAGCATATGACTTAGTTCCAGTACAACCGTATTGATTAGAAATTCAGCATCATCTTCCTTACTGTGACATGATAGCATCTGTAAATCTCAGTTGTACCTTGGCTTTCCAAATCAAATAGCTGATTTGCATCACATGACAAATCATGTCCATACTCACGTACAATCACTTGAATAGAATATTCTGGCCATAAAGATAATTTATCACGCAGATAACGATCAACCATACATGAAGGCCTCATGAATGTAATTTTTGTCGGTGCACCTTTCAAAGATTTTGCAAACTCCCTTTAACCGGTGATCTGAGTCAGATCAAGATTTGTCATATGCATCAGCGGTTTAGGTTTAATTTTCTCAGAATATGTCTAAGACTTCTCCTCCATAGCTGCAGAACTCCATATGTTTATCCAGGACAAATAACTTGGGAAATGTCTGATCCTCCATCGCAGCTTCAGGTTGACATTTGTGTCCTCCAAGGACTTGTCCTTGGCAGCATCATTGCAGCTCAATGCACCATTGATCGTAGCTAGGACTTTATCCTATATCCATGTAGAAATCCTGTTGTAATTCTTAGACAAACATTAGTTAATCAGCTCAATCATTGACTAAATTAATTTGGCCTATCATACCAACTGACTAGCCAAATTACACCATCAACACATGCATCCCTTTTTTTGGTAGGATTGATTGAATTGACCAAAAACACATATGAAATATCTTAGGATGATGCCCACAACTTCACATGCCATATAACTCCATATAACTGGTTAGGGTGATGTTCGAAGAACACATCGGCCAAATATTTGTTTACAATGATGTCTATATAACTCATCAGCCAATTTTTAAGATGATATTTCAAATAAAATATCGGCTTTTGTATCATCAAGTCTACATCCACATGATCGGATAATACATTTCCAAATATTCTTCATGGTGAGCTTTTCAAAATTTCTGCCCTATAAAGATTGTACATGAATATGAATATTCAGAAACAATCTCTAGAACTCTATATGGCCATTCCTAACTCGGCTACCCGAATTCTGTATCTTTAGTCCCAATAAGTCACACCCTTTTAGTGCCGAAAATAATCCTCTAACAAATTCAGCGTAAAACCCTGCTATTTTTAATAAGAAATACGTGACATGAGACCGAATGATGTGTCCCTCATATTGCTTCAAGCACTTCACCCAGAGCTAATCTAGATTAATCAGAGTCCAAGAAATTTAATAGTAAAGCATCTATCATTTGGGGGTACATCTCGTAGTTTAACAAAGTATATATTAAATCTTGTCGCCAAATATTTGTATCTCTAGTCTGACTTGGGTCCTTTAAATAATTAAGAGAAAACCACATCAGCGGTCCTAATTCTTTATCGATACCTTCAGTTTGGTCCTAATTTTTTAAAATTGCACATTCCAGTCCTAAATCTTTCGTAAGTGATTCACTCGAGGTCCTATTTTGCTCTGACCGTTTTGACCTGCGTATGTGGCGCTTTGACCATTGCCACGTCAGTAGTAGAGTCCAGGAGGAATACCAGTCGGATGTGCATATTTGCAAAAAGGTCCCTAGACCCTCGGGTGAATCACGTCGGAGGGATACCCATTCTCCAACCCACCGGTGATGCCCTCGGGGGAGTAGGCGGTGCTCGGCTGCCGACTGGCGCTGGTGATGGCGGACCTCGATGGTGCTGTTAGAGTATATATTTGTATATTGTAGTTTCCCCATATGTTAGGGGGCTTTCTGTATATTTGCACTTGTACATTACTATATATTCTGGCCTTTGGCCCTCCAATAATACAAGCATCTATTACCCTAACATGGTATCAGAGCCGTAAGGCCTTTTTTCCCCTTATGGCCTGAAACAGGCCCCTCGTGCCTGGTTTGAGCGCTTTGCCTCTGTGGTGACTGCTGATGGTTTCTCTCCTAGTTCTCATGATCCAGCGCTTTTTGTTCACACTTCTCCTCGTGGACGCACTCTTCTCCTTCTCTATGTTGATGATATGATCATTACTGGTGATGATCCTGAGTATATTGCCTTTGTCAAGGCTCGTCTCCGTGATCAGTTTCTTATGACTGATCTTGGTCCTCTTCACTACTTTCTTGGGATTGAGGTTTCCTCCACTTCTGATGGCTTTTCTATCTCTTAGGAAAAGTATATTCAGGATCTTCTTGCTCGGGCTGCTCTTGCGAATGAGCGCACCGTTGAGACTCCTATGGAGCTTAATGTTAAGCTTCATCCTACTGATGGTGATCCTCTTCCCGATCCCACTCGTTATCGCCATCTTGTTGGGAGTCTTGTTTATCTTGCTGTCACTCGTCTTGGTATCTCTTATCCTGTTCATATTCTGAGCCAGTTTGTCTCAGTTCCTACCACTGTTCACTATAGTCATCTCCTCCGTGTCCTTCGTTATCTTCGTGGCACGATTACTCGTCGCATTTTCTTCCCTCGTTCTAGCTCTCTCCAGCTCCAGTGCTACTCGGATGCTATGTGGGCGAATGATCCTACATATCGTCGTTCACTTTCTGCTTACTGTGTGTTTCTTGGTGGTTCGCTTGTTGCTTGGAAGACGAAGAAACAGGTAGCGGTTTTCCGTTCGAGTGTTGAGGCTGAGCTGCGGGCTATGGCTTCGGTGACCGCTGAGGTGACCTGGTTACGGTGGTTTATTATAGATTTTGGGGTCTTTGTTACGACACCCAGTCCACTTTTGTCAGACAGTACAGGTACTATCAGTATTGCACGTGATTCGGTCAAGCATGAGCTGACCAAGCATATTGGTGTTGATGCTTCTTATACACGTGCTCAGGAGCAGGATCAGGTTGTTGCGCTTCATTATGTGCCTTCAGACTTGCAGTTGGCAGATTTCTTTACAAAAGCACAAACCCGCGCACAGCATGATTTCTTACTCTCCAAACTCAGTGTTGTGGATCCACCATAAGTTTGAGGAGGGGTGTTAGAGTATATATTTGTATATTGTAGTTTCCCCATATGTTAGGGGGTTTTCTGTATATTTGCACCTGTACATGTACTATATATTCTGGCCTTTGGCCCTCTGGTAATACAAGCATCTATTACCCTAACAGGTGCAAGGGACAGAGGACGGAAGTACGTCGAGGCACCAACGCTTAGGGGAGGAGAGCTCGGTAGAGCCCATGTACCCTGACGCGCGCGCCACCGCCGGCAAGGGGCAGAGGACGCTGTCCACCGAGACGTCCACCATGGCCCGCAGCCCCTACGCGTGCTGCTTGCAGAACCGGAAGAACGCCACCTCCCGGATCGGCACCAGCGGCGATAGCACTGGCAACTCCGCGAGCATCTGCACCATGAACTAACGTACAAATGTATGTCAGGCACACGAGCTGAAGCATACAGAAGTGTGGAGGACGAGCTGGTGCGCGCATGCATGGTCACCAATTGGATCATGTAGTTCAGCGTGCTGCCCAGCGCCCATGCTGCTTGAGATCATCTCCATCGTGCTCGCCCCTAGCCACCACGCACGGGAACAGTTCCGACCATCGGCCCTGCATCGTTTGCACCGGTCGATCCGTCAGTAAGCTAACCTCGTGTTGTTTTGTCATGTGGGTGCGTGCACACGTACCCCGTCTATGAGGCTGTTGATGAGGTCGGCGCTGCCGGCGATGGCCACGCCGACGTCGCGGGTGGCCTCCGAGATGAAGCTGGCGTGCGGACAAGACGGTGCGTTGGTGCCGGGTCGAGGACCACATCCTTGGACGTGACGCTAGTGGCCGGGTCAAGCCTTGTATGCGCTCGTCGGGCGGCAGAGACTGTCCATGCTGAAGGCGTCACATCCGAGCGGGAATCCCCATGACATCATTCATCCAAGGGTTCAAGGACCTTTTTGCAAATATACACGTCCAACTGGCATCTCTCCTGGATCCTACTACCGACGTGGTAGTGGTCAAAGCGCCACATAGACTGGTCAACATGGTCAGAGTAAAATAGTACCATGGATGAATCACTTACATAAGGTTTAGGATCCGGACATGCAATTTTAAAGATTTAGGACCAAACTGAAGATATCGACAAAGATTTAGGACTCCGGGTGCAGTCTTCTCAATAATTAACAAGATGAACTCCTCCCGTTTCCAGGTTTTAAATCGTTTGCCAACTCGGTCGTTTGGAAATCTTGCACCGAAGTTTCTTTACCATGTACAATATTCGCTGTTGGGTGAACCAAATAGCTGCTACACCATGCGGCGAATTGACAACCACAAGATCGGCATCACTTTTGACAGTAGCAAAGCATCGGTTTTTTATAACAATTTCTTCTCGTCTTCCTAATATTGTAACTAGATGCGTGCTGCGCTAAATAATAATCTCAAGCCTCATATTTAGTTTGGTTATTAATATTGGTAGATGTATATTTGTATATTGTAGTTTCCCCACTTATTAGGGTTTTCCTGCATATTTGCACACCTGTACATGTACTATATACGTGGCCTTTGACCCCTATTGAATAGGACAGTCAATTCATAACATGGTATCAGAGCGGGTTCTAGGGTTCCCGCTGCCGATTCTCTGCCTATGACCGTCGCCGCCAGCTCGCCTCGGCCACCCCGTCGCCGATTCCCATTGTGGCCACCGCCATCCTCCCCGTCCCCTGTCTAGATTCGTGGAGCAGCCCGTCGCCTCCCCCCGTCGCTCCCCGTTGCCCGCCAGCCCGTCTTCGTAAGCCAGGAGCAGCCCGTCGCCACCCTATCGCCCGCCCGTCGCTCCCCATCTCTCAACCGCCGCCGCCAGCTCACCCCAGAATAGCCCGCCGTCGTGGCCGCCGGAAATCGGTCGCTGTCGCGGTGAATTGGTCCGAGCCGACCTTAATCGACCGCCTGTGGTCCTTGTTGCGCCGGATTTGGCCGCCGTCTGCCGCTGTTTGGCCGTCGTATGCCGCTGTTAGGCTGTCAGTTTCCTGAGAGTTGACCGGATCCAGATCCGATCAGAAACAAAAAATGTCTTCCTCGTCGGGTTATGTTGCGATTCCTCACTGCCCGGTGATTTTTGATGGCGTGAATTACCCTGATTTCGCTGTGCTTATGCGTGTCCACATGCGCGGTCTAAGTCTATGGGGTGTGCTCTCCGGCGAAGTCTCCTGTCCGCCGTGCCCCACTGCTCCTCTGGCTCCTATTCCGACGACGTCGCCTGTTCTTGGTGATGCTGCTACTCAGGCTGACAAGGATGCTGCTGAGAGTGCTGATAGGAGTGATGTTGTTGCGTATGAGCTGAAGCTTCAGCAGTACTCCAGTGCCCTTGAGACCTATCAGCTAGATCTGACAGCCTACACTCAACGGATGGATGACGATGCGCGTGTTGCCGCTGTTCTCACTTCTAGTGTTCTACAACAGTTTGCCTCTGCCTACTGTTGCGGACATGTCGGCTCATCTTCGTCAGCGCTATCAGCCATCCAGGGATGCTCTTTATCTGTCTGTGGTTCGTCAGGAGCATGCTCTTTAGTAGGGTGAGTCTATTATTGATGAGTTCTACACCCAGAGTGCTGCTATCTGGCGTCAGCTTGACTCTCTTCACACTGTGGTTTGTGGCACTTGCCCGTGTTGTTAGACGGCGCGCTCGGACTTGGAGTTTCAGCGTGTCTATGAGTTCTTATCTCGGCTCCGCAAGGAGTTTGAGCCCCGCCGTGCTCAGCTGCTCGCCCGTGGTCATGTTCTGATTTCTGAGGTGTTGTCTGAGCTTCGGGCTGAGGAGACTCGCCTCCGTGGTGCTGGTTTTTTTGAGGTTCCTTCTGTGCTTGCTGCTCGTGGTCCTCCTCTGTTGCCTGCCCCGACACAGTTGCGGTCACCAACTTCACTGATTTTACCCACTCCTCAGGGTCAGGGCCAGAGTCAGCATCATGGTCAGCACCAGCGATTTTACCCACTCCTCTGTACGCGGAAATTTCACAATTGGTTGGGTAGATCCCTTCAATATGTATGCCCTCCTCACTTGATCTTGTAATTCCGGAGCATAAGAAGAAATTTGTCTTCTCAAAGCTGGATCACAAACAATTACATCTGGATTAAACTCTTTTGCATTGACAACATTGCTGGAGCCGGAGGTGTTTTTCTCTAAGTGCAGATCATTCCCTGACCGGGTGTTGGGGCTTGTCTCCACAGGGCTTTGCACATCATTCCCAATCCCAGACCCATTGTTGGAGCTTGCCGCTGCGGGACTCCCATGGCTTGGCCTTTTAACCAAATACCGCCGCATTTTCTGAAATTAAAGATTTGATACGATGATTCAACATAAAATAATTAAAATTATTTGCCTTGCTAAGATTTGAGTTAGGGAAGTGGTGTACTAGATTAGATTTGATACATTGATTCAACAAACTTTTTTTCCCTAATTCGTAGATTAGATTGAAGCTTACACGTGGGACTAACCTGATCAGAACGGGCACCGTCGCAGTCGGTTGCCGTCCTCGCCTAGAGCCTGGAGCGCAATGTGCAGTCTTCAAACAATGTCCTGCCGCCGGCCGTCCCACGACCAGTCCTCGCCTACGTACGATCGCTGCGTCAACGTAGCCTAATTGCCGTAGCCGCCAGCCGCCGTATGCAGAGACGAACAGCCGAACAGTCGTGGGGGCGGAAGGATCAAAGTAGCTTCCTTTAGACTCGTTAATTCTATTTGGACTTTCCAAATGGATACGCTAAGGCCTAAAAGAGAATCGGGCCAGGCCAGCTTATTGTGGGCAATATTGGTTAGGCTAAGCACGATCTTGTCCGGGCAAAATAGCTAGCTAATCACGTATATTTTCTAATGATAGGATGCGTTCACGCCTACCGGACAGGTCCGATCCCGGGCAACTGCCCAGGCACGCCGGGCTGAAGCTCCGCCCTTGGCTATGTCGTGAACACCTGATAATTTTACTCTTGAACACCGATGATAACTCTACCTTGAACACATGGGTAACTCTACACTGAACACATGGGTAACTCTACACTGAACACCGGGGTAACTCTATCCTAAACACCCGGATAACTCCATATATAATCGTTTGTTAACTATACTAGTTCGTACTATACCTTGAATGCCTAGGTAGCTTCATTAGTACTAGGTTGGTAACCATTAGCTACAAGGGAGGGTAACTGCATAGACTTCGTGGTGATAACTATACCCTAAACATCTATGTAACTCCATAAGTAATGGATGGATAACTATTATCTAAAAGGCAGGGTAATTACATTTATTTTGTAATGATAGCTACAAGCAAACATTTGGGTGACTTCACAAGTAATGAGTGGATAACTATTAGATAAAGATTAGGGTAACTGCACTGATTATCTAATGATAGATATATTGTAAACTTATGGTTAACTCTACCTTAAACATGTGTAACTCCATTGGAGCTAGGTTGGTAACTATTAGCTAGAGTTTGGGGTAAAACTGTATTGATTTTTTGGTGATAAGTAAACCTTAAATGATGGGTAACTCTATCTTGAACACTTGGATAACTCCATATGTAATGAGTTGGTAACTATACACTGAACACATGTTTAACTCTATGTTGAACACCTGGATAAACCCCCTATGTAATGGGTTGGTAAGCATACCCTAAATACCTGGGTAACTCTACCCTGAACAAATGGGAACCTATATGTAATGGGTTCGTAACTATACATGAACACTTAACCATACATGAACACTTAACCATACATGAACTTCTAACTATACCCTAAAGACCTGTGTAACTCCATATGTAATGGGTAACTATTACTGGGATAACTATAAAGACATACTGATAACTCCATAAGTACTAGGTGGTAAATATTACCTAGATAGAATGGTAACTACATCATTCTCATAGAGATTACCATAGCATGAACACATGTGTACTAGGGTGATAACTAGTATTACCTATGGAGGTGGGTAACTTCATAAGTGCTAGGTTGCTAATTACAAATATAGGGAGCATGATAACTCAACTGATGTTGTGTTGGTAACTGGCTATAGCCTAAACACATGGATAACTCCATGTATAACAAGTGGGTAACTATTACCTAGAGATATGGGTACCTATATTGATTTCGTGAAGATAACTAGGCTCCGATCACCTGGTTAACTTCATATATGATGAGTGGCAAACTAGGACCTAGAGATGTGGGTAACTACATTGATTTCGTGGTGATTTCTCGATAACCTATTAAATCCACATGTAATGGGTGGATAACTATTCCACAAAAGGGTGGGTAACCATATAAATATAGTATCGATAACTATAGCCCAAACACCTGGATAACTCCATATATATATATATATATTATAGGTCGTTAAATAATATAATTATAGAGCAAATCACAAATCCACTATGTCATACATACCAATCTGGTAAGGATTTCTATGTGGTTGACTAATTAAAAGTACAGACCAGAACATACAAGAGTAGCTTGCATTTTGTATACATGGACTTTTGCAAAGGAATAGATGACACTGGTTTACTCCATGACTATTTAGAGCATCTCTAGCAGATCCTAAATAAATCGGTACTACAAAACATGGATGGAGAAAACTTGAAAACATTTTTGCACTTCAATTTGTGGTCGCGCACAATAGACGCCACCACAAGCTTGCCCCACCACATAGGCTCGACGCCGCTGATGCCTCCCCGTCCCCGCCAGCCCGCTCGGCTACCAATAGGCATGCTCATGCTCACCCCACGCACCCCGCCCTGGTGAACCGCGGCGGTTGCCCTGCTCCTCGACCTAGCCGTCGCTAGAGCCGGTGGCCAGGGGGTCTGCTTCCTCCGCGCATGCGCTCGACGGGATTCGACCGGAATAGGAAATGACCACCAAAAATTGGGTCCAGCTTGACCAGAATTGAGCCGAGGCGCTAGATTTTGGCTGGAGCAGCCGCGATTGGGCGGCGGTCGGACCTGAAGTTTCCTCCCGTCAAATTTCAGATCGGTTCCAGTTTACTGAAATATTACCTCCAAAATCGGAAATTTAAGGGACGATGTTTTTTTGCTTTTTTTGGGGGGGGAGCTGGATTCTTTTTCTCCGGTTTTGCCAACTTTGCGCGATATCATCTCGACCATATTTCTCCCAAAACTACAAAATTAGAGGTTATTTTCTAGTTTTGTCGTTAGACACACATGTCCAGTCCATTTTAACCAATCTAGTTTACTGTAATACATATTGGCATACTAAATCCGGTTGGTTGACTACACTCGGGGATTGAAATACATTGAACTACCATGTCCACTTGAGTACATACTGCTACCTGCTTGTCTGCACACTTGTAGTTTCAATTAAATTTACTGTTCAGACAGTATGACAACACAACTGAATTAGGAGCACTACCACGTGAGAAAGCATCAACATTGAGCAACATCCATCTAGAGCATGAGCGCCTCAACCTACAGCAGCGAGCAAGCAGACGGGCGGATGGCATCGCCAGTGAAGCTGCAACCCAAGGCAGCTGCAGCGATCGTGGAGAAGGCACGTCGGCCACTAGAGCCCCGTGAGCAAGAGCAGGAAAGGGGCACGGAACCGGCCTGCTGAAAGTGGGCGAGTGACAAGCAAAGGAGATTGGCGAAGCACCTGCCTGTAGGAAGTCCATGAGTAGGGGCGAAAGAAGCTCCGGCCAGCAGGGAGTCCACAAGCATTACAGGCCGACGGGGGCGAGCATCGGCGGCCGGGATGGTGAGAAGACGACAGCGTGTGGTCGGAGACGAAGTTGGCAGCTCGCGGCGGCAGCCGGGACCGTGGCGGGTGTGGAGGCGCAGTCGGCTGCGTGCGGACGCCGGGAAAGAGAGCCTGAGGAGGAGGAGTACGGCGGGACAGGGTTGCCGGGTGGAGGCGACCATATCCAGACGTGTACGGGGCCAGAGGAGAGGAGGAAGGGATCACGGATCTAACGGCTCACGCGAGCCCGCTAGGTTTAGCCATCCGGCGACCACCCTAAGAATAGATTTACCGAAATTAATTTGTCCTATAATACCAACTAACTAGCCAAATTACACCATCAACACCCACCAAGTGTAAGCCCAAGAGCTGCCCCGTGGAGGGCGAATTTCTCACCAGAGCTCCGACGGCCGCCACGACGCTTTTGTCAATTTCTCTAGGTACAGAGGGAAGTAGGCCTCTATGTTTCTTCTATTATTCTTGCTATGTCCACGAGAATCTCTCAGCCCCTTCTAATTGTCCGATTTGGCAGCCAGAAAACATCCCGAACGGAGTACCTGACGGCCGCTCGTCCTCACTGTGTCGCAACGAGCTTTCGTGAAGACAACCGAGGTGACCTTCGTCTTCAAAAAGTCAAGCTTCACGCCGCCCGCGTTTTCCCCAAGGCCGGAGGACCACTAGGAGCGACGTCCACAGCAGCAACCAATCGGTGCCGGTGTTTATGTGATGGGCGAACTGTCTCCGAGTTGTTTTCTGACGAACACAACTACTCCCAGTACGTGATCGACCACTGCTTCCTAGAACGTGAGTTCTTCCCTCCCCTCAATCTCATATGTTCGATCTTAATCCAAGGGCTGATTTTAGATATCTTAAATGAAGGGGTATGAGCTAATAGAATCCCATCATTTGTCCAGTCATTTTCTTTTCTATTTTCGTCATATTGGACATGATGTATGCAAATCTTTGGAAATTCATATCTCTTGATCTGTTTGGCCAAATTTTACAAACTTTATATCCCTGGAATCCTTAGGAAATATAGAACGCAATGGAACCGTTATGTACAAGTTTTGACTATTATGAAATATTCGAATTTTAAATGGGAGATATCAAGTATATTTTGTCATAACTTAAATTCCATAAGTCTTTTCAATATAATTTCTTCTACAAAGTTGGACCCCATGACCATACCTATCCACTAGTACAATACAATAATTTTCCCAACCATTTCCATGAATATATGAAGTATTCCTTGAATTTAGGCTTAAGATTAATATAGTTCTAATTGGAAAATACCCAAATAAATTTAGGGTTTACCATTAATATATTTAAGTGTTGCTTAATCTATAAGTACCATTAAAAGTTCGATATCACAAAATTAGTAGTTCCATTAAACTAACCTTTATGAATCCTAAAGTAACACGGTTAATTAGGGATTAAAGCTTTTATGGGCATGCCTTGAGCTTGTAGTGCTTTATGGTTATCTTGAGGACTATAGAAGTGATTTCAAGTTTCATTTGGATTTTCTGCATACTTTTCATGCTTTCACCTTCATTGAATATTTTCATTTTTGGAATGTTATGCTTGTATGTGTGTGTTTATGTATGTTGTTGTATTTATTTTCGTTGCGATAGATTCCACGAAGACTGACGAGGATCTATACATATAATTGAGGAATAAATTATCAAGGATATATAGTATATTAAGAATAAATTATTTAGAAGATATTATTAGGTTTCTTCTATCCAAAAAAGGTAAGTTATACCATCCTTCATTTTCATCACCTATGTTTTCAACAGTGCATGCTTTGGTTTATCAAAAGGTAGTATGCATGCGTAGAATGTAGTAGTATTTGGTACAAGTAATATTTGAAAACTTATACTTATGACCCTGAGTAGTTAAAAACCTTAGGTTTTACCGCACACAAATATTCCCTTGATACTCTTGGTAAATTATTAATGTTTTGTGTGAAATACTATTGCTATGGTAAAAGGATATGACACAGGGTTCAAAGTAAAATAATTTTCTAAATTTTTGAGCTTGAGTTAAGAGCATATGTTTTACAAAATGTTTACAAATAAAAAGGAAAATAAAACTATGTTCATCTAGACGGATTGGTATGTTGGGAGCGTCTACAAGGGTTGCATCCAAGGAATGGCTCTGCAGACCCAGGAATCGGTGGGACCGCCGCTCAGATTCAAAGAGATCTTCCATGTTTCAGTTGAAGGAGCTTCCAGTACAACCACATGCTATATGGGCTCTGGCTTAGTTGACCATGGAGGGAAAACCTTGCATCGGTACCGCCATTGGAGAGGGGTCTTCGGATCATTGTAGCAGGTGGATCGTGTACATATATAGGGGGCTTCTATGGAATACTTCATCACGATCCAGACTCGGAGTCACAACGATGGGAATGGATTGTGACATGTGGGGAAGTTGTACAACCTCTGCAGAGTGTATGAACTAATCGATTAGTCGTGCTCCTGGATATGAGCAATTTGAGCAACTAAAGAATGAAACCTCTAAAGGATCTCCTCTTTTTTCAAAACCTTTTCGAAAATGTTTTGAGACACCACCTTCATCCAGAGAGTGTTTGAAGGTTTGGTGTACCTGAAAAATAGCATGATGGATCTATTCAGAGAGTGTTTGGAGCTAGTTTAGACGTATTTGGGACGGGTATAGGTTGGTGAACTTTGGAGGATTCCTTGTGTTCTGACCTATATTATTTTGATTTGAAAATGAACAAAGAACAAAGGAAGTTTTGAAACGGTTTATGCAAACAAAGTTGGCTTTATGCAAATAAACCATATGGCCTCCACATAAAGCCTTATGCATGTAGAAATAGGCATATGTGGTGTAACTTACCAATACATTCAATGTATTGACCAATTTTGTTGGCTGCAATGTGTCATGTTGCAGGGTGTTGTGATGATGAGTGAGGGCGACTAGGATCGCGGGCCTATACTCAAAAAAGCCCTATGGTGTTGATGGTGCCCAAGATTATTGATTAAGTTTCCGATGTAAAGTGAGCCAACCACTATATGTTGTGCATCTTTTATTCTGTAAACTCTGGATCTACCGATGAGTAATAAAATCACGTATGTTTATCTTGGTATTTCATTTTGTTACTGTGTGTGCTATCTTCCATCCAGGGATAGCACTGTAAACACAGAGACTTAAAATCCTATTGATTCGGGTCGTTACAGAGCCATACAATTACGAAGACAAGGACAACTCTTACAAGCATGACCGTGCTACTTTCTTATGGGAAGAATTTGGGATCTCTTTAGAGGATGATGTTTGTTAAGTCATGTTTTATTCTGTTCAGGTGCATGTAGTTCCGTGGAACTGATTGCTACATATGCCATATTTCATACATGTTGTGAACTTGTGATGATATTTGAAGCATCATGTGTGATGCTTATTATGATTATCAATGATTTCTGTTAATGAAGCTAATGTAATCCTAAATATAGAAATGACTGGCTAAATTGCTATGCCTAGAAGCATTATTGGGGGCACTAAAAAATTATGCCGTGTACGGGTCTATAGGACAACACCGAATTGTGCCAGCCATGCACAACTGTCAGGACACCTAAAAAGTGCCTCGCTACAAGGGCCGTGATGCACACGATTTTTTGCCACGGAAGTGCTAACTCGGCAACTCACATTGTGTCGTGCAAAAAATCCGTCGATATTGCACAATCCGCGATGCAATTATCCTTGGCGGCTTTTTTTTCCATGTTACAGCCAGCGCGTCGACTAAGGCTATGCCTCGACGTCTATAAGCGACATCACTCAGGCTTCGTGTTATAGTGTATGTTTGTTGAGACGTTGCAATATAATGTTGTATGAGATGTTGAGATTTTCGGACATATCACTCATTGAAACTATCATTGTTGTAATAAGACATAAGTACATTGTAGTTGATGTGATTATGTTTGTTGAGATGATGTACTACACTCTTTTATGTGTGTAACACCTCAAAAATAATAAATAAGATTATCAAGTTCTAATCACCCAAGTTTAGGTTTAACAAAAACTTTTATTCCAAAACCCTTATGAATGCATGTGTGTTTGTTATTAATGCATGAATGCTTTCTATGCCATGTTCGATTGTTTAAAGATGAAAACAATATTATCTAGGCCTTTTCCAAACAAAATCAAATCAAAGAAATTCAATCAAGAAGGCATATGATCAAATGGTCATTTTTGTCGAAGTTAACCACTAGCCCACTTTGTGCATCTCTAGTAAATGATTTCAAACAGAAACAATTCTACTTCTTTTCACCTCTTGCTAGACCAAGTGAAAATGAACACAAGTTAACTTTGGAAACTTACAGAAACCAATTTCAAATCTATTTGAAGGACATTTCAAAATTGAATCAAGTGTAGGTATCTCGATTACCATTTTACAAAACCACGCAAACCTCCACCACTTGACAAATCCCTGCAACCAGAGACTCACAAGCATGTGACCAACACACCCACCAAAAATCATTTGAAAATTCAAAGGTTTAGTTCATATGGCCATTTGATCGAGCACTTAACATGCAGAGTACAACTATACCAACTATCTACTATTTTGATCAATCAATTGCTCACTTGATTCAAAGGTTTAGTTCATATGGCCATTTGACCAGTGCAAGGTGGTACCCGAGCGTGCCATGCCGGTCGAGCATGGACATGACACCACGAGCCGCACCACCCTCGCCCACGATGTCTAGAAGGAAGGCGTGACCTCACCGCACTCGCCCGTCCACCTCTCGACCAACGACAAGCAGCGGAGAAGCCAGCATAGCTTTGCTACTCTCCTCTGTCCGCCATGCCGAGCGCACGCTAGAGCACCAAGCCATTCCCGCGTAGCCACGCCGTGCCTCGCTCCTTGCGTAACTGCGTTCGCCGCGTCACCAGCAACCTGCCAGACACGATCGTTCGCCACTACGCGCCCCATGACCACCGTACGCAATGACGAACGCCGTGGTACTCGAGCAGAGCATGGACGTCTCCTGTCCGATTAAGTCTGCCCCTCACCGTTCCACTATGCGCATGACCATCGCCGCCGACCACCGCGTCGACCTACACCCCCAACCATGATGATAGCCCTCTGTAGCAACGTCGCCAAAAATCCCGAGCCATGTCATGCTGCTCCTCTTCCCGGTGTATAAATAGGACCCTCCCCCAGCCTCGAAAGGCACACCATTCTACTCCCCTCTCACTCAGAAACACCCCTGACCATTCCCCAGAGCAAGGTGAGCACCACGTTGCCAGAATTTTGCCGCAGCCCGCCGCTACAGTGAAGGAAAGGAGCTGTTGATTGGAGCCACCCTAGGAGCTGCCACGACCACCATTTGACTCGCCGTCGTCTACCACCCCATTCACCCCCATCACCGGACCTAGCTGGAGCCCTGGTAATCCCCCATCGACCCCCACTGTAGCGCTAGGTTTATGTAGCATCCCAATTGTCTAACAATTGTAATGCTACTTGTCCTAGTAAGGTATTGGCTACTTCATATATATTATTGTTGCATCATAATTATATCATGCTCATGTCATCATGCCACCTTGCATTTGAGCATCATATAAAACTCCTTTTCCTTTGGTTCTTCTCACACATGCATTATTAATTGTATTTGCCTCGTGATATTGTATTTGGTTATTGATGTATTGTCTAAATGGCCAAGTTGAGTTGGGGGCATATCTTTCATTTCCATTCCACCACCTTTCTTTTCCACCACTTTATAATTCCACCATCCTACTAGACCATGAGCTTGATTGTTTTTATTTTGGATTTCTCTAGCTCATGGGCAATAGGGTGGATCTAGTCCATTAAATTCCTTTGCTTGGCTTTATTCCACTTCTTGGAAATGCATAAGATTAATGCCATCATATTAATATTGTTTTCACAAAATATATCATGGTATTATTATTTTGCATGGGCCATGCACAATTCTTCACCACCTTTTTACTCCATTGGTTTTTCTTTGGATTTGATGGGAAACCATCTACCACCATTACACCATCCTCATAGTCTCATCCATCTCATTTCCTCTTATTTTTATTTCTCCATGCATGAACCATATGAGGCCTAATCCATCATTCCTTTCTTTTTCTTTTCTTGGAATTCCCTTTCACCTTCTTCCCATGTTACTCCAAACACTCATCATGCTCCACTTGGGTTGGTTTTTGCACAAGTGTTAACAATCTAAAACCTAATAAAATCAAACCTAGCTACTCTCTCTAATTCTCCTAACCCTATTTCTACTAAACCCTAACTCCACTTTACCTCTCTCTCTCACACCCCTCTCTCTTTACCATGGGCACCACCTGACCTCCCTCTCTCCCTAGCTGCTGGCCACCCTCTCCCTGGCCCACACCTCAGCCACCTCGGCTAACCCTAACCCTAGCTAAACCCTAACTGAGGACACCATCTACCCTAACCCGATCTACTCCCTCTCCTCTCTTTCTTTCCCTACTGACCGAGCTAGCCCCACCTGCCCTCTCTCGTTCTCGGCCCCCACTTGTAGCCTCCCCCTGCCATGCCTACCTGTCCCCAGCTTGTCCATGTGCTCGGAAAGGAGGAGGAGAGAAAGGTGGCACCGAGTCCACTTTATCTCCCCTGCCACGGCTCCCTCTCCTCTCTCTCCCTCTCACTTTTCCTTCCTCCCCACGACTCTCCTGGCTCACCAGATCTGCCCCGAGCTGCCCCTCCTCCTCTCCTTCTTCCTCCCCGACAACAGCTCCTGCCACCGGTCGCCGCCAGGCCCACCTCGTCCCCGCCATTCTCGTCGTGCAGCTCGACCTGGAAGTGGTCTAGAAGCTCGAGGAGGTTCCCCTACGACGCCCTGTCCACGCCAACGCGAAGAAGAAAGCCCCAGCACCGCCAGTACCTCGCCGCCCGACGCCAAACCCTAGCCGCCAGTGCGCCAGCGTCCTCGCCGTCCCAGAGCCTCCCCGCCCGATCCGAGCCCGCCGGCGAGCCCGCGGTGAGCATCTCTTCCCCTCTGACATGCTCCGCCTCGCCGTACCGCCCTAGCCCCACCGTTACTTTTGCCGAGCGCTCTCAGTGCGCCAGAGCTCGCCGCCGTCTGCAGGTTTCCCGCGCCGCAGCAAGCTTACCTAAGCCTCCGCCCCTTCCCTGTCAGCTCCCCTAGCCTGCCGTAGTGGCTCCGCCCCCTCAGCGCGCTCGCCCGCGTCCCGGGCTCGAATCCCCACTCCGCGCTGTGCGCACCCCGCCGTCAGACCGAGGGGAAGAAAAAAGTAACCCGGGCCTGTGATAATTTTCAATAAGCCCCCCACCTTTTTGATTCCTGCAACCCGCGCTCCTATCGACCCCACCTGTCAGCCGCTCTGGTAGAATTGCAGAAAACCCCTCTGCTTTTCCCGGCCGCAACCCGCGCTCCAGCCCCAACCCCATCTGTCAGCCCCTGTCTTCCTCACCGCTGTCACGTGGGCCTGCGCCAGTTGGCCCACCCTGCAGTCATAGTGGCTAGCCCAACCCGCGGCGACAAAAAGATTTTTCCCGCGCGTGGTCCAGTCAGCACAAAGGCCCACCCGTCAGTGGCTGTGGCTAGATCTGACTGAGTGAGAAAAGTATTTTCCTGAGTCTGTTTTTAATTAAACCTTTTTCTAATTGATTTAAATTCAAATTCAAAGAAGATTTAAATAAATTTTAAAATACAAATCCAAATAATACAAGTAATATATGTTTTGGAATCAGAAAAATGTGAGGAATTCAAATATGACCTTCAAAATATGTTTTGAACACTTTAAAATTTCGAGATGATTAAAATTACAATAAAATGCCTTTTCCTTATTTAATTAATAACTTTTGTTTTACAACTCCAAATTTGACAAATAATATGTCTAAATCGATCAGCGCGACGAGCCCGTTCTAAATATACAGTTCTTGTTCTGAGTTGAAGCAGGCATCATGTTGTTATTAAAAATCTGAACTGTTTATGACAATAAAACTTGGTTAAATGAATAATAAAATGCTTTATCTCTTGTATCCACACCTCACCTTTGCCATGCTACTTTAATGCCATGTAAATTGTGCATCATTCATCATGGCATGTTTTTTTGCTTGACGCATTTTAATTCATGTGCTTGTGCACTTTATTCATGTTGGCCCTTGTTTGTTTGGTTCTTCTTCGAATAGACGCCCAGCAGGAGAATTACCAGGAATCCCAGGAGTATTACCCAGATCCATCTCTCGCTTCAACTGAGCTGCCAGGCAAGCACTACCACATGCTTGCATACATACAGTACCTATTGCCTCTATCTTTTTCTTGCATCATTGAGTCGCGATTGCATTAAATTGAATCCCAAGTACTGCATGGCCTTTACTTTTAAACCACACCAAGCTTGTTTCGGTCCCACGAGCCATTACTACAGGAGTTGTTTGAGCCATGCGAGTCGTAGAAAAGCATGAGTAGGGTATGTGAGTGTCTGATGGATAATGAGGTACCTAAACAACATAACCTGAGTAGTAATGGGATAACTAATGAAAGAGGCACCGGTGAGCAATATCTGCTATTTGGTTTTTCCTGCTCACTTGTGTCCCGTAGGACCCCGAGTACTTGATTCCTGTTCCTTGACTATTCGCACTATCCACATCCGGGAGGCCTTGTGGACCCCCCTGAGCCAGAGCTTGATTCATTCTTATTTCTTGGGGCCACAAATAGTTTGGGGCTTTATTACTATTCTGTACTTATGCCATGTTACTGCTTTATTTAAAATTGTGCGAGGAGCACCTGTACTGTTTTGGATCGTGACACGTTTTTGCTGTATCGACAAGCCCAGTCACATTTTCGGGTTCCCAGTCGTTTACCGCTGTCCACACAAACCTTGGGTCCGTCTCGGAGCCGGCCAACTTCGTTGCGGGTAGCTTAATGGGGTGGCCCCCTGAAATGTTTCTGAATCCTGTGATTGCTTTGTCGTGAACGCCTCGTTGGGTTTTGATTTGGTTTTTCCGAGGTTGATCGAGTGTGTGTTGCTATTCGTGCACCCCTGCAGGGTAAATCTTTCTGAAAGCCGTGTCCGCGGTTATGGACGACTTGGAGCACAGTTTCTCGATCATAGACAAGTATAACTAAAGTACCGCTTTTAAATTGACTAAGTACTTGACTAGTAAATAGTGCAATACTCATGGAATGGTTAATAAAACTGCCAACGGATGATGGGGGTTGTTCGTCCGCTTCCTCGTTGGTAAGCGAGGAGGAGGATGGATCTGATAATTATACTATTATAACTGTTGTTCTTAATTCACGGACTTCCGTCTATCATTGGTTAGGCGGAACGTTAGCGAGTATCTGTAGAATTGTTAGGTATTATCTTTCGCTGCAATTGCGTCACCCCAGGTTGTGTCCCCTTTAGTGGCATAAAGACTTGCTGAGTACCCCTAGGGTCTCACATGATAAATTGTTTGATTCAGATGAACAGGTGTACCCGCAAGATGGATACTGGGTGGAAGAGATAGATGATGATGGCAACGATCATTCGGTGTAAAGATTCCGGTAACAGGGATCCGTGTGATCTGTGGGCGGGATGTGTTTATTTATGGGGCATCTTATGCCAATTTGCTTCTTATCCGTACTCGGATCTTTTTTTCCGCTTCCGCCTGATACTCTGATGTGTGATGTATGAGGAGCTATCCTAAATTATTATATCTATCTAGGACATTTGGATATTGCCGTATGGCGTTGCTATATTTCTATTTCTTTTAGATGGAATGGATCTGAGGACTGTTGTATGTGGCTTGCATACATACTCATTTGTGTATGTAGTTGATCCCTTCGTCTGCCGTTTACGTCGCTCGTTCTTGTCCCATTGTCTGAAAGTGGTTAGGACGGCCGAAAGGTCTACCGTGAGTGGCCCTAGGCCCCACTGTACTATTTAAACCACTTTCGTTCATCCAGGCATTAACTAAGAGCGTAATTCACCGATGAAGTTAGAGTTTAGAATCTCCCGCGCTTACTGCGATGCAGACGATGAACCAAAGTTGTTGATCTCGTTCTAATCACGCGATTGAGATTAGCTGATACCGTTTCGCTTAGATACTACCACTGACGTGTGGGACTAGCCTGAGATCAGCCCGCTGCGCACGCGCTGTGCAGTTGGGCCGGCCCATTAGCATTCCCGCGCTTTGCCTAGTGATTCAAATATAGATTTTACATTTAATTCAAAACCCTATTTTGTAGCTGTGTTCAAAATTGAATTCGGAGAGATTTAATGAACCAAATTACATGATTCCAATTTTGTTAGAAATGTATTGAAAATATCTACACACTCCTGTTGGATTCAAACCCTTTGAAATTATAGATCAACCATGTTAAAAATAACAAGGCAAAGACTTTTACCACTTCAAATATTTTTATAAAATCAACCATAGATGCTTTTGAGTTGATTCCAACTATCAAAAATCACATTTGCCATGCTCTATCTGAATATGTAAAAATATTTAGTTCTACATGAAGTAACCATGGACTAGTAATATAAGAATGCTATATAGGCATTTCTAGTCACTTTAATATTATTAAATAGCAATATTAAACATTGTAATATATGCCAACCTCTTTAAATCATATTCCAAAGTATTAGAATATGTGGTGATGACATGTGTCAACATGATCCCATATTCTAATAGGAGAGTATTAAATCTTAAGTATTTTTCAATGACTAGAAATTACATTTCCAAAATAAGATAAATAAGAATATGTCCATATTTCATGTGATGATTGAGATGATGCTAGATCATCTAGTATGAGCTCTTGTGTGCTAAATAGAAGTATTTAAGTATTGTTTGGTGATTGTGTGCCTCGTATATATTTGTATACGCTAGTGCCGACCTGGGGTACGAAGAAGAGGAATTCTACGAAGGTGAAGAACAGAAGTTCGACAACTGCACTACCCAAGGCAAGCTAAACTATGCAAGCCATCCTATGCAAGCTAGCCATATGCAAGCTAGTATACGCAAGATACATTATGCATTCTATTGAGATGCAACTTTACCAATTCCCAAGTTTTACTTGCAAGATTTATCTTTTCTGTCCTTTACCAAAGTTTCTCAAATAGTTAATTAATTGGTGATTATTGGTAAAATAGGATAGAGGCTATCAAGAGTATAGAACTAGGTTTGGGTAGTTACAATGGATTAGCACCCCTCAATAGTGACAACTTCATTAATAGTTGCTAATATGGATCACTTTAGATGGGAACACTTGGAGAAAATGATTATGAAAACCTTGGAATGATGAGTCATTCTATTGAAATGTTTTCACATGTGTTATGAAATGCAATATTTGATGATGATACTAAATGGGGGCATGTTCCTTGACTTTGATCAAACTGATGGTTGGGTTCGGATGCGAAACCATTCCAATTTTACCGTACAACCACAATACCTAAGTTGGGTAGGGCTTAACTAGAAGTTTATATGCCTTAGTATGGGTTCTTTCGCGGAAAGAGGTTGAGCTGAGGCTACCTCGTGAATATGAATGTCAACCTATGAAGTTCCCGGGATGGCAGTTGGCCATGGCTGGGAGGCCAAGCTCATAGGGGAGGTGCCTATACTAGGGTGTGTAATTGAAAGGTTAGGATTGATTATCCGCATACCAAGTATGATGATTCAGGGTTATCCCTACGAATGTATCAAATTTTGTGGTGAAAGTGTACCACCTTGGTAGAGTGTCAAACTATTCGAATAGCCGCGTTCGCGGTTATGGACAGTTGGAGTGGCCATACTGTTCCGTTGTCAGGTATTTTCAAAATTACTTGTGACTTGAACTATGACTTTTACTTGACCACAACAGGGTTGTGGACATGAATAATAGGTTCCCACTTAAGTAATCTAGATAAATAAATAGGCCTTTACTACTAAGTACTGCTGAAATAAAACTAGCTTATTGCAAACAAGACTAGAGCTTAGGATTCCTACTAGAAGTGTCTTACTTACATTAGTGATAGTTTGCGAGTACTTTAAGAGTACTCATGGCTTTGTCCCTGGCTATTCCCATGGCCATACTTTGATGAAGGCTATTCGGAGGATGGACAGTAGGATGTCTATGATAACTAGGATCATCTCCCATCGTCAGCATTGACTGTGACAATGAAGATAGAGTCTACTACGTTTATTTCTGCTACTTTGATGTGTATTCAGACTTGATCATGAATCAACTATTTGTAAGACTATTATGGTTTGTAATGGATGATGTACTTTTGTACCAATTCTGTTATGTCTCGCAAAAATGGTAATCCTAGGATTGTGATGTACGACATAATAGGCATCTGGACTTAAAAATCCCGGTGTTGACAAGTTGGTATCAGAGCCATCCTGACCATAGGAGACCTTAGTTAGAATGGATGTCTGAAAAACCTAATTTCGAAACAAAATGAACTGAGTATTCACAAAAACTTATTCTCACTCTTATCCTTGAGATTCTTTCAACAAGAGTTCACTTGTTCCTCAAAATTCTTGCAATTCTACATAAAGATTGACACACTTGATCACCTCACTAACTTACTCATCCTAATTGCTTATAGATGGAAGTAAAATACAACAAGTTCTACCAGTTAGGAAATGGAGGGGATCTCATCTTTGAGTGGGATTTGGGACAGCTCGCAGAGTTTCTTGGACGCCTGCACCCGGAGTTATTTGGAGCCTAGCTCAATGACCAACCTGGAGGGGAACTACAGTGGCTGATCATTGGCAATGTCAGAGGCAAAATGGAGCCACCTCTTTCGGAGAAGATCCAATTCAGCTTGAGAGAGAACAACTGGTTGGATGGGCTCGCTAGAGCTATGTAGGAGGCACTTGCTTGTCTATGTGCGCAGAACATCAACTAGATCAGTGGCACCCGCTTCGCCCACTATCCAAGATGTGACTCTATAGGACAGCCCTTGGCCATGCCGGCAAATCTGGAGCTGAAGCACCATGTGGATCACCTTGACTTCATGCTACACGAGACACATAAGGAGTTGGACAACGCACGTGCCTATGCCAACTAGAATCACGCTATTGCAGCCGAAACGAACCAAGCCCTCGCCATCCTTGCTAAGGAGCGCAAGTCACTTCATCGCTAGCATGACAAGAAGGATCGCATCATTGCTCGTCTTCGCTAGAAGGTGGCCACCCTCGAAGAGACCATCCATGAACAGGAGATCCAGCTTAAGGAGAAGGAAGAAGAAGGTGAAGATATTCGTGGGGATATCCACTCTTACCTTAGTGATGATGATGACTATCTGGAGGATGTCGCCATGGAGTTCCACACTGAGGAGGATGACGTAGACTTCATTGATGATGAGGAGCCTGATAGTTCTGATGATGAGTAGTCGCAACTGAGCACTATCGTAGGTGTGAGTTTGTATTCGGTCCCGATGTATCGTAGCTTGCCAGAATGGTTCTTAAAACCATATGCTCAGTAGTTGTGGTGTGTTGCTTGAACTGTGTTTCTTGGAATGAATGAATGAAAAGGAGTTGTTAGTTTTCAAACCTTAGCAATACTCAAAGTTTAAAGCTTTTTGAACCATACCCATAAACCATAGAAATTTTCCTCTTGTCTTATGATCTACCTCAATCTTCAGATGACTCGTGGCAACCCCGGTGGAAGAAGATCATCCCAGGACCCAATGCTTCAGATTCTGCAGATGTTAGTTACAGATAGTGACGCCGATAGAGCTGAACATCAAGCCAATCTAGCCACTCTTCAACAGATAGCCAAGATGGCCCAGAACAACCAAGGACATGAAACCAGGATAACCATGGATCCAAGCTCAAGAACTTCCAAAACACCAATCCCCCTATGTTTAGAAAGTCTGAATAGCCCTTAGATGTTGATGACTGGCTGCAAACAATGGAAAATAACTTAGAAGTTGTAGGAGTGGATGTTGCTGAGAAAGTATTGTTTGCCACCCACTATCTGGCAGGTTATGCAACATCATGGTGGAATAGCACCCGTAAAATGAATGGAGGACAGATAATGACTGGGGAAGAATTCAAGCTCAAGTTCAGCAGGACCCATGTGCCCCAAGGATTGATCAAAAGGACGAGGGATGAACTTAGGGAATTGAAGCAAGGAAGAATGACTGTGGTAGAGTATCGTGACAAATTACTGTCTCTGGCTAGGTATGCCCTTAATGAGATTGACACATAAGAAAAGAAGAAGGAGAGATTCCTGAATGGCCTTCATGATGAGATCAGACAGTGCTAGTCAGCATTCCCTTTGATGACCTAGAATCTCTAGTGGATTCTGCTATCCAGATGGAAGGAAAGATCAACCAAGCTAGTGAGAACCTCAAGCGTCATATGATGCACCAACCTGGACCCCACCATACCCCTAAGTACCGCCCCAACCCGTCTGTAGGATTTGCACCTAGAAACAACAGACCCCTAGGTCCCGTCCGAACTACCCCAATCGTGGCGGAGGAAACCCGAGGACCGGAGGCCACTACAACAACAACCCCGGCAACCCTAGTAACTTCAACCATGTAGCGCCAAGGTCCAACAACAACAACAATACTACCCCAAGGACTGGAAGCAATGTTGTGCCTGTTGCAGGGAAGGACAAGTCAATGATAACCTGCTTTGAATGTGGAATCAAGGGTCACTACTCCAATGAGTGCCCCAAGAAGCTTGCTGCAACCACCAATGTCACTGTACCAGCCCAATAGCAGCGTTGTGTTCAGCCTGGAAAGAGGTTTGCCCCAGGGAACCCGCACAACCGTACCGGCTGTCTGTTCCACATGAATGCTGAGGAAGCCCAGGAAGTGCCAGATGTCGTACTGGGTATGTTTTCTGTTAACTTAGTTCTTGCACGAGTGTTGTGTGATTCTGGAGCATCACACTTGTTTGTTACCGAAGAATTTGCATGCACTAGTAAGATTCAACCCACCAATTTGAAGCATGTTATGGTAGTTCAAATACCTGGTTCAACCACCAAAGCTAGAAAATTTTGCAAGGCAGTACCTATCATAATACATGGGATATAATTTTATGCCAATCTAATAGTACTTGGAACCAAAGGTTTCGAAGTGGTACTAGCAATGGATTGGATGTCGAAACATCAAGGATTAATAGACTATGCTAAGAAATCCATAACCATTACCAGTAGCATCGGAGTATCAGTAGAGCATGTGTCTGAGACACTGCCACGTCAATTCAAGTGAAACAAGACTTTAGACCAATCAACCATAGACTAAGTCAGAGTAGTCTGTGAATACCCCGACATGTTCCCAGATGAATTACCCGGTATGCCCCCAGATCAGGATATCGAGTTTATCATTGAACTACTTCCTAGAACTGGACCCATAGCCCAGAGACCCTATAGTATGAACCCCGCTGAATTAGCTCAAGAAGCAACTTGATGGCATGTTGGGTAAAGGTCTGATACAAGCAAGTGCATCACCATGGAGATTACCCATTTTGTTTCTGGATAAGAAAGATGGTGCCAACCATTTGTGTACGCATTACCGCAAGCTGAATGATGTCACCATCAAGAATAAGTACCCACTACCAAAAATAGAAGATCTGTTTGATCAGTTGACTAGTGCCAGAGTGTTTTCTAAGATTGATCTTAGAACTGGTTATCATCAACTAAATATCCGTGCAACGGATATCCCAAAGACTGTTTTCACGACCCAATATGGATTGTATGAGTACAATGTCATGTCACTGGGATTAACCAATGCCCCCACTTATTTCATGAATCTCATGAATAAGATTTCTATGCACTTCTTGGATAAGTTTGTCGTTGTTTTTATCGATGACATTCTGATCTATTCCAAGTCAGAAAAGGACCATGAACAGCACCTAAGAACCGTCCTTGAAACCCTTAGAGAGCATCAATTGTATGACAAGTTCAGCAAATGTGAGTTCTAGTTAAAGGAAGTAGGATTCCTAGGCCATATCCTGTCGGCAGGAGGAGTTACCGTCGACCCCGCCAAGATTAAGGATGTTGAAGAATGGAAAGCCCCAACCACCCAAACCCAAGTCCGTGCATTTTCTTGGATTAGCGGGATACTACCACAAGTTTGTTGAAGGATTTTCAATCATCGCAAGGCCGATGACCCAGTTGTTGAAGAAAGACAAGAAGTTTGAATGCACGGACAAATGTGAAGAAAGTTTTCAAGATCTCAAGAAGAGATTGATTTCCGCCCAAATTTTGATCATGCCGGATATCACAAAGCCTTTTGATGTATATTGTGATGCATCCAAGATTGGTCTCGGATGTGTGTTGATGTAGGAAGGCAAAGTCAAATCATATCTATCTAGAAAACTGAAGCAACATGAGTAGAACTATCCCACCCATGACTTAGAATTAGCAGTCGTAGTTTTAGCCTTGAAGACATGGCGTCATTACCTCATGGATAACCGCTGTGAGATTTATTCAGATCACAAGAGTTTGAAGTACATTTTCACCCAGAAAGAGTTGAATATGAGGCAATGGAGATGGATAGAGTTAATCAAGGATTATGACCTTGACATCCACTACCACCCCGGCAAGGCCAATGTGGTAGCGGATGCTCTTGGTAGACTGCCATGTAGATTAAACACCATGATTAAGGAAGCTCAGCCAATTCTGCATGGGGAGATGGAGAATTTTAGAATGGAGCTAGTTACCGAAGGATTTCTAGCCAGTATTGAACTTCAACCCACTTTGATCAGTCAGATAAAGGAAGCCCAGAAAGGAAATGCCAGTATTGATGGAATTAAGCGTCGTATCGGTACCGGGAAGGTACCCGGATTCACTGAAGATGAAGAAGTAGTGTTGTGGTATAAAGGACGTATTTGTGTTCCAGCAGATTCAGGGTTGAAGCAAGTCATTATGCAGAAAGCCCATGATACTCTTTATTCTATTCATCCGGGAGGAACAAAGATGTATCAGGATTTGAAGGAGCAATTTTGGTGGCATAAAATGAAGAGAGAAGTCGGAAGCTATATAGCCAAGTGTGACATATGTTAGAGAGTCAAAGCGGAACATCAGGGACCTGCAGGACTTTTGCAACCTGTCGACACCCGGATTTTTAATCCCAGATGCCTGTTATGCCATACCTCGCAATTCCAGGATTACCATTTTTGCGAGACATAACAGAATTGGTACCATAATACATCATCCATTATAACCATAATAAAGGTCTTACAAATAAAGCTCATGATCCAGTATTAATACAATCAAAGCAGCATAAAGTAAACGTAGTAGGGGCTCCATCTTCAGGGTCACAGGCAATGCTGACGATGGGAGATGATCCTAGTTCTCATAGACCTCCTACTGTCCATCTTCCGGGTAGTCCTCCTCATAGTCTGGCCACGAGAATAGCCAAGGACAATGCCATGAGTACTCTTTAAGTACTCGCAAACTATCACTAACAAGCAAGGTAATTCTAGAAGGAATCTTAAGCTCTAGGTTTATTTGCAAAAAGCCAGGTTTGTGCCATAAGGAGATTCAAAAGTAAAGAACCTAATTCAATTGTCTACATCACCTAAGTGGGAACCTAGTTTTCATGTCCACTACCCTGTTGTGGTCAAGTCAAGGTCATAGTTTAATTTACAAGTCATTTTTGAAAACATCTGACAATGGAACGGTATGGCCAGTCCAACTGTGCATGACCGCGGACGCGGCTATTTGAATAGTTTGACACTCTGCAGAGGTGGTACACTTTCACCAAAATATTCGATACATCCGTCAGGGATAACCCTGAATCATCATACTTAGTATACGGATGATCAATCATAACCTTTCAATTACACACTATAGTATAGACACCTCCCCTATGAGCTTGGCCTCCCAGCCATGGCCATCTGCCATTCTGGGAACTGCATAGGTGGACATCCACATTCATGAAGTAGCCCCAGCTGAACCTCTTTCTGCGAGGGAACCCATACTAAGGCATATAAACTTCCAGTTAAGCCCTACCCAATTCAGGTATTGCGGTTGTACGGTAAAATTGGAATGCTATCGCATCCGAACCCAACCATCAGTTTTTATCAAAACTACGGCTCATCCCTCAAGAAGTTTCATCATCAAACCATTGTGTTTCAGAACACATGTCAAAACATTTCAATAGAATGAATCATCATTCCAAGGTTTTCATAATCATTTTCTCCATGTATTCCCATCTAAAGTGATCAGTAGTAGTTTAGCACTAGCAACTAGCAATGAGGGTGTTACTAATAAGGGGTGCTAATCAAGTGTAACTATCCAAATCTAGTTTTATGCTTTTTATGGCATCTAAGTATAACTACCTAGGCCTAGTTTTATGCTCTTTATGGCATCTATCCTATTTTTCCAATACTCACAAATGACTAACTAAAGGTAAAGAACTTTGGTAAAAGTAAAAGAATAAAGCTTGCAAGTAAAACTTGGGATTGGTATAATCAAGGTGGCATAACCAAAGCATGCCTATTGCATCTTGCATATGTTATCTTGCAAGGATGGCTTGCATAGTTAACTTGTAGTGTTAGGCTTGCCTTGAGTAATGCAGTGGTTGAAGTTCTCTTCTTCTTCGTAGTACTCCTCCTCCTCGTAGCCCGGGTCAGTACTAGCATCTATAAAGGAATATGAGGTACGCAATCACGAAATAATACTTAGCTACTTCTATTTTGCACACTTGGGCTCGCACTTGATGATTTAGCATCATCACAAACATCACACAAAATAAACACCTAGTCTTATTTATCTTATTTAGGAAAAGTAATTTCTACTCATTGAAAATACTTAAGATTTAATATTCTCTAATTAAAATATGGGATCATGTTGACACATGTCATCACCATATATGCTAATACTTGGGAATGTGATTTAAAGTGGTGGTCACATTTTATAAAGTTTAAAACTACTATTTAATAAAATTAAAGTGACTAGAAATGCCTATATAGCATTCTTTTAGTACTAGTCCAATATCACTGGATGTAAACCTAAATAGTTTTACTTATTCAGATAGATCTTGTCAAATGTGATTTTTCAGAGTTGGAATCAACCCAGAAGCATTTATGGTTGATTTTTGAAAATGTTTGAAGGGGCAAAAGCCTATGTCTTATTAATTTTACTATAGGCGATCTATAATTTCAAATGGTTTGAATCCAATGGGCTTGGGTAGATAATTTGAATACCTTTCTAGAAAAATTGGAATCATGCTATTTGGTTCAGTATATCTCTTTAAATTGAATTTCAAAGTCACTAACAGATTAGGGTTTTGAAAATAAAAGAAAAATCTAAATTTGAACATGGGGCGAGCGCGGGAACAATAGTGGGCCGGCCCAACTGCACAACGCGCATGCAGCGGGCTGCTGACAGGCGGGTCCTACTTGTTAGTGACTAAACTAAACCGAAATGGTACGTTCTATCCTAGACCGTGCGATTAGAGCGCGATCGACAGCTAAGCATCGTCATCTCCGTCACACAACTCCGGCGAGAAACTAACCCTAGTGCTACGATGGGGGTATGTGTGGGCTCACCAGGGCTCCAGCTAGACTTGGCGATGGGTGCGATCGAACGTGTCGAGGCTGGCGAGTTGAATTTTTGTCGCGGTGGCTCCTGGGGCGGCTCCTAGCTCCAGTTCCTCTTCTCCTCTGCAGCGGCAGGCTATGGTGAAATTCTGGCGGGCTGGTGCTCGCCTTGCTCCGGGGAGAGGTGTGGGAGGTTTCTGAGAGAGAGGGGAGTGAGCTGGTGTGGAAATTGCGGGATGGGGTGGCCTCTATTTATACACCGAGGAGAGGGGCAGAGCGGCATGGCTCGTGCTCGTCGCCGATGTCGTTGAAGTGAGCTATTGGCATGGCTGAGGGTAGGGGTCGACGCGGTGCTTCAGGGCGGTTGTCATGCGATTGATGGCGCGACAAGGGGCGGTCGAGAATGGTCGGGAGCGGTCTGTGCTCTATGCGGGGACGGCGGCGTTCGAGACGGCGCACAGTGGCCACGGTTTGCGTGGCGGCGAACGGTCGTGTCAAGGGGGTAGCTAGGGTCGCTGTGAGTGCGAGCACGCACAGAGAGGGCAAGGCACGGCTTGTGTGCGCGTGTCAGCTGCGGCGCTCTGGCGCGCTCTCGGCATGGCAGACAGAGAAGTGGGCGCGGTGATTACGGCTGGTCCACGACTTGTCGTCGATCGAGGGGTGGACAAGGGGAGGCGGTGAAGTGTCGCCTATCTCCTAGATATCGTGGGAGAGGGCGGTGCGTTCTGTGGCGAGTGGTGCTTGGTAAACCTGCACGGTGAGCTCCGGCGGCGCTGCACTGGTGCGAACGGCAAAGGGGGAGGCTTGTCCGCTATGCTACTAGACACTAGGGAGACTAGGGGAGATAATTGATGCACTAGTGGCGATCAATTACTGCCTCAAAGAGTGATTGTTAGGCAAGTGTTTACTGGTGTCTGCCAGGTGCTCGACCAAATGGCCGCATGAATTCAAAGTTTGAATTTTTTGATGAATTTTGGTGAGTGTGTTTGTCACATGCTTGGGTGTCTAGGGTTTCTTGGGTTTTCCAAGGTGAATTGATTTGAGTGGTTTTTGAAAAGTGGTGATCTTAGTACATACACTTGATTCAATTTTGCAATGTCTTTTAAATAGATTTAAAAATAGTTTCTGCCACTTTGTAAAGTTTGTTTGGATTCACTTTTACTTGATCTAGCAAGGGGTGAAAAGAATTGGGAAAGTTTCTGTTAGAGATTTTTTACTAGAAACACTCAAAGTGGTCTAGTGGATAATTTTGGTCAAAATGACAATTTGATCATATGATTCATATTTGATTTTCTTTTCTTTTGATTTTGTTTGTAAATGGCCTAGATGATGTAGTATTCGTCATTAAACCATTCCTTATCATTTGTAGCAATCGAACATGGTAATTGCACTCATTCATACACTAATGCAATTCACACAAACACTCATATGAGATTTAATAAGAAAAGTTTTTGTTAACCCAAAACTTAGGTGATTAGAACTTGCTAATCTTGTTTAATATTTTTGGGGTGTTACAAACCTTCCCTCCTGAAACAAAATCTCGCCCTGAGATTTAAGAAAAAAAACTAGGAACTAAAGAGATTTGGAAACTCAATCCTAATGTAATCTTCTCGCTCCCAAGTAGCTTCTTCTTCAGTATGGTTGCTCCACTGGATCTTGAGAAACTTGATACACCGGGTCCTGGTGGTTCTGAAGGCTTCTTCCAAAATACGAATGGTTACTTCACGATAAGTTAGATCCGTGTTGATATATATGTCTTAGTGATCGATGTTCTTGAACACTTCGGTCTTCTCCAGAACTTCTAGGTATTTGCGAAGTAACGAGATATGGAACACATCATGTATGGATGCTCCTCCGACAGTTCCAGTTGATATGATACTTCTCCTCGGCGATTCAAAATCTTGAAGGGTCCAATATATCTTGGGGCCAACTTCCCTTTTAGTTGAAAACGTTGCATTCCTTTCAAGGGTGATACTTTGAGATATACAAAATCTCCAACAGTAAAGGTCAGGTTTCGACGTATTTTGTCAGCATAACTCTTCTGTCTGGATTAGGCGGTCTTGAGGTGTTCACAGACTTTATGAACCTTCTCTTCGGCTTCTCGTAGGATGTCGGGTCCGAAGATCTAACTCTCTCCTACTTGCGACCAATTCAAGGGGCTATGTCACTTCCTTCCATACAGAAATTCAAAGAGGGCCATTTGCAAACTAGCTTGATAACTATTGTTGTATGAGAATTCTACGAAAGGAAGACAATCTTCCCATTTTGATCCATATTCTAGCACACAAGCTCTCAACATATCTTCTAAGATTTGGTTGACTCTTTTAGTTTGTCCATCGATTTGCGGGTGATAAGCTGTGCTGAAGTTCAGCTTGGTTCCTAATCCTTCTTGGACTTTCTGCCAAAATCTTGAGGTAAACTAGGTTCCTCGATCCGACATTATGGTCTTAGGGGTTCCATGCAAACTAACGATTCTAGCAATGTACAGCTCTGCTAGCTTCGAACTCTGGTAGGTGGTCTTAGAAGGTATAAATGGGCTATCTTGGACAGTCTATCAACTATGACCCAAATAGAGTCATTTCCCCTACTAAAGGTAGGCAAACCGGTGATGAAATCCATTCCGACAGAATCCCATTTCCATTCCAGAATCTGCAATGGTTGCAAAAGTCCTACTGGTCGTTGATGTTCCTCTTTGACTCTCTGACAGATATCACACTTGGCTATGTAGCTTCCGATTTCTCTCTTCATCTTGTGCCACCAAAATTGCTCCTTCAAATCCTGATACATCTTTGTTCCTCCTGGGTGAATAGAATAAAGAGTATCATGAGCTTTCTGCATGATGACTTGCTTCAACTAGGAATCTACTGGTACATAGATACGTCCTTTGTACCACAAAACTCCTTCTTCATCTTTGGTGAATCCGGGTACCTTCCCTGTACCGATACGACGCTTGATTCCGTCGATACTTGCATTTCCTTTCTGGGCTTCCTTGATCTGACTGATCAAATTGGGTTGAAGTTCAATACTGGCTAGGAATCCTTCGCTAACTAGCTCCATTCTAAACTGCTCCAACTCTTCATGCCAACTTGGCTGGGCTTCTTTATTCATGGTGTTTAATCTACACGGCAGTCTACTAAGAGCATCCGCTACCACATTGGCTTTGCCGGAGTGATAGTGAATGTCAAGGTCATAATCCTTGATTAACTCTATCCATCTCCTTTGCCTCATATCCAGCTCCTTCTGGGTGAAGATATAGTTCAGACTCTTGTGATCCGAATAAATCTCACAGCGGTTTCCCATAAGGTAATGACACTAGGTTTTCCAGGCTTAAACTACGGATGCTAGTTCTAAGTCATGGGTAGGGTAGTTTTGCTCATGTTGGTTCAGTTGTCTAGACATATATGATATGACTTTGCCTTCTTGCATCAACACACATCAGAGACCAATCTTGGATGCATCACAATACACATTAAAAGAGTTCTTGATATCCGGCATAATCATAATTGGGGCTGAAGTCAATCTCTTCTTGAGCTCTTGAAAACTTGCTTCACACTTGTCCGTCCATTCAAACTTCTGATCTTTCTTCAACAGTTGGGTCAGTGGTCTTGCGATGCTTGAAAATCCTTCAACAAATTTGCGGTAGTATCCTCCTAATCTGAGAAATGCGCGGACTTTGGTTTGAGTGGTTGGGGATTTCCATTCTTCAACATCCTTAATCTTGGTGGGATCGACAACAATTCCTCCTGCGGACTTGATATGTCCTAGGAATCCTACTTCCTTTAACCAGAACTCACATTTGCTAATCTTGTCATACAAATGATGTTCTCTAAGGGTTTCAAGGATGGTTCTTAGGTGTAGCTCATGGTCTTCTTCTGACTTGGACTAGATTAGAATATCATTGATAAAAAACAACGACAAACTTATCCAGGAAGTTCATAAAAATCTCGTTCATGAGATTCATGAAATAAGCGGGGGAATTGGTTAATCCAAAAGACATGACAGTGTACTCATACAGTCCATATCTGGTGGTGAAGGCGGTCTTTGGGATATCCGTTGCATGAATCTTGAGTTGACGATAACCAGTTCTAAGATCAATCTTAGAAAACACTCTGGCACTGATGACCCACAAGTATAGGGGGTGTATCGCAGTATTTTCGATAAGTAAGATTGTCGAACCCAACGAGGAGCAGAAGGTGTTGGCTAGTGGTATGGATCAGGAATTCTCTGCAAATACTTAGCAAACGGATTTTTAGGGGTCTTCCATAAATCAAGTAAACAAAGTACAAGTAAATAAACGACAGTAGGAATAAATGCAGCAAGTGGCCCAATCCTTTATGCAGCAAAGGACAAGCCAGTTGTATTTCTTAAGATGACCAAACGTTCTCGAGGACACATGGGAAGATTGTCAAGTGCTTTCGCTTCATATAGTCGATTAATGTTCTTTAGCTTGCTAAGTGTTGTGTGGGTGAACCTGTGCTAATGTACCGCCCCATCCAAGACTAATACATACTTGTGATTATACCCCTTGCAAACATCCATAAGTACAAGAAGGTAATTAAGGTAGAAACCTAACCACAGCTTTAAACTCTAAGACACTTACGTCCCTTGCGCAATGGTTTCCTAACGGGGGTTCAGGTTTTTGTCACTCCGGGAAACCCTACGATTAGTAGCCAAATACACTGCATTCCCCTAGGCCCTTATAGGTGAAGTGTCATGCAGTCGACGTTCACATGACACCACTAGAAGAAGTACACCACAACTTAAATAACAATCTATTGAATCTTTCTCAACACAACTCCACTACTAACAACAAGACTTCTCCCATGTCATCAAGAACAAAATGAACTACTCACAAGAAATCATATGGATCATGATCAAAGATGGAATAATGATGTATAACAATCTGAACATAAACAATAATTCAATGGTTCACTCAATAGCATCAACTACAAAGAGTAATCAACACCGGGAAAGTTTCCCCTATGAACTATGGAAGATTCAACCCAATTCTTACAGAAATATGGAGATGGTGATGAGGGTGCTGAAAGTGATGATGGTGGTGATGATGATGATGATGATGATCCCGATGAAGTCTTGCTTGATGGTGGTGTTGATGGCGATGATCTCCCCTCTCTAGGAAGGAATTCCCCCGGCAGAAATCTATCTGCCGGAGAGATCTTTCTCTCTCGGTGTTTTTCGCCCCGCAGAGGCGGCAGACTCCTTCTGTTGTCGCTCCCCGAGTCTTAGGGTTTTGGGAGGATGATATACGCCAGAGGGGAGAGGCTGGAGTGGGCCAGGGAGGCCACACCACCTCCAGGCGCGGCCTAGGCCTGCCCGCGCCATGGGGTGGTGTGGGCCCCCTGTGGCCCACCTCCACTCCATCTTCTGGCATCCTTAGTCTTCTGGAAAAATAGGATTTTCCGTATATTTTTCTCGGATTTTCTGATCTTCGCGAATTTTGCCTCCAAACAGCACCTTTTCCATCAGAATCCTGACTGCAGCGGTCCATGCTCCAAAAGTCATCAACCATGCAAAAATAGATGAAATAACATAAGTATCACCTCTCAATACGAAATATATCAATGAATAATAGTGAGTTAAGACATAGAATAGTGATGCAAAATGGACGTATCAACTCCCCCCAAGCTTAGACATCGCTTGTCCCCAAGCGAAACTGAGCTCAGTAAACATGACCTCAGGTTTATGGAGTGAAGAGTCGATAAAAGAATACGGACAAGAAGCATCACATTCATCAAATACATAGATCGTAATAAAAGACAAATCACTATTATATAACTCAACTTCCAATGAGTAAAGGAAACACAATAAAGACACATAGAGTAAATCATAATTGGTAATGGAAAACTTAGCTCTTGGTCGAAGAATAGTTGATAATTTGCTGGGGTTCACAAATAGCTAGTTTTTCAATGATAGCTTTCAAAGTAGTAAACATCAAGATAAAAGCAATGTGCAAAACAAGGAACATAAGAAACATGATTGAATAAATCATCATATGAATGAATGAAACGCATCAACTCAAAATACTTGCTGAGATAGAAGGGAGTAGGTTTACTGACTCAACTACAAAGTAAAAGAAAGGCCCTTCAAAGAGGGAAGCAGGGATTTCAAGTCTCATAAAGAGCTCCCAAAAATTATGATACTTACTAGCTTTCAGCTCTCATTGCCCCTATCATAGGCATATTTAGGTGGTTAAGGTTAAAGTGACACAACTAAGAGGATATGCTTGACAAGTTATAAGTTGAAATCCCAAGCCCCTTACTTATGAGTACCGATCCTCATGCTACTCAACTTCAGTCACGAGCAAGCTCTTGTCATTGTAAATACATGTGTATCATTGAGAACCGCCAACGGGGTACCCCTTGCACATGACACAGGAGCTATCCCATAATCAAAATGACAAGGCAAGCAGACAGTGAGCATCTCAGCGATCTTGTTATTTGCTATTTGCATAGGTTTTTATTGAGGATGCTTCATAGAATGCTCACTATAGTTATGCTGTAAGTTTCCACCATGATTAGGCATGGCTTAGGCTAGCGGCCCAGGCGTTTCTCTAACACACATATAAACTCCATGATCTTACAAGTTCCACTTTTATTTCACACCGCCAGGATCCATAAGCAAAAGAACATGATATCAACTAGGTACAAGTACCAATGAAGTGTTGAAAGCTGTCCCCATGATACATGGTTCGGCTAACTTCAACTCATAAAGCGCAAGCATATACGCAACAAAGAAGGACCCAATGGTTCAAGTTTATTAAATGCAGGAAAGTAAAGTGTGCCATCAAGTTCGTGAGAGCTTTAATCACTAATGTTCACATAAGAAGTTTAATTTGGGAGGTAGATAAAATAAGAATTTACTTGGAATAGCAATAATGCTACTAGGTAGGTATGGTGGACACAAATGGCAAAGGTTTTGCATTAAAGGAGGTGGATGCACGAGAAGAATACCCTCTCGGTACATGTTTTTGGCTAGCAAGGCTAGGTAGCAAGTATAAGAGTTGAAGGAAACAAACAAACATACAAGTGATAAAAACAAACATGCAATCTTCCTTGGAAGCACAAAAGATCTTAACTAGAGAATACTAGACTTATGAGCAAATCAAGAAACAAAGATGATAAAATTATTTTTCTTTAGAGTACTCTATCTTTTTCATTTCAACTCTCAAAAAGGTGTTGCTACTGACCGAGCCAGGTTTGCCAAAACCAACTAAATTAACTCAATGATCCCAAAGTGATACCAATACTAACAACAAGATCAATCATATAACCACGAATTGAAAACTAATATAAGCTATGCAAAAGAGTGAATGATATAACTTCTCATTAATATTCCATAAAGGAAACTCACACCAAGGGATACATATCTAACGAGAGAGGGGACACTTCCATAATGCAAACCATCCAACATAATAACTCCTCTATTCATGATATTACTCTACTAATAAGGTAAAAAGATAGACGATAGTGATATGATACCGCGGCACTCCCCCAAGCTTGGCACAAACCAAGGTGATGCCAAACCTGATGACGAATTATTCCTTCGGTGGTGGTGGTGGTATCCTCTCGATGAGCTCTCTAATAAGTTTCCCAAAGTCCTCAATCTCGAAGGTGAGAGTACGAATCAACTCCGAGTTGTGCTCAATATGGCTCATAATCATTTCAGTTTGTGGATCCCAGCTCTTGTGATTCTTTTTATGTTCTTCCCTCTTGGAGTCTTCTTTTCCTGCATGGTTATGGATAAAGGTACACACGGGATTCTTGGTGTGTGGAGGAAGTGACCGTGGAGCCAAACTGTGACGAGGAGCTTTCCCCCCAGTTTGCATCCGCGCAGTCCTTCTAACCCCGGCAGGTTTCACCACTCCAATGCTTGCAATGGTAGTGCCGGTGTGCGGACATTGGCCTTGCTCCTTTTCACCTTCAATCTTGATCTCCTTCTCCTTCCCGGGGTCTTCGAGATCTTCCTCCATGGGCTCCTTACTTTTATCCTTGGCAGACACCATTGTGCTTCTAAACTTTCAAAGAGTATGTCCTGGCAGAAATAGATCGAAACAAAAACACGACAAAAACACGATATACGGACCTCGGGGGATCCGGGGGGTTATATATTATGACGTTTCATATCAAAAGGAAGGTACTGGGAGAAAACGGGTCGGAGGCGGAGTCTTGGGTGGCCTAACCACCTGGTGGCGCGGCCAAGGGTGGGCTCGCGCCATGGGGTGGTGTGGGCCACCCCAGTTCCAGCTCCATCCCTTTTTTGCTTCAAAACTTTCCTTATCGACTGAAAACTGCAAAAATATAGTTGTATTGTATTTTTGTGGAACTTTTCTTACTAGAACTGTTACCTACATGAAAACAAACTCTATAGGTCTCTGAATTTGGTCCTCAATGAATTTCTCTGGAGTTATAACTTGAAAGGCATCAACATCTTCATTGTAAGAATCTCCAGCAATATAGTGTTTGAGTCGCTGCCCATTCACTACTTGTGTAGTATTATCTTTTAGAGAAGAAATTTTTATTGCTCCTGAACGGTATACTTCTTCAATGATGAAAGGTCCTTCCCATTTTGATAGTAACTTACTTGCAGAAAATCTGAGACGAGACCTATACAATAGAACTTTCTCTCCAACATGAAATTCTCTCTTAATTATTCGCTTGTCATGCCATCTTTTAACTTTTTCCTTAAAGAGCCTAGCATTCTCATAGGCTTCACTCCTCCATTCATCTAAAGAACTCAAGTCAAATAATCTTTTCTCACCAGCGAGCTTACAATCTCTACTTAGTTCTTTCACTGCCCAGTAAGCTTTGTGTTCTAACTCTAAGGGTAGGTGGCAAGCTTTCCCATAAACCATTTTATAAGGAGACATTCCCATAGGATTTTTGTAAGCAGTTCTATAAGCCCATAAAGCATCATTCAACTTCTTAGCCCAGTTTTTTCTAGACCTATTAACAGTCTTTTGCATGATAGATTTAATTTCTCTATTTGATAACTCTACTTGCCCGCTAGTTTGGGGGTGATAAGCGGAAGCAATTCTATGATTAACATCATATTTAGCGAGGGTCTTCCTAAAACCGCCATGAATGAAATGAGAACCCCCATCAGTCATGAGATACCTAGGAACTCCAAACCTAGGAAAGATAACGTCCTTAAGCATTTTTAGAGAGGTTTCCCCGTGAGCACTTTTTGTAGGAATGGCTTCTACCCACTTAGTAACATAATCAACGACAACAAGAATATGAGTGTAACCCTTCGAAAGAGGGAAAGGACCCATAAAGTCGAATCCCCAACAATCAAAAGGTTCAATAACTAGAGAGTAGTTCATAGGCATTTCATTGCGTCTAGAAATATTACCAACACGTTGACATTCATCACAAGATAAAACAAATTTTCTTGCATCTTTAAAAAGGGTAGGCCAGTAGAAACCTGATTGTAGTACCTTTTGTGCAGTTCTATCTCCTGCATGATGTCCTCCATAGGCGCTACCATGACATTTACGCAATATCTCTTTTTGTTCATATTCTGGAACACATCTGCGCATAATACCATCAACTCCTTCTTTGTATAAGTGTGGGTCATCCCAAAAGTAATGCCTCAAACCATAAAAGAACTTTCTTCTTTGCTGAGCTGTAAAAGTTGGAGGCAAATACTTGGAGACAATAAAGTCAGGATAATCAGCATACCAAGGGCTTCCTTGCGAGCTCACCCCTACTGCGGCTAACTGTTCATTTGGGAAACTATCATTAACAGGCATAGGATCAAAAGGGATGTTTTCCAAACGAGATAAATTATCAGCTACAGGGTTTTCATCACCCTTCCTATCTACTATGTGTAGATCAAACTCTTGTAAAAGCAGTACCCATCTAATAAGCCTAGGCTTAGCGTCCTGCTTCATCATAAGATATTTAATAGCAGCATGATCAGTATGAATGGTTACTTTTGAGTCCACAATATAGGGCCTAAACTTATCACAGGCGAAAACAACAGCTAGAAATTCCTTTTCAGTAGTGGCATAATTCCTTTGAGCAGCGTCTAGAGTCTTACTAGCATAATGAATAATGTTTAACTTTTTATCAATATGTTGCCCAAGGACAGCCCCTACAGCAAAATCACTGGCATCACACATTATTTCAAAGGGTAAACTCCAATCAGGTGGTTGAACAATAGGGGTTATAGTTAAAGCCTTCTTAAGAGTTTCAAAAGCTTCCCTACAATCGTCATAAAAAAAGAAAGGTACATCTTTTTGAAGAAGATTAGTGAGAGGTTTTGATATCCTAGAGAAGTCTTTAATAAACCTCCTATAGAAACCAGCATGACCAAGGATACTACGAATACCTTTGATGTCTCTTGGACATGGCATCTTCTCAATTGCCTCAACCTTAGCTCTATCAACTTCTATGCCTCTTTCAGAAACTTTATGCCCAAGAACAATCCCTTCATTAACCATGAAGTGACATTTCTCCCAATTCAGAACAAGATTAGTTTCTTCACATCTCTGCAAAACTTTATCAAGGTTGTGCAGACAATTATCAAAAGAAGTTCCATAGACAGAAAATTCATCCATGAACACTTCTACAATTTCCTCACAAAAACCATGAAAGATAGCAGACATGCACCTTTGGAAAGTAGCAGGAGCATTACATAAACCAAAAGGCATACGTCTATAAGCATAAGTTCCATAAGGGCAAGTAAAAGTAGTTTTTCCTTGATCTTGTTGTTTAACAACAATTTGAGAGAAACCAGAATAACCATCAAGAAAACAAAAATGGGTATTTTTAGACAACCTTTCCAACATTTGATCAATAAAAGGAAGCGAGTAGTGATCTTTCTTAGTAACTTTATTGACTTTCCTAAAATCAATGCACATCCTATAGCCTACCACTATTCTTTGAGGAATAAGCTCATCATTATCATTAGGGACAACGGTGATACCCCCCTTTTTAGGAACACAATGAACAGGACTAACCCATTCACTATCAGCAATAGGGTAAATAATACCAGCATCAAGGAGTTTCAATAACTCATTCCTTGCCATTTCCTTCATCCTAGGATTTAAACGTCGTTGGTGCTCAACTACCGGCTTCGCATCTGGTTCTATGTTGATAGAGTGCTCACATATAGTAGGTGAAATCCCTCTTAAATCATCTAGAGTATAGCCCATAGCTCCTCGATGTTTCCTCAAACCTTCCAATAACCTTTCTTCTTCCTCCCCTGAAAGTTTAGCACTAACAATAACAGGATATATCTTTTTATCATCAATGTAAGCATATTTAAGATCATCCGAGAGAGGTTTTATATCGAAAACGGGATCCTTTTTAGGTGGCATCGTGGTACCCATGTCTTCTACAGGCAAGTCGTGCTTAAGCATCATAGGTTGATCACGGAGAATACTATCAATCTCATTATTTTCTTCCATGAAGATTTCACTTTCATGATCTTCCATAAATTGCTGCAAAGCATTGTTAGGAGCAAGAGAAATATAAGCAAGTTGTTCAACCCTAAAATCCTCATTATGGGTTTCCTCTTCACAAGGTTCTTTAGCAAATTTCGAAAAATTAAACTCATAAGATTCCCCATCAAACTTAGTCAAGAGTTTATCTCTCTTGCAATCAATAATAGCTCCACAAGTACTCAAGAAAGGTCTACCAAAAATGATAGGGTAGGTTTTACTAGCAGCCGAACCAAGTACTAGAAAATCAGCAGGGTACTTAATCTTACCACAATGAACTTCCACGTCTCGTACAATACCAATTGGAGATATGGTCTCTCTACTAGCAAGGTGAATAACCACATCAATCTCTTCCAACTCGCAAGGACTGATTTCATGCATAATTTCTCTGTAAAGCTCATAAGGAATAACACTAGAACTTACACCAATATCACATAAACCATAATAGCAATGATCACCAATTCTAATAGAAAGCACAGGAACACTAGGCTTTTTAGTTCTATTGGGATGTGAAACAATATTAGAAGCATCCTCACAAAAGTCTGTGTACCCATCTTCTACGTTTTTAGTGACAAGGTCTTTCACGATTGCTACCACAGGTTCAATGTTTATTTGTTCATCAGGTTTTACAGTTCTTTTTTTCACTTTTGGTGATTACATTAGTTATCATAGGATGGTCCTTTACCTTTTCGGGGAAGAGAATCTTCTCGATATAAGGTTCGGGTAAGATGGGATCAATAATGCAATACTCAGCACTTCCAATAGGAGCATAGTCAACAATATCTTTGTAAGGTGCATGGTATTTGTTCCATCCCCTTTTTGGAATTTCGATATAGGAAACAAAAGCTCTAAAGCAATTTGTAATAACTTGCAAATCAAGACCATAAATATTACTAATATTTTGAAAGTCATCAGTTCCCATAAAAGATTCAATGCATTCATAATCATAATTTATACCTGACTTTCTACCTTTGTCATTCTCCCAAGCTTCAACATTGTCTTGAATATGGTCTAGAAGATCCCATTTAGCTTCTTCTTCCATACGAGTGAATGATCCAGCACAAGAGGCATCCAATAAATCTTTGTCATGTAGAGGGAGCCTTGCATAAAAGTTGTTGATAATAATATTGTTGGGAGGCTCATGAAAGGGACATTTGAGCATTAGTAACTTCAATCTCTCCCAATCTTGGGTTGTACTCTCTCCATCAAGAGGCCAAAAGTTGTATATTTGATTCTGATATTTATGAATCTCACTAGGAGGATAAAACTTTGAATAAAAGAGAGGCACTATTTCCTCCCATTCCAGAGCTTGACCATTCTTCAGCATCTTATACCATTCCTCAGCTCTTCCTTTCAGTGATAATGAGAATAACTTCTTCTTAACTTGATATGTAGTAATACCTACGCACTTGAACAACCTGCATAATTCGTGTATAAAAAGTAAATGATCACCGGGATGGACAGTTCCATCCCCAACATAGTAGTTATCCATAACACGATCAATAATTCTTGTAGGTATTTTGAAAACATCTTTCTCAGCAGGTGGTGGCTTATCTACTACCTTAGCAGTGGTAGTAGCATTACCAAATAAGAAACTCAGCGAATTATCCATAACGAAAATAAAGCAACTAGCATAAGTAAACAATACTCACAGTAGAAGTTTCCTTTACCAGTTCTATTCTCCAATAGCGCTTCACTCCCCGGCAACAGCGCCAGAAAATAGTCTTGATGACCCACAAGTATAGGGGGTGTATCGCAGTATTTTCGATAAGTAAGAGTGTCGAACCCAGCGAGGAGCAGAAGGTGCTAGCTAGTGGTATGGATCAGGAATTCTCTGCAAATACTTAGCAAATGGATTTTTAGGGGTTTCGATAAAGCAAGTAAACAAAGTACGAGTAAATAAAAGACAGTACGAATAAATGCAGCAAGTGGCCCAATCCTTTATGCAGCAAAGGACAAGCCGGTTGTAGTTCGTAAGATGACAAAACGTTCTTGAGGACACATGGGAAGACTGTCAAGTGCTTTCGCTTCATATAGTCGATTAATCTTCTTTAGCTTGCTAAGTGTTGTGTGGGTGAACCTATGCTAATGTGCCGCCCCATCCAAGACTAATACATACTTGTGATTATACCCCTTGCAAACATCCGTAAGTACAAGAAAGTAATTAAGGTAGAAACCTAACCACATCTTTAAACTCTAAGACCCTTACGTCCCTTGCGCAATGGTTTCCTAACGTGGGTTCAGGTTTCTGTCACTCCGGCAACCCCTACGATTAGTAGCCAAATACACAATACATTCCCCTAGGCCCTTATAGGTGAAGTGTCATGTACTCGACGTTCACATGACACCACTAGAAGAAGTACACCACAACTTAAATAACAATCTATTGAATCTTTCTCAACGCAACTCCACTACTAACAACAAGACTTCTCCCATGTCCTCAAGAACAAAACGAACTACTCACAAGACATCATATGGATCATGATCAGATATGGAATAATGATGTATAACAATATGAACATAAACAATAATTCAATGGTTCACTCAATAGCATCAACTACAAAGAGTAATCAACACCGGGAAGTTTCCCCTATGAACTATGCAAGATTCAACCCAATTGTTACATCAATATGGAGATGGTGATGAGGGTGCTGATGGTGATGATGATGATGATCCCGATGAAGTCCAGCTTGATGGTGGTGTTGATGGTGATGATCTCCCCTCTCCGGGAAGGAATTCCCCTAGCAGAAATCTGTCTGCCAGAGAGATCTTTCTCTCTTGGTGTTTTTCGCCCCGCAGAGGCAACGGAATCTTTCTGTGGTCGCTCCCTGAGTCTTAGGGTTTCGGGATGATGATATACGCCAGAGGGGAGAGGCTGGAGTGGGCCAGGGCAGCCACACCACCTCAAGGCGCGGCCTAGGCCTCCCCGCGCCATGGAGTGGTGTGGGCCCCTTGTGGCCCACCTCCACTCCATCTTCTGGCATCCTTAGTCTTCTGGAAAAATAGGATTTTCCGTATATTTTCCCAGATTTTCTGATCTTCGCGAATTTTGCCTCCAAACAGCACCTTTTCCATCAGAATCCTGACTACAGCGGTCCATGCTCCAAAAGTCATCAACCATGCAAAAATATATGAAATAACATAAGTATCACCTCTCAATACAAAATATATCAATGAATAATAGTGAATTAAGACATAGAATAGTGATGCAAAATGGACGTATCAGGCACCAGTCAACTGGTCAAACAGATCTTCTATCTTCGGAAGTGGGTACTTGTTCTTGATGGTGACATCATTCAGCTTACGGTAATCCGTGCACAAACGGTTACCTCCATTTTTCTTATCCAGAAACAAAACAGGCGATCTCCATGGTGATGCACTTGGTTGAATCATACCTTTCTCTAGCATAGCATCAATTTGCTTCTTCAGCTCGACTAATTCAGATGGGTTCATACTATAAGGTCTCTGAGCTATGGGTCCAGTTCTAGCAACTAGTTCAATGATGAACTCGATATCTCGATCTGGGGGGCATACCGGGCAATTCATCTGGGAACATGTCGGGGTATTCATAGACTACTCTGACTTGGTCTAGGGTTGGTTGGGCTAAACTCTTGTTGCATTTGAATTGACGGGGAAGCGTCTCAGATACATGCTCTACTGGTACTCTAGTGCTACTGGTCATGGTTATGGCTTTCTTGGCATAGTCGATCAATCCTTTATGTTTTGACATCCAATCCATTCCTAGTACTACTTCCAAACCTTTGGTTCCAAGAACTATTAGATTAGCATAAAAATCTATTCCATGGATTCTGATAGGTACAGCCTTGTAATTTTTTCTAGCTTTGGTGGTTGACCCATGTATTTGAACTATCATAACATGCTTCAATTTTGTTGGTTGAATCTTACTAGTGCATGCAAATTCTTCTGTAAAAAACGAGTGCGATGCTCCAGAATCAAACAACACTCTTGCAAGTACTGAGTTAATAGAAAACATACCCAGCACGACATCTGGCGCGTCCTGAGCTTCTTCAGCATTCATGTGGAACAGATGGCCGTTGCGGTTGAGCGGGTTCCCTAGGGCAAATCTCTTTTTCAGGATGGACACGGTGTTTCTGTTAAGCAGGTGTATTCACATTGGTGGTTGCTGCAAGCTTCTTGGGGCACTCGTTGGAGTAGTGGCACTTGACTCCGCATTGCGCGATGCTGGGATGTTGTGGCGCCCTGATGGCTCATTGCACGGCGCCCAGAGAAATGCTTGGTGCGTGGTTGATGTAGAGCTCGTTGGGAACCCCAAGAGGAAGGTATGATGAGCACAGCAGCAAGTTTCCCTCAGTTATGAAACCAAGGTTTAATCGAACCAGTAGGAGCAAGGAAACACCCCAAAGGTGTTACTAGCGGAGCTTTGGCAGGGCGCACTACCGGTGCTAGTAGAAACATGGAGACCTGCACAACACAACCACTGAACTTTGTCCCCAACTTACGATGAGGTTGTCAATCTCACCGTGTTTTCCAGAAAACAAAGGATTAAACGTATCGAATGGAAAGAAGTAAAAGTTTGCAGAAAGTAAACACAAAGTAGTAAACAGTTGTAGATTGTATGTAAAGAAAAAAGGATTGGGATCCATAGTTCACTAGAGGTGGCTCTCCTTAAGATAGATAACATGTTGGGTGAACAAATTACAGCGGGGCAATTGACAAACACCGAGAAAGCAATAAATGCATATACTAATCATCTTGACTCCTCTAAGACTTGATTGGGAATTACAACATAATACATAGACCGCCATCCAACTGCATCTATGACTAATAATCCACCTTCAGGTTATCATCCGAACCCCCTCCAGTATTAAGTTGCAAGCAACAGATTATTGCTTTACGAACTGCGTGTAAAGTTAACAATACGATTGTTCTATGAACAAAGGATTGTTGTTTTCTCCCTAGTAGCAACAACACATCTAGTACCTTAGAGATTTCTGTCACTTCCCTAGATTACCAGAGGCATGAACCCACTATCGAGCATAAATACTAACTCTTGAAGTTTCTAGCATCTACTCGGCCAAGATAGCTACTAACAACAGAAAGCATGCAAGATCTCAAATAACAAAGACATGATAGAATCAATAATCAATCTGAAATAGCATCTCAATATCCATCGGATCCCCGCAAACACAACATGTATGAATTACAAATAGATGATCTGGATCATGAACGGAGCTCACAAGATCTAAACATGAAAGCACAAAGGTGGAGAAACCAGCCATCTAGCTACTACATGGATCCGTAGTCCAAGGATGAACTACTCACGCATCACACCGGAGGCTTGCATGGTGATGAAGAAGGCCTCCAGGGTGAATTCCCCTCTCCGGCAGGGTGCCAGGAAGAGCTTCCTATCCCTACCGATCTAGGGATGGAGATGACGGTGGCTATAGATTCTTTCGTGGATTTTTGATCGGGTACTTAGGGTTTTCGTCCCGAGGCGGAAGGAGAGGTCGAGGGGGTGCCGGGAGAGGCCACACCACCCCTTGGCGCGGGCCAGGCCTGGCCGCACGGCCAGGTGGTGTGGTGGCTCCCTGGCCCTTCTCCGTCTCGTACTCTGGCACTTGATCACTTTTGGAAAAATAGGCACTTTGGCTTTTGTCCCGTCCAATTCCGAGAATATTCATTTTCTGACTTTCCTGGAACCAAAAACAGCAGAAAACATGTAGCTGGCACTGTGGCTCTTGTTAATAGGTCAGTGCAAGAAATCATATGAAAAGTACTCCAAAGTTGGAACAAAACACAAGAAAGTGGATAAAACTAAGCATGGAACATCAAAAATTATAGATACATTTGCAATGTATCAACATACCCAAGCTTAACTCCTGCTCGTCCTCGAGTAGGTAAGTGATAAAAAGAAATAATTTTTGAGGTGACATGCACCATCAAAGACTTGATCAAAGTATTTGCAGAACATTCAAAGCTGGGGTCATAGTACTTCAATCATAACATGAAAGACAAAGTTCTAGCAATAATCAAAGAAACTATGATGCAACATGAAAAGGCACAAACAAAAGATTCATGAATAACAATGCTTTGCAAGACATTTGTTTGTTTCACATAAATAAAACATAGCATAAAAGTATTCAGCTTGTCCCTCAATAGAGTAGAAAATATAAATGCATAGGACACCTTCAAAGTTCATAAGAGTGACTAGATACAATAGTTTCAAACAAGCAATAACAAGTTATGCATCAATCAACTAGTCTTGGGACAATGCACATAGAACTAAGAATGGCCACTATGCTCTCAAAGTAGGTGCATAAAGTTAGAAGGTGGAGACTCAATATCATGGTGGAAGAAAGGCCTTTTGTAAAAGGAAGTAGGGATTCAAGTCTCATAAAGAGCTTCCAAAAATTATGGTACTCATAGCTTTCAGCTCTCATTGCCCCTATCATAAGCATCTAAGGTTAAAGTGAACAAACTATGGTTTACATGCTTGACGAAGTATAAGTCAGAAATCTAATGTCCCTTGTATACGAGGGCCGCTCCTCATGCTACTCAAGTTTAGTCACCGGTAAGTTCTTTTCATCGTAAGTACATGTGTATCATTGAGAACCGCCAACGGGGTACCCCTTGCCCTATGATACGGAAGAATCCCCATATCAAAATGACAAGGCAAGCAGACAACGAGCATCTCAGCATTCTTCTTATTTACCATGGGAATATGGTGCTTTTTTCTCTCCTTCCTCTTTTCATAGTATCTCTTTTTTTATAAGAAGAATGCTTCATAGACAACTCATTATGGTTACGCTACAGGTTTCCACCATGTCAGCATGGATTAGACCAGCGGCCCATGCGTTTCTCTAACACATATACATAACTCCATGGACTTACAAGCTCCCCTTTCATTTCACACCGACGACAGCCATATACAAAAGAGCATGATATCAACTAGGTACAAGTACCAAGTGCAATGTTGAAAGCGTTCCCCATGAAAGTAGTGTTCTGCTAATTCCCAACAAATAAGTGCAAGCATATACAACATAGAAGACACACTGGTTCAAGTTTATTAGGGGCAAAAAGTAAAGCGTGCCATCAAGTTCGTGAGAGCTTTAATCACTAGTTTTTTCATAACTAGTGGAAGGTAAACAAAATCATGAATGTACTTGGAATAGCATAAGCTAGTAGGTAGGTATGGTGGACTCTTTGGAAAAACTTGGTTTAGGGAGTTGGATGCATGAGTGGAACTCATACTTTGTTGTGGAGGCTAGCAAAAGACTGGGAGCGACAAACTAAGAGAGCAATAATGGCCATAATCATTCAGAGCGACAAAACATCATTGATCAAAGCATAAAGTGATACTATAAGTTGAAAACTAAAGGATCATAAAGGATAAGGTGATTTGATATATTCATATCATGGTGTGAGCATGCGCCAAGTCAACCCAAATAAAGCATCAAAGGAGAATACCACTATATTATGCTTTAATATGCTAAAACAACGCATGATTCATCCAAGGCACATTAGGAAATCTCAATTGTTTATAACAAGTCATGCTACAACAAAGAATACTAAGCATAAATCCAAAACAATATCAAGCATGGCATGAGAAAGCATAGGCCACAGTAAAAAACGAGCTCTTTTTACCACATAAGCATGAACTTTCCTACTCTTTTCCAAACCAAACCAAACTATTTGCAAACCAAAGTATGAAAGAGGGGGTCCAACCAACTTATTCAGAATACTAAGAAAACCAAGCAAACTAAAAACCAAAACAAAAACAAAAAAGAAGACGCTCCGAGAAAAACACAATGTGCATGAAACAATAAAAATCAAGTGTTTGGAAGAAACCTGAAATTTTTATTGATGAAGAAGGGGATGCCTTGGGCATCCCCATGCTTTGATGCTTGTACTTCTTGGGTATTTCTTGGGGTGACACGCGTGGCATCCCCAAGGTTGAGCTTTAGTCCATCCTTCATCTCATTACTCATTCCTTCCATACACCTGAAATTTTTTCCTTCATACAAAACTTCACACAATCTCATTACCAACATTAGTGCACTTAAGATAAATAAGTCTCAACGTTTAGTTCTAACACCAAATAAACTTTCATTAGAACACTAGATACTGTAGCACTTCCCTCAAAAAGCTCAATTCCCCAAAGGAACTCAAGAAGGAACTAACAAGGAGCAAATGCAGAAAATGGCAGAAATCTGTCAAAACAGACCAGCAGGTAAAGACGAATTTTTCGAACACCTTCTGTTACTCAAATCAAAAAGTTATGAACTAACACAAGTTAGATAACAACCTGGGGCAGAAGCACAAACAATTACAGCTCAATCCGACGTACAGAGCTCTCTCAGGAATTTTCACGGTGAAGCACAGAAATCTGTTTCGGGACAGCAACTTTCCCAGTCATTACTTCACTTTCATTAGAGGTTACTCTTGGCACAAAAAGCAAATAAAAAGGATAATGAGAGGTTATTACAGAGGTAATAAATTCCAAGACTCAACTAAAACTCTTGGGTTATCTCCCAACAAGTACTTTTCTTTAACGCCTTTAAGTTAGGCATAAGAAGCAAAGAAAGAATCAAGTGTTCTCAAATGAAGAAGCATTAAAACCAAATTTTGTTTTCATAGGAGAAGTAAAATAAATCTTTTCTCTATTTTTATGGAAGTGTTCTATACCGTTCTTGAGTGGGAGTTGATATTTAATGGTGCCTTCTTTCATATCAATGATGGCACCAATAGTTCTAAGAAAAGGTCTTCCCAAAGTAATAGGACAAGAAGCATTGTATTCAACATCCAAAACATAGAAATCAACGGGGACATAGGAATCGTTAACCATAATAAGAACATCATTAAGACTCCCCATGAGTTTCTTTTTAGCATTAGCATCAAGTGGGACATTCAAATAACAATCTTCAAGTGGAGGCAAATCAAGCATATCATAAACTTAGGCATAATAGAAACAGTACTATCAAGATCACACAAAGCTTTGAAATCAAAGTCATTCACTTTCATATTAATGATGGGTTCCCAACCATCTTCTTGTTTTATAGGAATAGAAGCTTTATGTTTCATCTTTTCTTCTTTAATCTTTATGAGAGCATCAGTAATGTGTTTTGTAAAAGCCATGTTCATAGCACTAGCATTAGGACTTTTAGCAAGCTTTTGTAGGAACTTAATAACTTCAGATATATTGCAACCATCAAGATCAAAATTAACTTTATCATCTAAAGTAGTAGAACTATTGCTAGCCTCAACACTAGTGGTGGTGATAGTAGAAACACTAATGTTTCTAGAAATTTCATCTTCTCTTTCCCACTTAGCATGTAATTCAGCTAATAGTATAATATTTTCATCAATTCTTACTTGTATGGCATTAGTAGCTGCAAAGGGATTCTCATTAGTTTCAGGTTTAGCAGGAATTTTATTCAAAGTAGGTTGAGCTTCAGCCAAAGATGCTATATTTCTTTCAGCATTAGAGAGTTTTTCCTCAATATTTTTATTGAAAGCTGTTTGTTTACTAATAAACTCTTTAAGCATAACTTCAAGTTCAGAGGGAGCACTATTATTATTGTTGTAAGAATTTCCATAAGCATTACAATTGTTGGGAGGATATGGCTTATAATTGTTGTTACCAAAATTGTTCCTATAAGCATTATTACCATAAGCATTGTTGCCAAAATTGTTATTTCTTATGAAGTTCACATCAACTTGCTCTTCTTGAGCAACCAAAGAGGCTAAAGGAACATTATTTGGATCAATATGGGCTTTCCCATTAACAAGCATAGACATAATAATATCAGTCTTATCACTCAAGGAAGAGGTTTCCTCAATAGAATTTACCTTCTTACCTTGTGGAGCTCTCTCGGTATGCCATTCAGAATAATTAACCATCATATTGTCCAAAAGTTTTGTTGCAGCACCCAAAGTGATGGTCATAAAGGTACCTCCAGCAGCTGAATCCAATAGGTTCCTTGAAGAATAGTTCAATCCTGCATAAAAAGTTTGGATGATCATCCAAGCAGTCAGTCCATGAGTGGGACAATTCTTTACCAAAGCTTTCATTCTTTTCCAAGCTTGAGCAACATGCTCATTATCAAGTTGTTTAAACTTCATTATTTCACTTCTCATGGATATAATTTTAGCAGGAGGATAGTATTTTCCAATAAAAGCATCTTTGCATTTAGTCCAAGAATCAATACTATTCCTAGTTAAGGAATTCAACCATTCTTTAGCTTTTCCTCTCAAAGAGAAAGGAAACGATTTCAGCTTAATAAGATCACCATCTATATCCCTATGCTTTTGCATCTCACAAAGTTCAACAAAGTTATTTAGATGGGAAGCAGCATCTTCATTACCAATACCAGAAAATTGCTCTCTCATAACAAAATTGAGTAAAGTAGGTTTTATCTCAAAGAAAGTATTTTCAGCCATAGGTGGAGCAATAGGAGTGCTCATAAAATCATTGTTGTTGGTGCTAGTGAAGTGACACAACTTAGTGTTTTCAAGAGTAGTCATTTTTTGTTGGGTTTTCAAATAAGAAAGAAAAACAAGTAAAACTAATTTTTTTTTGTTTTTTCAAGAACAAAACAAGCAAACAAAAGCAAAAAGAAACTAAGCAAAACAAAAACAACAAAGTAAAGAGATTGGTTTATGAGGGACTCCCCTTGTGAAGATGTCCTTGACTCCCCAGCAACGGCGCCAGAAAAATGCTTGATGGCTCAATGCACGGCGCCCAGAAAAATGCTTGGTGCGTGGTTGATGTAGAGCTTGTTGGGAACCCCAAGAGGAAGGTATGATGAGCACAGCAGCAAGTTTCCCTCAGTTATGAAACCAAGGTTTAATCGAACCAGTAGGAGCAAGGAAACACCCCAAAGGTGTTACTAGCTGAGCTTTGGCAGGGCGCACTACCGGTGCTAGTAGCAACATGGAGACCTGCACAACACAACCACAGAACTTTGTCCCCAACTTACGATGAGGTTGTCAATATCACCGTGTTTTGCGGAAAACAAAGGATTAAACGTATCGAATGGAAAGAAGTAAAAGTTTGCAGAAAGTAAACACAAAGCAGTAAACAGCTGTAGATTGTATCTAAAGAAAAAGGACTGGGATCCAAAGCTCACTAGAGGTGGCTCGCCTTAAGATAGATAACGTGTTGGGTGAACAAATTACAGCGGGGCAATTGACAAACACCGAGAAAGCAATACATGCATATACTAATCGTCTTGACTCCTCTGAGACTTGATTGGGCATTACAACATAATACATAGACCGCCATCCAACTGCATCTATAACTAATAATCCACCTTCAGGTTATCATCCTAACCCCCTCCAGTATTAAGTTGCAAGCAACAGATTATTGCTTTATGAACTGTGTGTAAAGTAAACAATACGATTGTTCTATGAACAAAGGATTGTTGTTTTCTCCCTAGGAGAAACAACATATCTAGTACCTTAGAGATTTTCGTCACTTCCCCAGATTACCAGAGGCATGAACCCACTATCGAGCATAAATACTAACTCTTGGAGTTGCTTGCATCTACTTGGCCAAGATAGCTACTAACAACGGAAAGCATGCAAGATATCAAATAACAAAGACATGATAGAATCAATAATCAATCTAAAATAGCATCTCAATATCCATCAGATCCCCCAAAACACAACATGTATGAGTTACAAATAGATGATCTTGATCATGAACGGAGCTCACAAGATCTAAACATGAAAGAACAGAGGAGGAGAAACCAACCATCTAGCTACTACATGGATCTGTAGTCCAAGGATGAACTACTCACGCATCACACCGGAGGCTTGCATTGTGATAAAGAAGGCCTCCAGTGTGAATTCCCCTCTCCGGCAGGGTGTCGGGAAGAGCTTCAGATCCCTCCCGATGTAGGGATGGACATGACAGCGGCTACAGACTCTTTCGTGGATTTTTGATTAGGTACTTAGGGTTTTTGTCCCAAGGGCAACTTATAGGCGGAAGGAGAGGCCGAGGGGGTGCCGGGAGCGGCCACACCACCCCCTGGCGTGGGCCAGGCCTGGCCGCACGGCCAGGTGGTGTGGTGGCTCCTTGGCCCTTCTCCGTCCCGTATTCTTGCACTTGATCACTTCCGGAAATATAGGCACTTCGGCTTTTGTCCCGTCCAATTCCGAGAATATTCATTTTCTGACTTTCCTCGAACCAAAAACAGCAGAAAACAGGCAGCTGGCACTGTGTCTCTTGTTAATAGGTTAGTCCAAGAAATCATACAAAAAGTACTCCAAAGTTGGAACAAAACACAAAAAGTGGATAAAACTAAGCATGGAACATCAAAAATTATAGATACATTTGCAATGTATCACGCCCACCATGGGGCATGGCCGGTCCGGCCTGAGTTCTGCGGTGAGGCCCTATTTGCCAATCGATCGGCCGATCACCACTATCCGCATGATCGCCACCGGTGGGATCCTCCAGATCCTGCCCAGCACCTACATCCCGGCATCATGCCCGATCACGCACAGTGTGGTGATGCCAGTCGGCACCATCAATCTGTTTGTCGGCTTCACGGACGCCGTCGACTAGGTGGAGACAGCGATCGCCCGCTAGTCGCCGCTACGCCGCGATCTACTCTCGGAAGGCCAGATCGCTCCATCAGCTGCCTCGCCTCCGAGTAGGATTCGACCGGCGGCAACGCGGCCGGGACTGACGCCGCTACGGATGAGGCGGCCCTCCATGACGATGCCAATTCAGCGACCCCTACCTCAGTCGCCGGATCCATCACCGCCACGTTACATGAAGGCTCCATCATGCGAGTCTCCAACATTGAGGATTTCGAGAACTCCTCCATCCTCAGAATCTTCAACTCCGACTCTCGGTCAGAGTTCCCTGATGACTTCCACGCCATAACCAATCGCTTCAATGTGATCTACATGGCGGGCAGCACAAGCGCCCTGCCAGATCCCTTCTCCACACCGATCCCACTGCCCACGACAGCAACAGAGGTCGAAGAACCCCGCCTGCATCTGGAAGAGGCAACACACAAGGAGCAGGCCGAGCGCGAGAAGTTCCACCTCGAGCGACAAATGGCGTAGGAGCTGTCGCTCTACCATCAACGCTGTATCAGGAGCCACCTGAACTCCAACATTCAGGGCCACGTCATGAACTTCAACAACGACAATGACCCCGCTCGCACGGTGACCGCGAGATCTGTGAGAACGCATCGCCTAGGGGAAGCAACCTCCCACCACTTGGAGCACCGATGACTGGAGCTACCCCACCACCCCTCGGCTGCACACCTCCTCCCGACCAGTCGTGAATCATCATCTCTCCACAAGCCCGCGACGCCAATGGGCTCCTGCTGTACTCCACCCCGATGGACAATGTCATCGTGGGGCAACCGCAGTCGCCAATCTCAACATCACAGGAGAGGGCGCACTGCAGATCAAGTATGCCCAGGCCCTACTCGCTAGGGCCGTCAAGCAGCAAGCCGCGTGAGTAAACCCGCGGGTACGGATGTACCCCCGCTCATCCGAGAGGAGGGCAGCCTCGAGCGGCCGCCCAACGGTCACCAACACCCTTAACTATCCACCGTCGGAGCCCCTATAGCTCCAACCGCGGGTCGTGCACCCCGCGCTCTCAAGCAACGATCCACGATCGGCGAACAACACCGTTGCCGCTAACGTCTAGCCAATCGACACACGAACGCTCATTGTCAACAATCAGGCCTGGCGGGCATGCCAGCCCAACGATCTGAGGCACACCCTCACCAACCATGGTGACCTCGAGCCAAGGGGCTCCCTTAGCCGAGTCGGTGCTCAGTGATTTGGAACAATGATTCGAGGCGAGATTGAGAAGTATGACCCAACATATGACCCATCGCTTCAAGGAGCCCAAGGAGATTGAGAAGTATGACCCAACGTATGACCCATCGTTGTGGCTGGACACATACCTCATGGCGATGGGAATCGACTGCCACACTGACCTGCTCGTCGCTCGCTACCTCCCCCTGATGATGGAGGGAGCGACCCAACAATGGATCAACACCCTCCCCACAGATAGCATCGACTCGTGGGAGGAAATGCGCGACGCCTTCGTCAGGCACTTCGAGGGCTCCTACACCTGCGCCACCACCATCGAGGACCTGGAGCGCTGCATCCAGGGACAACGCGAGTTGACCTGCCACTGGGTCCAGTGGTGGCAGGACCAGTGGATCAACGCATCTGGCATCCACCCGGACATGGCGATCCACTACTTCAAGAACGTGTGCCAGTATGAACCCCTAGTCGGCAAGATCAAGAGGGTATACCGGACGCTCGACGACATCCCTGACCTCCTCGAGACCGTCAAGCGTTACGCGGAGGAGGACCCCAACCAAGACTCCGATGACGAAGCGGGGGGAAGACGCCGCACAAACGGCAATGACAATGGGAGACAGCGCGAGATACGCTATAGGAACACTTGACTCACCGGCAAACGTCGCGGTGACGGGCAAGTCGACTATGTCGCCAACGCCGGCTATGGGCAGTGTGACCCGAAGAACTTCTGCCGTGACGGAGGAAACTACCATGACAGAGGAAACTACCGCGCGAACAACGCGGCGAGGCCGAAATTCGACCCTGTTGCCCTGCTTAACCAACCCTATGTCTAGCACAGCATGGAAGGGAAGCTCGCCACTCACACCACTACCTACTGCCACTCTTTGAAGGAGATCGAAAAGGCGAGACGAGCAAGGGAGGGCAACAACAACGACCCCTCTTGGCACAAAGGCAACAATAGCGGCTTCGTCCATGCAGCTGGATCTCTACACACGTCCACCGGGTTCGGCACCAAGCGCGAGAAGAAGGTGCTCGCCCACACAGTCACCATCAATGTGGTGACCCAAGTTGACATCCCCCGCTTCCTCAACTGGTCTGAGCAGAGTATCACTTGGAGCCGCGAGGACCACACGCCGCGGATAGAGTACCCTAGGCGAGCCGCCCTGGTGGTCAACCCTAAAGTGGCTGACTACTGGCTCCCCAAGACATTGATGGACGGCGGAAGCTCCATCACATCCTCTACTTGGACACGTTCAAGAGGCTACAGCTCCCGCAGTCGATGGTCGAATCGACCCTCACTACCTTCCACAGAATCGTCCCTAGTCGAAAGGTGTACTCGATCAGCAAGGTGACGTTGGCAGTCACCTTCGGCACACCAGCCAACTTCCGCACCGAGCGGATCGTCTTCGAGCTAGTTAACTTCCGCAGCCCCAACCACTACGTCATGGGGCGGAAAGCTTTCAACAAGTTTATGGCAGCATCGCACTACGCGTACAACATGATGAATCTCCCAGGGCCACATGGCATCATCACCGTCCACGGCGACCCATACATGGCCGTGGACTGCGAGGACAAAGGCGCTAAGCTCACCAACGCTGTCATGGCCGTGGAAACCAACCAGGTGGATGAGCTCGCAAAATACGCGAGCAACATTGACAAGGACGACCCCACAATCCTGAAGAAGCCCACCTCGGAGAACTCCAGGGGAGAAGCTTTCGAGGAGACCACGCACACTTGCACCGTCGAGCTCTTCTCGTGCGACTCCAGCCAGACGGTCACCATCGGGACAAACATGAGCCCCGCATAGCAAACCGCACTCATCAGGTTCCTACGTGAGAATCGCGACATCTTTGCATGGAAACCATCTGACATGCCTAGTGTCCCGAGGGAATTCGCTGAGCACAAACTCAATGCCGACCCCAAAGTGCGACCCGTAAAGCAGTCGCTGTGGCCCTTCAATGAAGAGCGCCGCTGAGCGATCACCAAAGAAGTGCAGCTTCTACTTGCCGCAGGCTTCATTTGGCCAATCAAGTACTCCAAGTGGCTGGCAAATCGAGTCCTGGTTCTGAAGAAGAACAACACCTAGAGAATGTGCATCGACTACACCAACCTCAATAGCACCTGCCCGAAGGAGGAGTTCTTCCTACCGTGCATCAACCAGATCATTGGCTCCACCGCTGGATCAGAGTCACTGTGTTTCCTCGATGCATACTCTGGTTATAACCAGATCAAGATGGCGGTAGAGGACAAGGAGAAAATGACGTTCATCACGCCATTCGACACCTTCTGCTACACTGCCATGACGTTTGGCCTTAAGAATGTCGGCATGACCTACCAATTGTGCATGCAGGAGTGCCTTGCGAGTCAAATTGGCCACAACATCCATTTCTACATTGATGACGTGGTCGTGAAGTCCACCCACCAGAGCAACCTGCTCGCCGACCTGGCCGAAACCTTCGCAAATCTGCGGAGCTACAAGATCAAGATCAACCCAGGGAAAAGCACCTTCGCCGTGCCCACCAGACAGCTCATAGGGTACGTGGGCTCCAAGTGAGGCATCGAAGAAAATCCCACCAATATCGAAACCATTGTGCGACTCGGGAAACCTAAGTGCCTTCACAACGTCCAGAAGCTGGCTGGTGGAGTCGCGGCCCTCAATCGCTTCATCCCTCCACTCGGTGAGAAGGCAATGCCTCTTTATCGCCTGATGCGCAAGAACCCCATGTTCCAATGGAACGAAGAAGCGGACAACACGCTCAAAGCGCTTAAGGAAGTGCTATTCGCAAAACCGCTACTCCTCGCCCTGTCTACAAGGAGTCAATGCTCGTCTATGTCACGGCCTCCACGCGAGTCGTCAGCGCCGTGATGGTCGTCGAGCGACTGGAGGAAGTCAAGGAGCGTCCTGTGCAGCTCCTGGTCTACTATATCAGCGAGGTCCTGAAGGACTCAAAGCAGCGGTACCCGCAGTACCACAAACTGGTGTATGCGGTCTTCAGAGCCCAGCGACGGCTCCCACACTACTTACAGGAGCACCCCATCATGGTCGTCCCCTCCACATCGCTGCAGGACATCATCCGCAATCGTGAGGCGACTGGGCGAGTCGCCAAGTGGGCCTTCGAAATCGGCGTCCACAACATCAAGTACGAGCCACGCAAAGCGATCAAGTTGCAAGCCTTGGCTGATTTCCTCGCCGACTAGTAATAAGCATAGTAGCCAGAGAAGCTGCCCTATCTCCACTACTGGTCGCTCCACTTCAACGGGTCCAAGAACACGGACGACGCAGGGGATGGGATCGTACTCACCTCCCCCAAAGGTGACAAGCTCCGCTACGTGCTGCACCTCGACTTCACGCCTTGCACCAATAATATGGCCGAATATGAGGCCCTCCTTCACGACATGCGGGCTACCAAGTTGATGAACGTCAATCTCCTATGGTGCTACGGCGACTCTGACCTCATCGCCGCACAATTCGTTGGTACCTACGACGTCGTCTCCCCCACCTTGATAGCATACCGCCAAGCAATAGACCAGCTAGGGGGCACTTTGCAGGCTACTCCGTTGAGTGGATCGACAGGCGCAAGAACAAGGAGGCCGACGCGCTCTCCTGCATCGGGTTGGCTCGCCAAACACCACCTGCGGGTGTCTTCCTCGACATCATCCACAAGCCTTCGGTCTCCCCGTCGAAGGAGATCGACATCGGGATACCGCTGCAACCCAAGCCCGCCCTAGCCGCCATGATTTCGGAGCCGAGCGACTAGACCACGCCATACATCGCCTACCTCAAGCACAAGATCCTCCCTTCGGACGAGATGGAGGCGCGAATGATAGTGTGACGTTGCAAATCCTTTGCCATCAGCAACGGTGAGCTCTACAAGCACAGCGTGACCGACATGTTCTAGCGCTACGTACAACAAGAGGAAGGACGCACGATCCTTCAAGACATCCACACCGGCGACTACGGCCATCATGCTGGCGCCATGTCTCTACTCGCCAAGGCCATGCGACACGGCTTCTACTGGCTCACCGCGCACTCTGACATCATCCGACGATGCGTTGGGTGCCAGAAGTACGCCAACCAGATGCATATCCCTAGTTCATCCCTCAATACCATACCCATCACCTGGCCATTTGTTGTATGGGGCATCGACATAGTACGCCTATTCAAAAAGGCCCCATCTGGCTACACCCACCTCATGGTCGCAGTCAACAAGTTCACCAACTGTGTAGAGGCCAAGCCAAGCAAGAAGTGCGACGGCAAGACCACCACAAAGTTCCTCTACGAGCTTATCTACCGGTACGGCTACCCGCACAATATCATCACCGACAATGACACTACTTCGCCAAGGGTTCCATGGCTGATTTCTGCGAGGAGCAAGGCATATGACTCGACCTCACCTCAGTCGCGCACCCTGAGTCGAATGGCCAAGCAGAGGGCACCAACCAAAGCATCCTTCACCGCCTCAAGACGTGACTATAGGTCCCCCTCAAGCGGACCCCTGGATGATGGGTCAAAGAGCTCCCCTCCGTGATATGGGGCATCTGCACCTCCGTCAACCGCTCAATAGGGTTCACACCCTTCTTCATGGTGTACGGTGCCGAGGTAGTCATGCCAACTGACCTGGAACATGACTCACCTTGGGTCGTCAATTATACAGAGGAAGACAACTAGATTTCCTGCCAGGAAAGGATCGACCAGCTCAACGAAGCACCCGACCTAGATCGCTCTCGCACCGCCATCTACCAGTAGGGACTCCGCCGCTACCATAGTTGCCGTGCCTGAACTCGCCCCTTCTAGGAGGGCGACCTGGTCCTGCGACTGATCCAGGACAAGAAGGGCATGCACAAGGTTTCTCCCCCATGGGAGGGGACATTCGCCATAGGGCGAGTCCTCGGCAACAACGCCTACTATCTCATCGACATACGAGACAACGGCCAGCTCGAAGTTGGACGTCCATGGAATGTAAACCTCCTCCGAAAGTTCTATACATAGAACTAAAACTTGTACTCAACTGCTATATAATGAAATAAATTCAGGTCGCACAAATTGTGTCTACTCGCCATCCTCTTGTGCCAATCGCACTCATACACATAGCAATATGCTACCCACGGAAGTCAACCCTTGGTCGCGCAACCGGCACGGCTAAGTAGTGCGACGCAAGGGCACCAAAAATATTCAGGCCTTGTGTCGTCCATGAAAACGCCACCCTGGAGCCACCATCAAAGTCGCCTCGCCCGACTGGCCTGCCGACCCAAGACAATTGAACACGCTTATTACAGTGACCTATCCTCCACATCCTCATGCATAGCGACTCGAATGGTTAAGTACCACGCACAGGGACTTGTCCAAAACAACCCCCACACGGCTCGGGAACACACTAAATATGAGATACAGCCTAGTACTCTCCATGCGACTGGCTAGGAGAGACACATTACAAACAATGTACAAACGTCCTCACCTACCATGGGCTTGCGACTAGAACGGCTAAGTATCATGCTCGGGGACTCGCCTAACCGACCCTGGTCGCGTCTAGGAAAACGGGCAAGTACAGAGCATCCTTGGGGTCGCCAAGCGACTGGTTCCATGAGCCACAGCGAGTCGACTCCGATTAACCTAACAAACCAACACAAACCAACATACATATACGCGAGGTGAACCCCACTAAAGGGTGGAAATGCTCGGGGACTCGCACAAACAAAAACCCAAACAAGCTCTGGGCATGGCTCGCCTCGTCTTCACGTTGTTTCTGCCCGCGGGTCTTCCGAGCTGTGGGCACGGGCGCGGCAACCTCACTATCGGAGGATCGTTACTCCTCCTCTTCAAGCTCCATGGGAATCTCTTCGTCGAGTGGAGGAAGCCAATTCTCGAGGATTTTGATACAGAACAAATGATGGTCAGTCGACAAAGACGACTGCAAAGTAAAATCACAAGGCAAGGAAACTCACCGTTGGGGCCTGACACTGCCCGGCAGTATACGGAGCAAGCCCAGTCTTCGGGTCGGAATACTCCACCTCCGTGATCTTCTTTAGCGCGGCGACATAATCCTTGGTATCCCACACCTTGTTGCTCGCCTTTGTGGCGTCATCTCTACCGGTGTACTGGTACATCCAGTGGGCTCGGGTGGGCAATGGCACCAGCCACTGCCCGAGCCAGCAATTATAAAAATTGATGGTCTCAAGGCCCTCCTTATTCAACTCCTGGATCGGATTCAACATATCATCCACGGCAATCCTCTGGTCATCTGGGAGATTGGCCGTTGACAGCCGGCATGGCTCACTCCTCTCGGCGGTGTATGTTGGGAGTGACACTTCGCCATCAGGGGTGGATTCCGTCACATAGAACTAGAACTTCTTCCAATCACTTGCGGCCTTCTTCGGCAGTTGCAGCTTCAAGAATTGGGCCTTAGGCTTTAGCTGGAAGGTGACTCCGCCTGCCGCCAGGATCGGGCCGCCTGCTCCCTCACGGCTGAGGCGACCGTGGAAAAGATCTAGCCATAAGCGGAAGTAGGGGCAGCATCCAAGATACATTTGTAGAAGGAGAAGAAGATCGTGATCTTATCCATGCTATGCATCCCTAGATCAGACGGCTTGATCGTGTAATACGTGCAGAACCGCCAGAAGAAAATTGAGGTGGGGAACCCCAGCCCTCTTGCTAGATGGCTCTAGAAACATATGAACTCCCCAGGGCGAGACTTGGGTTCGGTCTCACCGGACGTAGGGATTCGCGAATGCCCCTTGCAAAGGATGCCTGCGTCCTAGAAAGACTTCAGGAAGGCTGTGGTGCACTTTCATTTGCCCCAGAGGTCCTTTGGAGGAGCCATCAAGGAAGAACAGAGACGCTCGGTCCAGAAAATTGGATCGAAGAAGATGGAGAGACTGCAAGTGCACGGGGGTGGAGGAATGTGAAGAAGGATCGTAACTCCCCGTGTCACTCTCCTTACAAGGAGAATATCATTTTGCGGCCCGAAAGTTGGGGTGGCCAAGCAACACGGTACCCGAGTTCCCTGATATCACCCGCGATGACTATAGTTGGCGTGCCAAATACTCAGAGGGTCCTTTTCGTCCGGAATTCAACTTTACGTTTCAATACAAAAAATCAGGCTAACGGCCGTCAAGTTGGGTCCCTCCTGTCAGCTTTCACCGTTATGTCACTGCCGTCGTCGCTGCCATGTAGGCTTGCAGCGTTGGCGCATGCATCCTTTACGCGTCTGCTTCTTCCTCCGGGGCGGCAATCTGTGGTCGCAGCCATGGCGCGGAGCTAGGACTTGGACAAACCTTCTCGGCCCGTTCTCCTCCCCATCCTGAATCGAAACTCGCCCTCACCATGACCGCACCATTGGCACGGCGTGGGGACGGGAATTCATTCCCGGGTGAGATCTGTACCCATGCCGACCATGCTCGGTCCTGTTGGTCTCCTCCAGAATCCGAGCTCGCCGTCGCCATGGTCGCACACGCACCAGCCACGGCGCCTTCCTCTCTGAACCCCAAAGCCACATCCACCCAGTTTGGAACAACGCCAACAAGGTGAAAATGCATCAAGTTTTCTTCTTGTGATTGTAGAAAAACATGTATGTACCATGGCTGTAGCATACTCTAACAATGTACACATATATTGTTTACTAGATTTTCATTTGAAATTAGTAGCTCCGTGATGAAGAAACATAGGGAACCTAAATGGAATGACGATGACGACCATGTTCTGTAGTTTGCATTGCATCAACAAGTGCTCGCTGACGCATAAAGTTACCAAGAGAGTGGAGTTCATCAGCCATTGCCAAAAAATATGTGAACAAATCAATGAGCGATTCAATGCAAATAAGCGCAGAAAAGCTAGATCCATGTCATCAATCATCAATAGGTGGCACATTCTAGTGATGCGTTCAAATGCGTACACGATGTATCATTTCCTTGAAGTGGTTGTTATCCTGAGAAAAAATGCGTGGTATGCACATTACAATTGTATGTTCTATGCTGCAATTCTGTTGTTATGGGCGTGGAAAGAAAAGCTGGGCTTCACTAAATATTACGCAGTTAGGCCTAACTTAGTCTTACACAAATAAGCACAACTTAGTCTTTATACACATAAGCGTAACTAATGATAAAGATAAAGACAAATGGTTCATCGGATCTGCCAGTATGAGCACTAGTTCCCTAGAGCTGGTGGTATCATCGGAACGAATCAGAATGCTGCGTTTGGCCGTCTTTCATTCTCCTTCAAATAGTACGACCCCACTGATGAGCCAATTGTCGGCCCCGTCCCCCCTACATGGATTCAGCTCCAGGTCGGATCTGGAGTGTCAACATGATAGGCGCGTGAGTGTGCAGCAAACACACAGACTTCTATCAACACTAGAAGTGCTGGCACCTCAGCAACAACACCAGCATGTTCTTCTTGGACTCCGGCAGCAACCTCAGCAGGTATTTCGTCAGCTTCACCAGCAGCAGCATTAGCAAGTATTTCGTCAGCTTCACTAGCAGCAGCATCACCAAGTATTTCGTCAGCTTCACCAGGAGCAGCAACAACTAGTTCTTCATCAGCTCCACCACCACCAACACCACCACCACCACCACCAGCAACAGCAGCAACATCAGGGGCCAGGGCTGCCTAAGCAATTACAGGTTCAACAGCTCCAGGGGCTCCGACAAAGAAGGGGTAGTTGATCCGAAGAAACATAGATTGTCCCTTTAGATTGTTGACTCTACTCCAGACTTGCTCTACTGGGTCTTCGGACAGGCATGCGGACCTCGAGAAAACGTGACACCGCAGCGATGGGTATGAAGAAAGTTGTGTCCCCATATGTTCTATTGTATCACCAACGCTGTTTAGTGCTCCCCTGATATTAATCTACAAGAGTTCATCATGCTGTTCCGTGTTGTCTCCGAGAGGTGCCAGGAACCAGCACCGTGTCCCAAGTTCAGCATCTGCTACTGCATCTTCGATGACCGGAGCTGGAATTATGCGCGGGGCTGCGTGCGTAACTGCGTGTTACTAACAGTCAGTAAGAAGAATTTTGAATGGGATTTTACATGCTATATGACACCATGACTCACCCCAAATGGACGGCTCCCAAACACGCACGTCGCCCCTAGGTTCAGTGACCACATAAATGCGTTGCGGTCTGTACGAAGAGTAGCCGTAGGTGAAGACGGCGTCGACATACTTCTCCGGCCGCAGGAAGTCGTTGCGCAAGACTGTCCATTCCTTGTCTTCTGGGCATCTAATGAATGCGATTTCCTTGTCGAACACCGCTAAGAGGTCGTACTCCCAGTTCTTCCACGCCCCCTCCCGTGGTCTATGTGGGAGCTGTACCTTCACGAGCTCAAGTTCTGCCATGTTGAACCAGTAAGCGAATTCGGAAATGTGCGACGGCCACCCGCTGTTGCATGCAGTAATGCCGACACCCTTCAAAGATGGCACTGCAAGTCTCTTCGATCTGTAGCAATTTTTTAGAGTCCAAGTACTCCCATTCTAGGATAAAAGACCAGCCACTCGCCGTTGCCACCCACCCAGTTCTGGTCATCTCTCATTTCCGTCTCTTCTTCTTCCTTGATATTCACCACTACTGATTCCGACCACTTATCCAGCAGCATCAGTTTTGCATGAATATTCTGCAAAGTTTGTTGTCAGTTGGTACAATCACCTAGCATGGATTCCATTACAAATACAATTTTACAACTGGACCTTTAGATTAAAGTACACAAAATATCGCCTAAATACGAGTGTCTCCTCAGATATCACCTAAATTGTGCCTGTGTCACTACGAAGATGCTCAATATATCGAGTAGGAGCAGAGCCCCCCAGAACAAAATCCTGACGATGATCATAATTAAACAGCTCGGGGCGTAACAGCCTTGAATCGTCTAATCTATTTGTTTTTATTTTAGGAAACATAATATCACCTAGCAGGCATTCCATTGCAAAATTGAAATTGACAACTCGTCTACCACCTAAAGTAAGATTGTCACTACGAAAATACCAGAATATTAGGTACGAGTAGAGCTTCCGCTGTACATAATAGTCTTAAATGGTTCGATTTGTTCAAACCGCGCGTGCACACAACACGTTCGACGAAAGGAACATAGGATTCCAATGAGAGTTTAGCACATATGAATCAACGATATGACTGAACGAATAAGCTAGATACTGGAACTTACGTGCCCATCGCGGTCGTCTGGCCATTTGCTGTTATCTGGGTAAAGAAGGCCTGGCATGCCGAATGGTTGTTCGTCCATGTTCCGCATCGTCACGCGGTAGCCAGGGATGCAGCGAGCAAGGCGGGCGGATGAGATGATGTCCAACTCCGAGGCGATCCTCTGCATGTTCGTGGCGCTGAGGTTCGGCTATCCCCAATCCTCGCAGTAGCGGTCGCCCTGGCCATCCGCGTCGTCGTCGCATGCCTTTCGCTTCAGCCTGCTGCTACCCCCAGCTCTACCCATAGCGGCAAATGGAGTCTGGAATCCGGTAGATTAATGGAGGCGTTGTGATAAGGAGGCGGATGGATTCAAGAGGGGGTGGAATCAGGGATGGGGGCAGTTGTTCGAGTGGCGAGCGAATCTGCAAGGAACCGTCGTCGCCGCCGGTTCTCGTCCGCGTGGAAGAAAAGAAGGGGGGCGTAATTATTGAGGGTGGGCACCGGAACCGTCTAGAGGAAGTGAAAAAATAAATCGTAAAAGGGAAATGTGCGGCCCGCCTGTCAGTGAGTGGTCGGCACGCGTAAACATGCCTACGTTTGAATTGATTCCACCGCATGCAAGTGGCGCAAAACAAATTTTAGGAAGTGCTAGTGTCGACATGTAAAACCGCAGTTTTTCGCCACCTTCACCCTACTACGAACGGTCGTGCACCATTCCAGATATTGGTAAGGGCGGTTCCAATCTTTCACTTCTCCGTCTCATTTCCTCCTCCACAGCCTCATCGTCTTTATCCTCCGCGGCCTCATCCATTTCCTCCACCACCGCATCACCCTCTTCCTCCATATCCTTTCCCTCTTGCCTGTAGTCATGGACGCTCCGGACGTCCGAAACAACGTCAGGCAAGAAACTGCGCACTTCGACATCGAAGTACATGGCGGGAAGAAGATTGATGTCTTCTACACCACTGACCCCCGGACGGTGAGGAACACTCTGAATAATTTCACGAGTTGGCTGCAGTTCGAAGAAAACATGTTCGTATGTCCCGACCTCAAGTACAACTGCGATTGCCGTAGGATCGCCGTGGTGCAACTCTCCATGAAGGGGCACGTCCTCTTATATCGGCCTTTTTGCGAGAAAGGGGCTGATGGGATCTGGTAGCCTTTGCTGTCTGTTTGTTCCTGAACCGTATGTTTGCAAAAGTTATTGCTATATTATTTGTCTAAATTCATTTTCATGCAGGTGGGGCGAAAGCATTAGAGATCTGTTTCATGACTTTCTCGTGAACTAGCACATAACATTTACCAGTATTGACATCACGAATGACAGTAAACTACTTGAAAGCGTGACTGTCAACATTAGAATCCCAAAGGAGTGCAGAGTGAACATCTAGGAAATTTACTGGATCCCAGTGACGAAGGGCGGCAAGACCGGGATGGCCGCTCTTGCCTCCAAACTCATAGAACCGTGGTACGCTGACATGAAGAACAGATTGCCGAGATGTTCGTGGAGGTGTTTAGGGCACAATTACTGGGAGGATAAGCCACTTTCTGAACCTAATCTGAAGTACGCTGCAATTGACGGGTATGTTAGCCATGAGCTATACCGCCAGATTGTAAAATCTCATTCCAGGCATCACATCATTGAACCACCACCAAGGCAGGTTGTTTGTCCCAGATGTCGGATCATAGATGAATCTACAAATCGGGGCAAGCGACCGAAGGCATCCTGGGATCGGTTGCCTTCTCCAACAGGCTGGGATGTAGACTATTAGTGCATGATTGTTATGTTTATGAAAACATGTTATTTCATAAGTACACTATCTGAGCAATTACGAACTGTTGTGTATTACCTTTGTCAAACTATAATCTGCTTTATGACTGTATCCTTCTCTATAACCTGGGTTTGGTTATGACTTATGACAGTATCACACCTTATGCATGTCAGTCCTGGATTCTGCCGCATGAAAACGGCATAGACAGAATTTGTAAGAATGAATGTTGAGCATACAAAAGGGGGAATGTAATTCATACAGTTTAAGTAGCTAATAGCACAGGGATCATACGAGCTTGGTTCTTACACAAAGAATGCTTAGAAAATACAGGCGAGATAAAACTAGGAACGAAATGCGAAACTAGTAGTGGTAAACATCACACTCACCCACCCGCCAGATCCTGTTGAGCATCTCGTAGCAGACATACGCGTCCCTGGCTGCGTACTTGATCGCATCGTAATCTAGGTGCCTCCACTCCCATAGCTTCTGTAGGTGCTTCAGGAACTCGATTTTCATGCCGGCGTACTCGCGGTCGATGATGTCGGAAGCGAGTCTAGCCATGCCAGCTTTCCCCGTACCGCCATCCGGGTACCTCCACAAACGTTGGAGATCGACGTGATTGACGACATGAACGATGAGATCCCGTTCTAGCTTCAGAGTGTCATTCTTGATGTCGACGCTGGCGAAGTAGATCTCCCTCCTGTGTAGGAACTCGTGAAGCTCCGGGCAAACAGATTTGGCCCTACATACGTGATATAGTAGGGAGTGGTTGCGCATGGACAGCTGCAAAAGCGTCGTCCTCTTCCTATCTCTGGTATACTCGAGGTCAAGGCCGACGATCTTGTACCTGTCCATCGGATCTTGTAGCCACCGCTCGTACATTGCGATGACCTTGGCCACCTCCGCTGACGCATTTGTGTGGACGACTGTCAGCTTGGTTGTTCCATGGGCGGTGACGGTGTACTCGTCGGTGTAGTCGCTCCCGTCGCCGAACACGCCGTACTCTGCGTCCATGGCAGCAGCTAATGCGGTGGCGGTGGCCTTGTTTCGGTAGCGGTGGCTAGGACTGGGCGTGGAGGTGGAGTGATCTGTTGCGGTGGTATGGCCAGGCGGAGGCGGTGCCTGCGGCAGCGTCGATGGTTCTTGCGGTGGTGGCACCGGCGGAAGGAATGAGTTGGGGATTTTTGCACAGTGATGTACTAAGGAGACAAAAGGCGATGCTTAAATTCCATTTACCAATATTCTGGTCATACCCATGCGGAAGCAAGTTTGACCGGGCGAGCACCGATGGTTTCCAATCCTAGCGATTAAATTTGGCATCCGTCCCGGTAGGCGATGGGACGGGTGTGCGACGTGGCTTTGGCGTGGCAGAGACCGGTCACGTAGACCACCGTCCCGTTGCCGATCCGCAGCGGGTGCGCGGTGCTGACACGACGTAACGTGACAGGACAGAAGGAAGTATATAGTTATTATTAATTCCTAACAAGTTTAAGAAGTGTAAGCATAGACATGGACCTAGCATCCCTGCACCCCAGGGCAGCTGCCCAGCCGATCAGGCCTGCCGATTGCGCAAAGCTTGTCCCGAATTTGCCAAAATGAAGCTTGTTTGCCCATGCTTCTATAAGTTTCTCTGTAGGCCACTTGTGTAAGCATGCACGATCAAGCAACTTTGCAACACACGTGTCGGTGGAAAAGCATTAGGTTTCAACGCACCACATAGTTTAGGGATTTAGAATAGCTACATTGCTAGTCAAATTGTATGGTAAAGCCAAATTCAGCTTTTTGTTAGATTTAGCTATAGCAACATTGTGTCTCGTTTGTCCTCACTTTTGCCCTCCCGATATTCCGAAGCCCTCACATGCGCTCGGAGGGGGGTGTCGTCTGGTCAAAGGCTTGGCCGTTACGTGTGCCATGACGCCTAAAGTGGCCTTTTTAAAGAGCGCCTTTTCCCCTCTCTCTCTAACAGTTGTGTTTTTTTGCCCAAAAAGGTAGGGAATATAGAGCAGCTTCTCTCTTCATTCATTGTTCCTTTTGCGATCGTTTTACCCCACTCTGGTAGCAAATCTAGAGCAGCAAAACAAACCAGCACCATAAATAAATTCAGTAAACAGAGCAGATGTAGATAAAGCAGCTAATATAGGTTATATAGTACGGTACTTAACGAGGTCCGACAATTAGGCTGCTCAGCAGCAGCAGCAGCGGACTGCTTCAACACAGATAAGAGAAAAGAAGCTACTTTATAGCAGTAGCAGCTGATCAGTGGCCCCTCGTGGGGCATCCGCCACCTCCCTCTGGCGCCTCCTCCACTTCTTGCTACCCAGCCCCTTGACCTTGGGCACCATGGGTCTGATCGCGGGCATGCGACCCTCCTCGATAGCCACCTTCTGGAGGTTGCGGAGGTGAAGACCAAGCGCCTGGTGCTTGTCCCTGAAGCCGTGGACGTTCACGGACTCGCCGCAGGTCCTCACGTCCTCGGCATGCTTCACGAGGGAGTTGAAGTCCGTGCCGCGGAGCCTCCTGGTGGGGCAAAAGGGGCACCTGTACACGTCGCCAGCGAAGAAGTTGTTGTACTGACCGGACTTTAGCCTCCTCAGCACATGACGAGTGTTGGTGTCCTGCGAATCATCGTTACTGTGCAGGTCGCTGCTATCCTCCTGTTGGAAAAAAACAGAAGAGTGAAATAAGGACATGATTGAGATACTTTGATTATTGGGATTGATATTTTGCATAAATTAACCGAATGAGATCTCCCGATTATTTCCAAAATCTCAAACCAAATCGAATACTGATCCCAACTACGATTAGGGGGATTCATCAAAAATCGAGATTTTACACAATATGGTTAGCTACTGTAAAAAATACGAACAACCGAGCCCTAATAACATACGATCTAGCATCCAACGATGGGAACGGGGGAAGAACAAGGGAAGGGGAGAAAACCCTGGTTACCTCAGACCACGGGTCGGCGATGCTGGTGTCGTAGGGGTTCTCCGGCCTTATGTAGACAACCTCCTCGTAGGGGTCCCAGTCGAGCGGGATCTGTCCGAGACCGGCAGGGGCCTCCTCGCCGGAGGCTACGGCGGATGCAGGGACGGGGACGGGGGGCTCCTCGCCGGCTGCCTTGGAGGCGCCGATGGCCACCGCGTCGATCTTCTCCATCGCCGGCGTGGTTGATTGTTTTGTTGGGTGTCTGTAGAAGGTGATGGGACAGTGGAAACGGTTGAGTGAGCGAGTGCGTGATGAGTGGGAGTGGGAGTGGGGAGGCCTCTATTAAAGGAGAAGGGAAGGCGGCGTTTCGTTGCAGTACCGTGCACCATGTAGGCTAATGCACCGTGCACGGCCACATGTGTCCGCTACCGCCCCGTGCACCGCACACGCGTACCATGAGTCATGTTTTTTTCCCTCGCGTCTAACCATGGCGATTCAGTTGTACTCAGTTTTGCCCACCAACCGTTGATCCTCTGTGATCTAGCGGACAGGATAGCCCTTATATCTGTCGAGGGCACCCCTCTATCCATGCAAAATAACGAGTATGCAACCATAACTTTAATAACATAAACAGATGAACTTGAATATATTTTGAAGGGTATGAAAATTGAAATCCACATAGTTTAAGGGTCTAGATATGGTAAGAGAACTAAATATTATTAGTGGCCGGGCCAACACAGTGACGGGGTTGGTCGGCTAGGAGTTGTTGATTACTAAGTAAGGGGACACTAGGCCGTTCTTGGCATACTCCCTCAGGAACTTGCCATAAGCAGCATGCTTAGCCTTGGTCACCGACTTGTGCTTACTAGCCGGGCTTTTACCGATACCAACCGCATGCGGAATCAAGCTGGCAATCCTCAGGTTGACTCCTTTCTTACAGAAAGGGCACCTGAGCTCCCCAAGTGGAGTGCGGAAAGGGATTATCCCGCTCTTGAGCTTCTTCATGACATGGCGGCTCTTGTTGTCCATGGTCTCCTTGTCAGAGTCCATCTCACTTGTATACACCTGTAATGTATGGAATACAAACCGAAATGAGCAAAATAATAAATATATATTCCTTCCACCATTCCAAGTTACTTTCGATGCAATAACATGTCTATACAGGTTTAGCAGTTTATTACGGCCGTCTCCCCAGCTCGCTCCTAAATTAATGTCGTTTGTGTTCTTGGTAACTTATTAATAAATAAATAATGTGGATTCATTCAGAACAGACTAGATCTCTCCATGTACCGGTTCGTATGTTGTATCTAATCATTAGGACTAGATTTTTTTATGACGCCTGGATAGATTAAGCTCGAGCAGAAAATATGAAACATGTAGAAATAGATGTACCTTCGGGTACATGAGCGGAGCGTGTTTGTCGAACTCCACGCCCTCATCGGTGCCTCCGAAGTCGTCAGCACCGGCGTGCACATGGTCCCCCAAGGGGTTGAACTGCACGTCCTCCTCGACTTGTGTTGCGTGATGCTCCTCCAGATCTGCTGCGTGAAGCACCACCGCGGCAGCGATGCCCGGACACTCACCCCCACGCACTGGTTTCATGGAGAAGGTTCATGAAAGTACGTTCAAGATTGTGGTGTTTTGCTGGATAGGGAAGAGAGAGTAGTGGATGAGTGCGAATGGAGGACCCGATAGGCTGGGTTTTTAATACGGGGACGTTTAGGCCTCCTCGAGGGCCCAGTTGACAGCTCTTCCGGCTGTGGCTGCCGCGTGGAAGGTTCGTGTGGTGGGGGCCTGACGGAAGTTAGAGTGCAGGCGTGCTGCGTAGTAAAAATGGTATAGCCGGTGGTCCGTGGATAACCAGTTGGCGTGTAGTAGACTTGTAGCCTTTGCATACTAGATTAAACATGACATGACCACTCGACCACTTTTTCCATGGACGGCATCATGTTCCTTCTTGTAGAAGCCTCGTTGAGGGAGACGTCCGTGCTGTCTCGTGCTGTCCTATGAAGGGCATGCCCTGTGCAACGAGCCTCGTTGGATCACACATGATCAACGGTTGGTGCGCACGATCCGCGTGATAGCTGTGACAACCAATCAAGGCGTAGCAGACAGAGTGGACACAGGTTTTGGCTTCTACGAAAGAGAGAGAGAGAGAGAGGATGTTTGTTCTTATACTAAAACCACAAACAAACATGGATCAACCACTAGTCATTGCATGTGTGTTCTTATACTAAAACCAACATGTATCCACCAGTGGTCATTGCATGTCTGTTCTTTCCACAAACCACTTATGGATCCATTACAGTCATTGCATGTGTGTTATTTCCACAAACCACACATGGATCAACCACCAGAGTCATTGCATGTGTGTTATTTCCACAAACCACACATGGATCAACCACTAGAGTCATTGCATATGTGTTATTTCCACAAACCACACATGGATCAACCACTAGAGTCATTGCATGTGTGTTCTTATACTAAAACCAACACTAGAGTCATTGCATGTGTGTTCTTTTCACAAACCACACATGGATCCACCACTGTCATTGCATGTGCTTTCTTTCCACACACCACACATGGATCAACCAGTGGTCATTGCATATGTGTTCATTTCCACAAACCACACATGGATCCACCAGTGGTCATTGCATGTGTGTTCTTTCCACAAACCACATATGGATCAACGAGAGTCATTGCATGTGTGTTCTTTCCACAAACCACACATGGATCAACCACTATTCATTGCATGTTTGTTCTTATACTAAAACCACAAACCAGCACTAGAGTCATTGCATGTGTGTTCTTTTCCACAAACCACACAAGGATCCACTAGACTCATTGCATGTGTGTTCTTTTCTACAAACAACTTATGGATCAACAAGTGGTCATTGCATGTGTGTTCTTTCCATAAACCACATGTGGACCCACTAGAGTCATTGCATGTGTGTTATTTCAACAAACCACACATGGATCAACAACTAGTGTCATTGCATGTGTGTTATTTCCACAAGCCACACATGGATCAACCACTAGAGTCATTCCATATGTGTTATTTCCACAAACCACACATGTATCAACCGCTAGAATCATTGCATGTGTGTTCTTATACTAAAACCAACACTAGAGTCATTGCATGTGTGTTCTTTTCACAAACCACACATGGATCAACCACTAGAGTCATTGCATGTGTGTTATTTCCACAAACCACACATTGATCAACCAGCGGTCATTGCATGTGTGTTCTTTTCCACAAACCACACAGGGATCCGCCTGTGGTCATTGTATGTGTGTTCTTTCCACAAACCACATATGGATCAACCAGAGTCATTGCATGTGTGTTCTTTCCACAAACCACATATGGATCCATTTGAGTAATTACATATTTGTTCTTATACTAAAACCACAAACCAGCACTAGAGTCATTGAATGTTTGTTCTTTTCCACAAACCACACATGGATCCACTAGACTCATTGCATATGTGTTCTTTTCCACAAAAACTTATGGATCAACTAGTGGTCATTGCTTGTGTATTCTTTCCGCAAACTACATGTGGACCCACTAGAGTCATTGCATGTGTGTTCTTATACTAAAACTAGCACTAGAGTCATTGCATGTGTGTTCTATCCACAAACCACACATGGATCCACCACTGTCATTGCATGTGTGTTCTTTCCACAAACCACACATGGATCAACCACTAGAGTTATTGCATGTGTGTTCTTTCCACAAACCACATATGGATCAACCAGTGGTCATTGCATGTGTGTTCTTTTCCATAAAACACTTCTGGATCCATTACAGTCATTGCATGTGTCTTATTTCCATAAACCACACATGGATCAACCACTAGAGTCATTGCATGTGTGTTATTTCCACAAACCACAACATGGATAAACCACTAGAGTCATTGCATGTGTGTGTTCTTTTCCACAAACCACACATGGATCCACTAATGGACTCATTGCATGTGTGTTCTTATACTAAAACCAACACTAGAGTCATTGCATGTGTGTTCTATCCAAAACAATAGATGGATCAACCAGTGGTCATTGCATGTGTGTTCTTTTCCACAAACCACACATGGATCCACCAGTGGTCATTGCATGTGTGTTATTTCCACAAACAACATATGGATCAACCAGAGTCATTGCATGTGTGTTCTTTCCACCAACCACACATGGATCAACCACTAGAGTCATTGCAAGTTTGTTCTTATACTAAAACCACAAACCATCACTAGAGTCATTGCATCTGTGTTCTTTTCCACAAACCACACATCGATCCACTAGACTCATTGCATGCGTGTTCTTTTCCACAAACAACTTATGGATAAACCAGTGGTCATTGCATGTGTGTTCTTTTCATAAACCACATGTGGACCCACTAGAGTCATTGCATGTGTGTTCTTATACTAAAACTAGTACTAGACTCATTGCATGTGTGT